>VYZM01004174.1:626431-645938 GCA_013398915.1 Dromas ardeola
GAGGGACAACACAAAAAAAACCCCAATCAAGTATATTTCTGAATAAATTGACAAGCATATTGAGATCGTGACCCCTGTCCAGCCAAGCACTGAAGTACATATTGATCTTTATTTTGGGTCAATTCATTCAAAAAATCCCAGAAGGAATGGGAACAAATATCCAAACAATCCAAATGTTTTGTTTTGATATTTTTAATATGAAACACTTACATTTTATCTTCAGTAAGACATTTACCTTAATTCAATAATAGGGTGTTTTTTTAAAAGAAAGTCTGATATTATTTTACAGATTGTTTGTTTGACCAGCAAACTTTCAACTCGGTTCTTAGTCCAGCTTTACTCCATTGATTATCCTGTAC
This sequence comes from Dromas ardeola, assembly GCA_013398915.1. Classification (NCBI taxonomy): domain Eukaryota; kingdom Metazoa; phylum Chordata; class Aves; order Charadriiformes; family Dromadidae; genus Dromas; species Dromas ardeola. The sequence goes on from VYZM01004174.1 coordinate 626,791, forward strand.
CCATAGCTAATACCTGTATCTTTTATGGCGTATGAAATTTTTATTGACTAAGTGGTATAAAAAAGCACAGCACATGACATTTTCCAGAGGATACAGATGAATAGACAGCCTCACAGTTATTAGTATCATTTAATATTAAGCTGCATCTTGAAATATATTTGAGTCTCAAGGCAATACGAGAACAATGAAGCATAAAATCAGGCAATCAAAATTAAGAGGCTTCTTCCATTATCACAGTTTTTCTATAAATCAAAAGTGCTAATGAGCGGTGGCAAAACCCTGGATTATAGAGCTAGTAAAGAAAACACAGTATCACACTCAAAAGATATTGTGTTCTCAGGTAGGTTAGTAGGGAACAGATATGCTGACTTATGTCTGGAGGCAACAGTATACTGTCAGGGATGCAGGAGCTTGAGGTTTACAACACAAAGGAAAAATTATAGATTCAAGAAGGGTGTAACCTGAGTATATTAAAAAAACTTGTCCCAAACCAGTTGCAAATGTCTCCAAATGTAAAATATGGGATTTACATTTACTTATCTGTGGGATAAGTACCAAGTACTCCTAAATGACTAGCGAAATAAGAAAATATGCCTGCTTTCCCTTTCTGTTTCACAGTGTAGCACTGTCTCTGGGCCCTCTGAGGTAGCTGGGTGTGCATTATCAGTCCACTTGTCTGGATCAAGAAACAATTGAAGCTAGGGTATGCCTACACACTAAGTCTTTTCCAAGGTAAATCAGTCCACACAGATGAGCTCTGCACTGCCATGAGTAGACCCTTCTTCACACCTGAAATAACTCTATTAAAAAAAGATATGTATCTGTGTCCTACCATGTCAGTTGCCACGTAGACTAAGTTCTTGAGAAAATTAGTGATGAGTCCAAGTTCACAAAGTGAATTAGCAAGAAAGCGAGTATAAGAACTGAGAAATTTCTAACAAGCAGTAGTTTCTCAGGGAACTGTTTTACAACGTCAAGTAGAAATTAAATCAAGCAGGCATCACTTTGGGCAACTAAGTGTTAAACTGACAATTGCCATCAAACAGATGGGCATTTGAAATAATGATTCATTATTAATACCACATGGCATTTCCACTTAGAAAGGGTCAGAACTGATCTGGAAATTGGTTTTCTTGCATTTCACTTTATTATTATCTTTTAAACACTATATGTTCAACACCAGTAGAGACCTTTATTTTTCTAAAGCCCTGTCCTGTTTTCCACCATTTCTGCAAAATTAAGATCTGATTTCTGTTAGAAGTTTGCTTGTGGATAGGTATCTACAGCACCAACACCACCAGCATGCTTGACATTAGAGTGTGCAGGTGGTCTACTCCAACAACAGTTTATTAAATTGCTCTTTCAAATCCAGAAATAGTTCTCCAGAAAAACTGAGAGGATCTCATTGTAAAACGTAATAGAGTTTCGCATATCTGAATAAAATAGAAATGAAATCCACAAAAAGGTTTGATGAAACCAGTTCTTGTATTTTGTTATTTCAAAAAGGCCAAGTGCAAGGTCCCTCACATGGGTCGGGGCAATCCCAAGCGCAAATACAGGCTGGGAAGAGAATAGAGTGAGAGCACCCTGAGGAGAAGGACTTGGGTGTGCTGGTGGATGAGAAGCTCAACATGAGCCAGCAATGTACTTTTGCAGCCCAGAAAGCCAACCATATCCTGGGCTGTATCAAAAGAAGCATGGCCAGCAGGTCAAGGGAGATTATTCTCCCCCCTACTCTGCTCTGGTGAGACTGCACTTGGACTACTGCTTTCAGCTCTGGAGTCCCCAACATAAGAAGGATATAGAGCTGTTGGAGTGAGTCCAGAGGAGGGCCACGGAGGTGATCAGAGGGCTGGAACACCTCTCCTATGAAGACAGGCTGAGAGAGTTAGGGTTTTGCAAGCCTGGAAAAGAGAAGGCTCTGGGGAGACCTTACAGCAGCCTTGCAGTACTTAAAGGGGGCCTACAGGAAAGATGGGGAGGGACTCTTTATCAGAGAGTGTAGTCGTAGGATGAGGGGTAACAGATTTAAACTGTAAGAGGGTAGATTTAGACCAGATATTAGGAAGAAATTCTTTACCGTGAGGGTGGTGAGACACTGGATCAGGTTGCCCAGGGAAGTTGCGTATGCCCCATCCCTGGAGGCGTTCAGGGCCTGGTTGGATGGGGCTTTAAGTAATGTGGTCTCGGTGGAAGTTGTCCCTGCCTATGGCAGGGGGATTGGAACTAGATGATCTTTAAGGTCCCTTCCAACCAAAACCATTCTATGATTCTATGATGATATTTCTCTTTTGACAGCATATCTATTCTGAGCACCAATATCCTTTGTATGTTTCCTCACAAGGTGAAACGAAACAGAGCTCCTGGGTTCCATGTGATGTGATGATGTCTGGTAAGATTTATGAATATATCTGTCCAGCTTCTTGATGGTCTAGATTTTCTGTCTCTGTTTTACCCTGTTGATGCCATTTGCCCAGAGCCGGGCTTCCATTCCCTTCTAGGGGGTATTTAAAAATAATGAGGGAATGATCTGAGAGTAAACATCAAAATAACAAAGTCTGAAAAATCAAAATTATCTGCCTCTGTATAGTTCTAAGTAGTTTTTAATTTTGCCTTCTTTACTAAAGAAATTAAATTCTATGAAAACACCTGAAAATGACATGTGTTTCTACAGTTATACATTTACTTTTTAGAAAGGATTTAGAATTGTAAGGTATGATTACTTTTTGGTACACTTGTTTAAATTAGGAATAGCTTCAGTGACTCACACTGATTTAAAAACAGTCCACTAGCATAGAGTGTGAAAAAGTTACTAAGTCAGTCTGTTAACCCTCAATGACGACCAGCCTTCAACCTTTAGGAACAGCCATATGTTGGCAGTACTATTTTTCAGATACTGAGTTGGACTTGGTAAAGAACAGCTATTCTGGGGCAATTGTGATAATAGATATTCTTGCTCATGAGTAAATTTGATTCATTCTAGCCTGTATTCACACTCACAGTAAAAATCACATACCCTTCTTTAATCCAAATTAACTTCCAAGATCAGACAAACCCTTCTCCTTGGGGCACTTCGTGGTCCTGAACTGCACTCACATGGTAGTTCCTTACTGTCATCCCCATCATTACATGGTTATTGGATCAATTTAGTCTCTTTTCACAAATAGGATGTCAGAAATAGGAGATGACAGAAGCATAATCTGTCTCAGTATGTTACTGAAATCTGTAAATCACACTAGGTTTTTCTGGGCTAGAGGATGGGGGGAGTGGGGGGGGGGAAGACAAGCTAGGAGTGGCTGAAGTACATAGGAGGATCATACATAATTCACGTGTTAACACAATGCTTTATCTGCTTTGAAATTGTCAGATATGATTTAAAATCACCCTCTATCCCCAGATCACTTGTAAAGGGGCACCTTTGAAAACATTTCAGGTTCAGCTTTGGGAAGACTTTGTCCTCAGTGCGCATTGAGTCAAAGACCTCTAATAGTTTCCCCACAGCCCTCTCAAAGTGCAACTATGAACCATTTTGAATATGAGTCTCTAAGTGTTTTAATAAGAACCTGAAGACCAACAGCTTAACTATTCACCTATGACCTCAACATGTAAATAATTCTGTCTTTCATATCTCTGATTTCAACTTTTTCCTCACAGCCATAGCCCAGGTTCATTTCTGACAAAGGAGGGGGCAAAAGGAGGTAGAAGAGGGGAAATGACAGACTCAGAATATATTTTTCTCAGGGTTCTGGACTTTCAGGTATAGGTTAAGATTTCCATTATTCAGTCATTCATTCTCACTTGAAACTTAAATGTACTTTTCCTGCTTTCTACCAGGAAATTATTTATTCTTTTCTTGTAAAATGCTGTTAGCATCCTACTGTCTTCCAAATCTGGAGTTTCAGTATTATATGTTCCTTATGTCCTTTATATATGCCCCCCAACTGTAAAGTTATAGTATATTTTTAGATGTTTTTATTCATTTTGTATGTTTCTGCAGAATATATGTTCTGAATAAAATTATAATGAATTTGAGGGTGATGTATATGTAAATATATATGTAAATATATATGTAAGATTCATCAGTACTTTTGACAGGGGCCTAGAAGAGATCTAGTCAAAGAGTCTGGCTATTCTCTGAGTCAGAAAATAATGTTATACAATATAGCAGAGAAATGATAATTTAGGATACATAGCTGTGGTGTGTATGGATCATTTATCATACATCGTCTACATGTATATGTAGAAAACAAGGTGCATGTATCAACACATGTAAAGAAAAATATGTCAAAACCCAGGATTTACTCTTATTGCAGTTGTCATCTTATTTCATTTCTCCACGACAGTTTGGGTTTCCATATATTTCTTTCACACATACACATCCATAATGTAACTGTTGCAAAATAACATCTGTTTATATCTCTTTTATGTGTTTTCTGTTGATCAGAAAATCAAACAAGTAATTTTAAAGATGTATATGCTTCTTTTTTTTCAACCTTGAAAAAATGTTATGTTTCATCATTGGAATATCTTATATGTGGAATTGTTTAGTCTAGAAATTCAAATATTACTGTATTTTTGTGGGCTCATTCTATGACTATTTTGGGTCATATATGTAGTTATAATATCACACAATAAAATGATGAGCCTAAAATCCTTTTTTTGACATCAACAGTAAATTGACTTTCCAAACATAAGCCAAATTTTGGAGACCATGTCCAGGCACTCTTTAGTTTTTCATCAAAACAAAGATATATATTATTAAATTTGGGCACACAGGTTTGGCCTCCATTTCAAAGAAAATTCTAAGAACCTCTGACGTCTACATAGATATTTTTTACTATCTTAGTCTGACAGTCCAAGTATGAATAAAGCAAGTAACTTTAGAGCCAATTATAAAAATTGTAATCTTTTTTTTCAAGAAATAAATTTAAGAGTTCTATACAAGTCCATGTATTTCTGCCATATGCACATGACTGCACTTCATATGGTTTTTTAAACACATCTTAGGAGTTTCTGTTCTTGAACAATCTTGAAGAAGGAGATTGACATCTCTTTCCCAATTATCCTATGTTCTTTTAATTATCCAAAACTGTAAAAGGAATGTAAAGAACAAAGAGATATTTTTTTGCTCTAATGAATTTTCAGCTGTATCTTGATTGGATTTTTGTGAATATGTTTTTATTATTTCTAAACTCAGTTTTGCTATTTGCTCTTGCTAGAACTTTCTCAGGAAAGAGTAAGCATACCTAGCTAGATTGTGGAAAATCCACACTGAAGTTTATCTGTGTCTTCCACACCCAAGATGAGTGAGCTGTTGTACCTGGTCACAAGGATATTGTCTTTTCTCATTCCATGTCTGTCATTACTTTACAAAGATTATCAACAGAACCTGCTTCCATCCTTATGTGGTATTGCATATAGTTCGTTTATGAGCTAATCTGAGATACGAGGCAAAAAGAATGGGATAGGAGATAAAAGCTGAAGGACAGCTGTAGGAGAGGAAAGACATGAATCCACCAGAAAGTATTTTGCAAGAGTAACTTGAGGATGGCAGTTCAGTAAATTATGGATCCATTCTCACAGCCATGCATAGGGAAAGGGAAGAGACAGCTGTGCTGAAGGCACGAATAGGATTGCAATTTGGATTAGTGCTAGTAGACAAGGAGGCTGTTGGAATGTTGTATATACTTGGATGCATTTTCCCATTCAAGGTACCATCATCTTTGAGAGAAAATTTGAGAAAGCTGATATCCTGAGATAAGATAGAAATCAAGGGTGTTCTTACCATAAGCTCTTGATGGCAGGAAGGCTGAGCACTTTTCTGAGAGAGAGAGACCAATGCAGAAACATGAGGAGAGAATTTTATGGAGATGTTTCTCCTGAGCTAGTTTGCCATATTATACCAGATTATCACACCATAAATTAGGAACTCACTTCTGTGGATGCAATATGTTTAGCAGAGCTCAAGGAGAAACTAAACAAGCACTTGGAAGAGAGACATACAGTGAGCTACTAACAAACCACATCAGTCCCAGGAAACCCCCTGAAGGATAGCTGTAGGCTTCGAGAAAGGGACAGAAGATGGAAAAGAAAATGTTATGCACATGCTTGCTCTTCCTTAACTATTCCAGACACAATTTTGGGCTTGATGAACCCTCAAACACATCTACTAGTTTTATGTTCCTATAAATGTTATCTTGTTCACCTTGAAAATGGTTATTATCAAAGTAAATATTCCACAAAAGTACATTATATCAAACTTCAGAAGTGTAGACAAAGAATTACTCAAAGCCATTGCATTTTGTCAACTGTAACTTCCTCTTTTTTTCTTCTTTCTTTCTCTTTTATAAAGGCATATAACTTCAGTTTCATTTGTGATACATTCTTGAAAAAGACACACTCCTCCTACTACCATCATAGTTGTCATCCTAACCTAAAACAACTGGAAAAATATTTCTGGAACTAATTCCCTTACCACACTTTTTAAAAGGTTTGAAAGATGTGTTTTACATTCAGAAAGATTCATTTTAATAATAAACTGAAAGCTAATCTCTATCCATTAAGTCTTTGAAGGTAAGGAGTAATGCCATTGCCTTTGAGACTCATGAGACTTTTCTCATGCAATTAAAATAAATAAAATTGTCTGAGCTGTTCAGTTCTAGCACAGGCTTTTAATACATTCACAGGTACAGAATCAGGCTGAGAAGATAGATTGTCTTTTTTTTTGGCCTTCCTCTGAAATTTATTGGTGTGATATTTATTTTAATATAGAAATATTTCTGATATAAAGAGACTGTACATCCTTGTCAATCAGATTTCCACAAAATCCAATTTTCCAGGCATAGAAATTGTGGAGAATTGATTTTATTTATTTACTTTGATTTGTTGATATTATTTCAGCTCTGTAAAAAGCAAAAAGCTTAAACATTAGTTTCTAACAGTATGCAAAATAGATGTATGTATATGCTTAATGTTACAGAATATAAATAACCTGACTGCATTTTAAAGAAAGAACTAAAAAAAAGCATATTATTGAAGGTGACAGTTTCAAGTTACACAAGACAAGAGAACAAAGACTTGAATCCTTACTATTAGGACATTAGTCTTTCTAGGCTGGTGTGAAAGAGAGATTAATACAGATGAAGAGTGTTCAGAATTAGTGACAGAAACCTAAAAGAAAGAAGACAGTGTAACACACAGTGTACTTGATTTCACTGCTCTCCGACCTGGAAATCTGTGAAGCCAGGTCTGTTTGTGAAATGTTAGAAATGTTACTGGCTTGATATCCTGAAACCATTACCTTTTTAAAATTTGTAATAATAATAATGCTATGGTAAGTTGCTTAAGCATTAGGCATATGCAAGCTGTTGTGGCATCTTCTTAATTAATTTAATTTTCTTTAGTATATCCTTTTGTAGTAACTTCTTACTTTAGTTAGCCATACACCTGTAGCTAACGAGAAAATTATTTTGGAAAAGTGTAGGATAAAATTTAGGATGATACTAAGCTCTCGTTTAACAGGGTAGTCTCAATAAGGGAAAAGAAACGAAGGTAAAGCTGGTCTTTGCCTTTGGCAGTATAGACGAATGAGTGCTAAAATATGGGAATCATGTTCTTCTGTTTCATACTAAAGATTTTTTCTAAGATAAAATAAAAACTTTTTTTCTTACAGTTTCATTGGTTTTAAAGTCATTAAGATTATTAAACATCTTTTGTTTAGCTTCTGTTGTAATGAAGTTTTAGGGATCAAGACTGTTCTGAGATGACCTAACATGGAATACAGGAACATGAAAATGTTCCCAATTTACTAATTTTTTAAATAAAATAGCACCAGATAAATCCTTTAATCATTCAGTTTTGATCAATTTCTTTTTTTCTTTTTTCCCCAATCAACATTTCTATTTCAATCTGGACACATATTGCATAGATTTTTTTAAAAATTTTTATTTTACAGAAAACATGAAGTTTTATTGTATTGTAGGTACAATCTGTAGATAGCTTTTTTCCCAATTAGCTCTTGCCTTGTTCCCAGCTTCAAACACCGAAAACTGGAATATGTAGGTGAGAGTAATCAGGATGTAAGACCCAGTAGCAAAGATTTTGACCATCTGACCGGACTAAAGTTATACAATAAATTATAGTGACTATTGCACTCTGTTTATAGTAAACCTGTGACTTCTTCCCTGCCTAAGCTTTACAAGCAGAGAAACTGCATCAATTTTTTTTATTTTTTTTTTGTATCAATGAATTAATTTTATTACTGAGGACAGAAGGGTGTTGCAATGATGGGGATGGCACAACTCTTCTGGAATGCCAACAAAAGGAGAGCAAAGAAATCAGCCTCTGGCAGATCCCCTTCACTGCCAGCTTGAGCCCTTAACAAAAGCCACTGGATATGATTTTGGAAATTTCATTCTGAAAGCTAATTCGTTTTTAACTGACAGGAGAGAATATTCAAATACAGTTAAAATATCCAGCTACTTCCGTGCAAAAATAATAATCAAGGCCCTTCATGGCTGCCCATCTTTTGAGATTCATTCCTACCTCTGATCATCCCACGACAGCAGCCTCCATCTTCCTTATGTTTTCAAAAATGTGTCCGTGCTTCTTCTTATGACTGGGAAGATTGGTCTTTTCAACCACCTGCAAAGATGTTTATCCTCTTCATCATCCCTTCTAAAATGCATTTTTCCTTCCAGGATGCCTAGAAAAAATGACAACATACAGGCATCTGCTTTTTTCACCTACCAACAGTATCTATTTATTGCTTTTTCTCTCTGCACTTTAGACAAAGAAACACAGAATATTGCATATAATCCTATTGTTTTCTTTATTCAGTGATTTCAGGACAGATGCAATTGAGGGGTCATGACATTGCACAGGAGATCTACAAACCATACCACTTTTTTCTTTTTGGTCAGAGTTTCTTGTCAGGTCAGCTCATCTCTTTGACTCCAGCTTTTTTGTTTGTAATGTGTAATAACAACATTTTCTTACCTTTGCAACAGTGTTTGAAGTCTGAAATGAATATTACAGTATCAGACATAGACATTTATTATTCCATATCTGAAATAGCAGAAGGTAAACGTAACAAAACCAAGCACAGTATACAGGACTATCTGTTACACTTTAAGTGTATGATTTTAGTAGAAACTCGTGGCTAAGTTACGAAAAAATTGTGTGTAGTTCAGGAGAGGTGAATATGAATCTCTTCCCTGCACTTTTGTTTTGCAAAATGATCTATCATTTTTTTTTTCTGTTGGATACAGGGTGGATGAGAGCACCCTGAAATCTGCACAAGAAATCACATCAACCCTCAGTAAAATTAAAGCTACTGTAAGCATCGACCACTTTTATAAAGGTAAGAATACTCTATGCTTCCAAAATGAGACTGAAGCCCGTAACATGGAAGCATCACCTGCACCCTGACCTGGAATCTGTATGGGATTTCCTTTGGCCTTCAGAGGCATGAAGGTGGTAGATAAAGGAAAGTAAGCACGAGAGATTCTGTGTATTTGATGTCCTGAGACCCAGGAGAATTATGAAGGCACTGCTGTGATTCAATGACTTCTGAGATCAGGCAGACTATAGAATAATTTTGAACTCACCTCCTACTCACACACATGTCCACATATATAAATTAATAGATTATGTTTCAGTAGAAATAGAAAATATAACGGGCAAAGGAAATAAGAACATGTTTTAAAATATTGTTTACTTTGTTGTTTTATAAAAATTCATGAAAAAACATTTGAGGAATTTTTAAATGTCAGAATTAAAGCCAATGTCAGTTTTCTAGTAAGAAGCTACTATGACACAATCTTTAAGAATTTCAATAGCTTTTTCCATTATTCCACATACATATTCCACTATATCACAAATTCCTGTTATGAGCACTGCCTAAAATCACTGTCACTTATTATGTGATCAGAAATTCATTGTTTTATTCTGGCTTCCTTATTCAACATATGTCCTTTACTATGCACCGTATAAATTCTGTCATTTATACAATGGGATTTTATGGCATGCAGAGCAACTGATGTTGGGATTCACACACAGAGCCATATTTCACAACATCCATGTGATGCGAAGACTAACTGTTATCCTTACCAAGCATTTGGAGCTACATCACAGAGAAATAAAGCATGCTTTCTGAGAAGAGAGTCCCCAGCCAACCACCTTGAAAGGATTTTGTTAAAGTGTACGTTCGTAATTTTCTGGATGACCATGCTAAAGCCCAGCTGAGCAGAAGATGTTTGCATTGTGCAAGACACAGCTGGCACTTGTCTCACAGTAAGCTCTGGACCCAAAAGCAGTGTGACTACACAACACATGAGCTGGAAATCCTTTGCAGCTCTGTGACATAGCATGGTCAGCAGATGGACCCTTTAGAAAGGCAGCTAGCAATTTTAGGAAAGTCTTTTTTCAGACTACCTGAACAGAGATTATTCAAATAATCCGGAGTCTGGGGTTGGATAGCTTTCTCCCTTGCATGTGAGTATGGACGTGTAGGAGCAGCTAGAGACTGATGTAGGCTGTGTGCAAGCTGCCCTTAACTTATCGCCTCTGGATTCAGGGGGCTGACAAAATACGTGTCAACAATTTTCCAAAATTGACTGCAGATTTGGGCGATATTTATCTTTGTGTGTGGGCTCGTGTTTCAGATTGCTTTAGACGCCCACTCACTGAAAAATAGTCCTTAAAGTACAACCAGCCTTGCAAGAACAGACTAGTAAGCACACACACGCTAGTATCACACCTCAGTCCTGGGGAAAGACTGAAAAGCTTTGTAACAAAAACACCCCGGAACACAACCAAAACGCCTCTCTGAGTCACTGCAGGGAGACAGCTGGTCACACTGACGTGGCGACACATTTCGCATTCATTTCTGTGTAAACACACTGCTACAGCAGCCTTCAGACATAGATCCTCCAAGGCTGGGTCTGGCAACAGGCGCTTTGTTGAGGTTGCTGTTGTCAAATAGCGCAGGTCGTATGCCATTTGCTATAAAATCCCAGCCTGTTTCTGCTGCATGATTTCTCAGCTCCAAATGCCGCTATGCAATGTTGGATCTGTTTTCACAGGAATTGGGACGAGATACTAAATATTAAAGAAACCAAACAAAAAACAAAAACCCCAAAACATCCAGCACATTATTGTAGCTTCTTTAGTCCTACTCCACTCACAGGCAATTTACACATTACCAATATAGTCCTTCTGCCATAGCTCCACTGTTGATTTGTTATTAAAACAGTCAGACAGCCTTATGTTGCAGATTCATAACTATTGGTTGTGAATAGTTTTATTAGTATTGTGTTTTAATACTAGTAATATTAGTTTTATTCATACTGTGTTATCTGTAGGCGATATCCATTTATGCAGCGCTTTCCTCCAAAATAAAAGACTTTTCCCTTCATAAATATAACATTTCTAATGGTTTACCTCCATTGTCACATTCTTTTCTTCCCCAGCACCACTAAATTCTGTCACAATTCAGCTTGCATAAGCCTGGTTCTGTTGGATATTGATGTGGTCTAGGGTCACCCTGACAGACAGGAAAAAAAGGGTCTTGGAGGACAAAGTGTAAAATCTCAAGACAACAAGAAGGAAAAAAAACAGTCATCAAATACCAGCAAACTCCAACTGCTGCTTGATAAAATTGGGAATATTGCTTCATGTGGTGTATGTTGCATATATATAATATTACCGTTGATCAGAGAAATCCAAATATGACAAATATCTGGAAATCTTTACTCTGACTGTAACAGCAAAGAGGCAGAGATCACACAGCGCTAGCGTAGGACTTGGGCTTCACTTAGGTAATTTCGGGAGCTTCTGCTTACAGCCCCAAGTTTATAGAAAGGCAAGGAGGGTAGAACGTGTGGAAGCAAAAGTGATTTGAAATTAGACACAGCGGCTGGTGATGCAATGAACCACGAGACAAACACCCACACAGACATTTCAGATGATAACAGTGCATCTCGGGCTCTATGGAAACGTCCTGTCACGCTGCTAAACCCTGCAGTGACGGGAGAGTTTCGCTGCAGCTCACGGGCGATGGGCCTGAACTCACCACATCCAGCAGACAGCCACAATCATTACCCTGAATGCCCACCAGATCACAACTATTTGCTAACTAATATCTTGAAGAAAATAGTCACTGATTGTAATTGCTCTTCAAAATTACGCTCATCATTGGCAGACACTGATTAGCTTTCATTTTGTAGCTTATTTGAAAATTAGTGGCAGACAATGTTTCTTGCTAATTTCTTAGGAGGATGATGGGAACTTTTTACACAACCTCTTGCCCCAACTGTCTGCATGAGCTGAGAAATAGCAGTTGCACACTTGGAATTTTACTCTTTGCTAAATTTTATGCTAGCATTTAATTTTGGTTTTGCACACATGGATTTTAAATTCCAGGTCTTACTTTGAAACTAAAAATCAATAACGCCTATTTGAACCTAGCATAGGTGTTTTATTTTACTAAGCTCCATATCAGTGCTATGCTGACCTGAGATAACATGATTCCAGTTAAAAAAATGAACTCGGACCAGTCCTTCTCTCCACACATTTTTAGTGGATGTCTGCTAAACAGAGAGTACAGAGAAAAGATCTTTTACCAATGGTGGAATTTCATGAGACAGAGGTCAAATAAATGTGTTTGTGCAAAAGTGTGTGTTATTCCTATTCATTCTCAAATCTCATCCACACATTTTATGCAGATTTGAGGGTCCATCAACATACTGCAGCTTCATGTTTTATGACAATGGCAGATTTTCTTAACAAAATGCATTCCTTAATTTGTTCACTGACTGTTTGACTTCAAATCAAATTGTGCTAAAAAGCATTTTCAAGCATATCCTGCCTTATCAATGCAGATAATTTTCATCTAATATTTTAAGCAGTCATCAGCATGATAATGTTAATTTTTCAAAGTGTTCTGTTTGCGAGTTTCTTTAATTATACGATTTTTTTTTCCTACTGCAAGAAAGTGTGATGCTGAATGAGGCTATAAGACAGTTCTGCATTTTTGGGTGTGGGTGGGATCAAGCTACATTGCTGACCCGCATCACCTTCATCTCAAACATTTTACACCTCACTGATCCAATTTATACTAGCATACATATTAGACAAGTAGAAGATTTCTGAATTATGTATTTTACAGGGTTGATAGCAGCAAAGGGTTGATTTACTTTTTTCCACCCATACACTTGTAGATAATTATCTTAATTCCCTTAAGCCGTCTCCGGACCCCATCCCACAGAGCCTTGACTTAATTTTGGATCATTTACTGATAGGCATTCCCATCACAAACAGCATTTCAATGCAGCTATTGAATTCAGTGAACCTCTTCACATGGTAATCTACTGCTCGGCATGAGTAATAATTGCAGAATCTATCCTGTGACATTTCTAATGAAGAAAATCTTACGTACAAAGGTTTTTATCTTCACAGAAGAACAAACAACACAGTTACATGAGGTCACTTAATCTCCACCAGTATTAAGGCACGTCACATTGTCTTGCAGTGGCTAGGGAACATTTACACACACTGGTCCAAAAGCTCTTTTGTGACCATGACATTCTGAGGTAATGTCACAAAATATTGTGCTTGTTTTCAAAGTGATAGTGCATGCACATCCTTCTACTCCACACAGTCTCCAGGAGCTTCTGCACACCTTGAAGAACCCTGTCTGTAGCAGGTGAAACCTATTCAGGTATTTTCTGTCTTTCAGAGGCATAGTTAAAACAATGCAAGTCAATTCGGTTCTTCAACCCCAACTGTACTTCAGTGTTGGCAGGGTTTTTTTTATCTTTTCTATCTTCTATTCTTAATAAAGAAATTGCACGTGGCAAAATTGTGAGGTAGTTAAGAGTTTGAAGCTTTTTCTTTCAAAAGATTTTTGCCCTGAAGGAACTGCACATCTAGGCGAGACCTTTAAAACAAACTTGACTATTTAATAACTCCTTTAATGACTACTAATTATTTAAAATAGCTAATATCTTTAAAATATTTATCTCACTCTTCTACTCTTGTGGCAGAATTAGAACATTCTGATGATTCATTCCTATTCATCTGCAGTGGATAATTTGACTGCACCTATTTCCATTAAAATACTATCTGCAGAACTGTATTCATTATTATTTCATCTGGTGTCCTAAGTTTCAACAGAATTTGCTATTCTGCATATTGCCCACAATATTCTAAGCCTGTTTGTCATCTGGAGAGTGAATGATGTTTTGTAATCACAAAACCAACAAAGAGAATTAGTAGAGCAGAGGCAGCGCTTAAGTTAGTTTTGATTTTAACTTGCTGCATTGCACACTCCTTTCAAATGTTGCTGTAGGCAAAACTGGTTCATTCATGAAGGGGCATTTCATCCACTTACAAATAATGGAGTAGTGAAAAGGCAAAGGTAGTATTAAAAATCATGTGAAATAGTCACAGAACATACAGAAGTCAGATACATAGCAGCTGGAATTAGAAGCAAAAAGGAGAAGTAATATTCATTGTCCACTATCTTTACCTCTTTTATCTCCGAAAAGTATTTTGCCTTTTTCTGTCCTTCCCCAGAACCATAAAAAATGTTTATGTTTGTAATTTTCTTTTCTCATCTTGTCTGTTCCATTCGTGGTTCTATTCCGCCTGTTTTTTCCTTTATTCTCTCCCTGGTGATGATAAACCTCAATGCAATTATTCCAGTCGTTATTGGTGTCATTATATTCATCATTCATAATATTCCCATTCTGCTGTACTTTGTCATAACACCTGAGCAAGTAATGAAGAGGCTAGAAATATTTGGTAGCCTCAGTATCCTTGTCACTTATGCCTTTCAGATCTCAGAAATACGGACTGCTCTACACTGGGTCACCAAAGAAAATCACGGTCTTTGTGAGATTTAGAACAGCTTTAAGTCAGTATCTATTTGTTAACCTGTATGAAAAGTGACCCTAGTCTACATCAAGTCTCTGGTGGCTAAGGCTATATATTAGACCCTTAACTACTCTTGATACTGGCAGTCTCACAGTTAGCAAGAAATAAACAAGTCAAAGAAACCAAATTATCTTTCTGCTTAAAAAGAAGGTTGGTTTGCTCTTTTTCCACACTGGGTTTGAAGCACACCTGATGTAAGAGTATCTGCAAATTCAGAAATGGCAAATTCACTGTTCAGTTCAGAGAATACTGGGCTCAAGGTTACATAGTATAACCAGGGTTCCGACACATGCTTGCTTATAAAGCTATAACCGTACGGCTCTTCTGCAAGTACCAGGCACTTAAGTCTCCAGAATACACATTTTTGTACATTTACTAAATTATTTTTTGAGACTTCGAAGGTTAAGAATTAAACTTCTTTTTTTTCCCCTTTAGGACCAAGAAATAAAGTACGCACTATGATTTTAAATGAGTAAAAAAATGTGCTAGGCCGCAACACTTAAAGTGGTATCACCACTCTTCAACCCTCTAGTGATATTAAAGCACCTTCATCTCCCTGATGCATAATGATTAAAATACTTTCCCTGAAATAGTGCTTGTGCAGATGTCTCCTATCTTTCTGTACTTGAGCTTTTTCCATTTACAATAAGTAGTCATTTTTAATAGATGAAGTAGTCAGTTTGTTCTTGAGTGCATGCAGAGGAATGCAATCTGAAACAGCAGTACTGAATTTCTGAATAAACTCAGTCCCATTCTCTGGTTTCTACCGTTGTCTCAGGCCACTTATCTGGAAACCCAGTTTCAGTACAGGATAGCCCACAGAATCAAGCTGGCTTTAATAGCAGACAAAACAAGACAGCAGAACTTTTCCAATTCGGCTTGCTCTATAGCAGACTGTATCACATTCCACTTAAGCAGTCAGTGTCATTTTCAGTCTCTGATCTTACCCCATTCTTCCCTGAGGATTTCTGACAGAATGTAGCTTATAGATAAATTTTCAGTGCTGAACCTAATAAACACTACTAAGAGAAAAAACAGAACCCTCCTTCTTGCTTCCATCTTATCCCTGTTAAAATCCGATTTCAGGTAAAGAAAAATTATGAAATGTAGGAAGAAAACTCACACAATCTGGCTAAAAAAATTTCAGTTTCAGCTACCACACAGGGACTGACAAATACACTAGTAGTCATACTGACAGTGCATATTTTACTACGAAAATAAGATAAGGTGACTGCTCTGAAGAACAAAACTACTGTATTTTTTTCTTTTAATTTCATTTCAGAGGTGCTACACTTAATACAGGAAATTGGATTCATTAGTGAAGTACCTAATGGCACAGGTCATATACACAGCACTCATGCTCGCCACCACAAGGGAGCTCAGCTTTCTGTGAATAGAAGGGCATGGCCCTGTTTTGTCAAAGGTCTTGTCAATGTTTAGATAATGTTGAATGAACTTCTGTACTGAAAAACCATATGAACAGAATTTGTTTCAGTAGTAACTCACCTTCTGCTTAAAGGAGGAAAGATGCATAGAAATTTATGCTTCTTAATAATAGTAAAGTTTAGAAGCTGCATCGTCGTTCACCTTTTGCACAAACAGTAACAGTTCCACGTCCATTTGGTGTTTTCTGAGTTGTTAATAGTAATATTCTGTGAATTATGAAGAACAAAGAGGATCTTTATGAATCAGATTTTCTTTTTTTCATTTATAAAGCTGAAACACACTTCAAAGCAGGGATCAGAACTCAGGGAAGAGAGTTCACTTTGACAGAGAGTTATGTTACCTGCTTCTAGGCAGTGCAACTAATCTTTGTTGCAACAAAACAGTTTCAACAAAAGGAAAATACCTTTAATAGTCTGCCGATTCATACACCCTCTTAGGAGGTGATAGATACCAAGGTCTATATCTGTCTCGAAGACTTTTCTTACCACCATCTCACAAATGTCAGTGATAGTGAACAATGCAATTATTTTTTGTCCGGATCCCAAACTTACGTTTTAGACATGCCCCTAAAATAAGTACAGGACTGCCCTGTCTGGAGAATGCCTATTTTTGAAATCCCAGCTATTCTGAATGTGAAACATGTGCCAAGCTTTCCAGTGTTACCCAACTATAGCAACTGGGGACGGCACTTAAAGACCAGCTCGCTCAGCCTCCAAATCTAGGCACTGACAGAGCTGGGCAGTGTCTGAGAGGGGGATTTCCAGGGTTACTACTCCAAAATGCAACAAAATCTCACATTTGAATGTGGCCCTGTATGACTAGCTAGTAGGTCACAGATGCATTTATCATGGAGTAAGACAGAAATGCAACAGTAATTGATTTGCGGAACTTCTTGTGGGTAACGGCAGCTCTTGTGCTGCGGGCATAATTCATTCACCAAGACATAGTTCTTTGTTTTAATGACTGTTGATTATTTATCCTTCCTAATAAGTAACAAACTTGCTCTTCAAAGCTGTAACAGAAAGGTCAAGGGAAAAAGGGCATTTGGCATTTCTATGGTATTTTCTTTTATTCTAGAAATAAATATGGTACAAGTCATTGCCATGGAAGAAATACAGATTGGGAACATACCTCAGGCAAGATGTATGGACATATAATAATCAGAAATCACTTGCTCTAAAAGTCAAAACCACAGTACTAAAAGGAATAACAATGGAATAATATAGCTTAGCTGACATCAAGAAACCCAAAACAGGCTGGCATAGTGTTTAACATTGTCAAATAGTGTTTCTATCATCCTCCCCCTTAACAGCACACAGACCCTTGCGGATATCTCCATTTCTGCCATGAAATGATCCATGACCAATGTAGGCTGGCAGTATAAAGCTCTGTGAGCTTGTGATAAGTAAACAAAAAAGGTCAACAAAATTTTCTGCAGAGAGCCATCATAAGATAAAGCTAGGATGCAACATTTCTACTCCATATAGACTGTGTCATCCTTAGCATAAGGTGAAGACAAAATGGAGAGCTGTCACAGGCTATTTCAAGTGCTCAGAAAGAGACAAGAGAGTGGTAATTAATGTGGAAGGATTATGAGAGTTAAACATGTACTAAATAAGGAGGTTAAAAGTGTACTTTTTGTATTTAAAAGGGTGAAGGCAAAGAACGTAAGAATGAAACAGAAAAAGCGATCATTGTCATCAGGAGAAACACACACATTCAAATACAGCATAAATTCCAGAGGACAGAGGGAGGTAAAGATCTCTTCTTTGAAAGACTGAAGAAGTACTTTACAAAACACTAGCAAAACACAACAGTACACACCATGATAAATCCTAGCTTGGTGAGGGATGGTGAAGTAAAAAAACTATTCTTCCAAGATTTGGTGTGCTTCCTAAGTGGTCTTAGACCTATGAAATGCTGAAACACCCTTATAGTTGCACCAGAAATATGTATTCCCACCCCCCACCGCCCCACACCTTGTCTAAACCTTGGTGTGAAACAGTGAGAGACTGGGAGGGGAGCCTGAGGATGGGGCAGACGGTGGTGTTCAAAACCATGTGGCTACGAGTGCTCTGTGGGTCCAACCACCTCACTGAACAAACTGCTGGTAGTACTTGGGGGACTTACTGAATGTTTGACCAGCAAGAACCTCTGAGATTTTCTATTCTATTATTTTCCTTTTAATTTTATATTAATTTATTTATCTAGCTGATTTAAAAAAGTGTAAAGCACGTGCACTTTAAGCACATCACAGTTGTTTTCTTCATCATGTTACTGACATGTCATCAGTAAGGAAAGCTAAAAACACACCCAGAATTAAACTGTCAGACACATGCCTGAGGGCTGGAGGAAAGCCAATGTCACTCCAGTCTTCAAAAAGGGCAAGAAGGAAGACCCAGGAAACTACAGGCCGGTCAGCCTCACCTCCATCCCTGGAAAGATGATGGAACAGCTTGTTCTGGGCATCATCTCAAAACATGTGGGGGAAAAGAAAGCTATCAGAAGTAGTCAACATGGATTCACCAAGGGGAAATCACATCTGACTAATCTGATAGCCTTCTATGATGGCATGACTGGATGGATAAATGAGGGGAGGGCAGTGGATGATGTCTGCCTTGACTTCAGCAAGGCGTTCGACATGGTCTCCCACAGCATCCTCATAGGAAAGTTTGGAAGTGTGAGTTAGATGAATGGAGGGTGGGGTGGATAGAAAACTGGTTGAAAGACAGAGCTCAGAGGGTCGTGGTTAGGGGCACAGAGTC
>VYZM01004175.1:1251-81066 GCA_013398915.1 Dromas ardeola
CCCCCCCCCCCCCCGCCCCCGCCGCTACCTGCCGCCTCCCGCAGCTCGGGGCGGGCCTCCGCCTCCCCGCGGGGAAACCCCCGGGCGGCTGCAGCCGGAGGAGAGCCCGCAGCGAGAGGGGAAGGGGGCGGCCGGCCGCTCTGCGGCCCCGCAGCATCCCCGGCCCGGCCAGGTGCGCCCGGCTGCGGGGGGAGGCGGCGCAGCCCGGGGGCAGAGAGCGTGGGTTACCCCTCTTCTCTCCCTCCCTCCTTCTAACTGTTCAACGTGAGAGGGAAAACCCTCCCAGCCCGTTGCCTGTGCGTGGCCCGGGCACGCAACGCCGCTGCATGAGCTTTAATTTACGAATGAGGAAGTTTGGTCCCGTTTTGGCAGGAGCCCACGTGCTTCTTATCTCTGCTTTGGCTGTGGAGAGAGGGAGAGGGAAGCGACAGGGGAGAAAGACGGGTGCTTTCCGGGGGCACCTGCCAAAGCCGGGTCCTGCAGCACGGGAAGGCGGCGGGGTGCTGCATCTGCCTGCGGGATGAGCCTCCCCCCAGCCACCCCTGGTGTCTTGTCGTTGCAGGGGTTTTTCCTCTGTGGTGGCCCTGGGAGCCAGCATCATCTGTAACAAGATCCCGGGTCTTGCCCCCCGGCAGCGGGCGATCTGCCAGAGCAGGCCCGACGCTATTATCGTCATCGGGGAAGGGTCCCAGATGGGCATCAACGAGTGCCAGTTCCAGTTTCGCAACGGGCGCTGGAACTGCTCTGCCCTGGGAGAGAGGACCGTCTTCGGGAAGGAGCTGAAAGTGGGTACGTTGCCTCTCTGCTCGCTACTGACCGGCTCCCGCCTGCATGTCACCAGAAGGGGGGCACACGGGGAGTGTCACGGGGCACAGCGGTTGGCCTTGGGACAGACCAGCCAGCTCACATAGCTTGTGCCAGCCAGGGCAGGACCGTCACCTTGAGCATGTTCACCTGGACGCTGTGGCTGTCCTTACTGACGTGACAGACATCTGTGCTCCCCCCTAGCAGGGTACCTGCCCTTGCTGCGCCTCAGGAAAGCAATTCCACATGCCTTAGCTTACACCGCAGTATTTCACCGTCCTGCTCTCACAAACCCTTTCTGAAAGGTTTTCCATTTGTGCGCACAGGGCAGCAGCCTTGTTCAGGCACTAAAGGACGCGAAGAAGGTGTTTGGTTCTGGTTAAAGGCAGTGGTCGAAGATCAAATACTGAGTGGGGTTAGAATTACATTCTTGGGGCGCAGATGCCTCACCAGTGATACTGGCCTGATGTTTCTACCTGTTGGGACTAAGGTCCAGCAGTCAGTCTCATTATAAGAGATTTTCACCACCTGAAATAGTTATTCTATAGCAACTATATCGAGTGCCCTCTCTCCCAGCAGAAAGAATGGGTGTGTTCTGGTTCGAGATGTCAGGGTATTTACAAAAACCCTTCCAATCCACAGGCAGAAGATCCAATTTCCAGTTTCCAATTTTTCAGTTATTGCAACTGTACAAAATATAGCGAAATTCTTCACTAAAACAAGCATTAATAGTGACAAACACAAATACCTCAGGAAACAGAGCAGAGATTAAAATTCTCATACACCTGTACTGCAAAACACGTAGCAGTGGGGCGGGCTTGTTGTTGGATTCCACAGCACTTAAAATAAAAAGAGGGAGGAAAAGGCTTTTCCAAATACAGGTATAGACATTTTTAGAGCCATCATTGAAAGCTAATCACTCACAGTGCAGCATTCTGCATCCAGAAGTTGAAGTTGGGATCCAGCCTTGAGGTGTCTCTGCCTCCTCCCCATCTGAAATGTAAATGCAGAAAACCAGTCAAACGATGTTTAGTGTGATAGAAAACGTGGATGTTTCAGGAGAACGGAAGAAGTGAGCGAGGACAGAAGGTAGAAGAGCCCTGAGCAGTCGTACCTGGTTTCTGGCTTGTTGGGAAGCCCTCTGGACTGGACTGGCTCCAGGCACCGTTTAGTTACACACGGGCAAATAGCAGGATACGGCCCTACTGCCTCATTCCTTGCATTCTCACAAAACACAGAGCTACAGCGTTGCCACTCTGCTCTGGAACTCCCAAGAACGCCTGGCATTCACTGAACCTATATTTTATCACATGTGTGCATGCCGAAATGTGCATTTTCCAAAACTTAGAGATATTTAAGGAAAGAACAGAAAGAGAACAAGACGACTAAATTTGAAAGCCCCGTTTGAGTTACCGATCTTTCAACACCTTTAATAATCAAACATAGTGAGTCAAGTAGGGAATGTAAAAACCACCCTGCACGACATTGTGAAACATCTGAAAATGGACCATTTATTCAGATTAGCTCATTGTTTCTGTTCCTTGAGCTGAGCTGTTCCTGTCAGTGATCCATGGAAGTGTTTGCCACTTATGTCAGTGAAGAGTCCATTTGGATGGCTGACAGGTTTGGGCTCATTTAGTCTGAGAGTAACATTTCCTTAAACAGAAAACGTGAGAAGGATTTCTTCTTCTCCAACAAATCATAAAACTGCGGAGTTATTGTGGTCTCTTGTACAAACATGCACTCAGTTCCTTCCCCCCCTCCCAAAATTGAATTATTTAGCTAGCGGGTTATATTTAGGTCCTTTTAAAGAAAGTCAATATTAAAGGAAGTAGACTTTGATCCGTCTTTGAGGTGATAACTCTTAATACGTTCTATCTATCCATTACGAGGCTAAGATGGATAGGGCAAATTCATCGTTGGTTTCAGAGCACAGTCAAGCGTTGAATGGCATCCAAATTATAAAACTCATTTAAAGAATAACCAAAAACTTCAAATTTAAACAGGTTCGCATTTGAAAATAAACTTTGATAAAAATCACACAGGTCTGAAATCTGCAATGATGAATCTTCCTGGCACACAAGACATGCGTGGTGGCTCAAGGGTAAAAATACTCAGGCCCTCAAACACCAGGAAATATTATAACGTAACCACTCCTGCTCAGGTTGTCTCCTTGTTCTTCCGCTTCTTCCCTATCGGCATGTCTAGGAACCTTAAATATCTGACACAGCTCATCTTTCTACGGCTATAAGGAAAAAGCATGTGTTCCCTACATTTCTCTCTCTTTCCCTAAGATCTCTGCGCTGGGGTGTGCTCTAGATGAGCATTCAGAGAAATAAAGGCTAATACTTTGCTCTGGTTAAAAAGGGTAAAACCTATGCGCCATAAAGCCGTAAGTCAAATTTAGTGCTCACAAACAGGAGATGAGGCCTGTCTGCCTTACCCTGATCAGGAAAGTGAGAGACACACAGAGAAAAGGAGGCTGAGGGGAGACCTTCCCGCTCTCTGCAGCTCCCTGAAAGGAGGGGGTAGCCAGGGGGGGTCGGGCTCTTCTCCCGAGGAACAGGCCATGGGACAAGAGGAAACGGCCTCAAGTTGCGCCAGGGGAGATTTAGGATGGATATGAGGAAAAATTTCTTCACTGAAAGGGTTATTAAGCATTGGAGCAGGCTGCCCAGGGCAGTGGTTGAGGCACCATCCCTGGAGGGACTGGAAAGACAGGCGGACACAGGGCTCAGAGATACGGTTCAGTGATGGTTTTTGTCAGAGTCGGGCTGATGGTTTGACTAGATGATCTGAAAGGTCCCTTCCAACCTGGACAGTTCTATGATTCTACGAAGGACTGTATACCCTATAAGACATATTTTAAGGTGTGCACAAGAACAACGCAGGTTAACATTAGGGCAAAGATTCTATACCCTTGTAGCTTTTTTAATGACCAGCAACAGCTCTGGATTCTCAGCCCTTTGTCACGGTGTGCGTTACAAAATACTATGCAAACAGCAACTAATACATTAGTACCTTTTATAGCATTCAAAGACCAACTATATTTCTCGGCCAATTGCATCCGTAGAGTTATTACCTCGGAAGTTCGCGGGGCACCTTTGTCTTGCTACTGGCAATGGAGTCCGTGGGCCACGCGCGCCCTCATTCCGCTTTCTCTCCGAGAGGGCTCTGCCTCGGGAAGACAGGGCTCTGCTCGCGCTAGGATTAGGATATGACTTCACAGTGGCAGTAATGTGGCTCGCCTGGCCACCGCACTGCTGGATGCGTGCAGCGAGCAACATCTAATATCAATTTGGGAGGATGTGCTTAAGTAGCTCTTGTGCTAATGGGATTTGCCTGTGTTAGTCCATACAAATAAGTTCCCTTGGATACCACGGATTCTTGAGAACTACTTCCCAACCCATGATTTTGATGGCACACCAAGCTAAATCTCTTCAAAACCAGGTTTTCTTTCTTTCACCTTTACCGAGTAATCTGTTTTATGAGTGTTATTTATTATTTAAATTCATTAAGTCATTAATTCATTATTTAAATTCTCTTGTTGATGCTACCAGGGTGATTCAGGAGGCTCCTGGTGGCTCTGCCGCTGTGTGGCAGAGGGACCCTGGCACGCTCCTCCGCTGGGCTTCTCTTTTCCTATTTTTAAAATGGCACCAGGGATACCAGCCTCGGAGATGCGCTTTGAAATCTGTGGAAGGAAAGCATCAAACTAAACTTTCCTGTTCTAATCTGCAGCATGTGTGTGTCTGCTTTTTAACAAATTCACATCTAATCTGTCTTCCAGTGCTAATTTAGTTGTAGAGTTTTAGTTAGCAGCCGTTTAAATTCATCCACGCTTCATATGGTGTATTTGTGATCACAGACTTGAGTTTCCAGCTCGTGCTTCCAACCAGCACGCAGCATATACTCGCCGTTTCTTGCATCATTTTAGCTAGTTTGTCCTTCAAAAGAGAGACTCTTCCCTACTGACACACTGTGGGTATCTTATCGTGACAGCTGGTGACAACAGTGCCAATACCATGAAGAGAAATAACAGCGTAAAAGTGACATCAGTTTACTCCAGTTGAGGACTTGGTCCAATTATGACAGGAAATGACAAAGTCGCAATTGAGACCAAAGCAAGGATTTTTTTTCCAGACAATTCTGTAGACACCTTATTAATAATGTAAAATCACAAAGAGAATTTTTTAAATAACCATGGAGATGACGCAATGCTGCAATTATGGACACTTTTAAAAACAAACATCTTTGTTACAGCGGTCAGCAGTTCTGTTCCTGAAGATGGCCACAATGAAAACCAAGGTTTTAAAGCGGGATAGGCCAAAAATCTCCTGCCCATCTCTCTTCAGGTGAAATGTGGTTCAAGCCTCAACATCTGAGCAACTGGAGATGCCTTTGATAGAATCTGAAAATCAGGTTTGAGCTCTGATGGATCACAGCAAGAGCAGGTGCTATGGCGAAGGCTTTCCGTCAGGTGCCCAAGTAGCCCACTTTACAGCGAGCCACCTCGTGAACAAGTGGTCAACAGAAACTGTGCTGTTTGGGGTAAGCAGAAGCCAAGGAGTAACTATCTCAAATAACTGCCTTAGGATATGCATACATTTCATGGTATCTAGAGGACAGCACCCTATCAGCATCATAGGGCAAAAATAATACAAAATTACGTCTTTTTGGCATAACCAAGCGGCACTGCCACCATTAAATGAGACTTCCCAAGTAAACATAAACCAAACTGTTTGACTGAATCTCTACAAAGTGACACAGCAAAGTGGAAACTCATTTCAGAGCAGATGTACGAAAAGAAAGGCAGTACAGCCGTGCGGAGCTGTCACGGGCCCTGCAGGGGAGAGGGAATCAGCCGAGGGCTACGAAGACGTGTGGGGTCCCCAAAGGGCATTACAGCAAAACTGGTTTCAACCAAGTTTTCATCCTAGTCTTACTAAAATGCACCAGTTCCTTGGTTTCTTTTACACTGAAAAACTCTTCAGTATAATCACCTTGATACCTTCAGCCATCTGACATTCCTCAGGTGAATAAAGCAAGCTGAAATCAAAACAAGAATCTACACGGACAAACTGATCTTAAAACTTGTGAGCGTGGCCGGCCAAGTCAGCACCCGTGTATGTTGTGCACGATGCCTTTGACTCAGGGATCATTACAGATGTGCCCAGCTGTACACACTAAAACAGGAGAGGCTGTTCTATATTTCCTTTATACAGTACACTGTTAGCTCTAGACTGCTCACTGGACTGAATTTAGCAGGGATTTATTCTCCATATATTAAAATAAACTTTTCTTCTATGGCTTACAGCATAAAGGAAGAGGGGACATTCCCACTCTTGCCTATTGAAACAAATGACACCTATTCTACAAGCCAAACTCTAACTAGCTTGTTCAGTAGCTATCCGGAACTTTTTCTTTTGCTAGTATGCGAAAGAGAGCAATATCTAGCTCCTCCTCCTATCTGGTCTGGTAGAGTTAAGAGAAAAATAATAGAGCAAAACTTCATTTTGTCACTGTGTTAAAGACAAACATGTTTGAAAACATCCAGGTACAGATGTGTTCAAGAAAGGATCAATCATTTTCTAGAGCTTTTTGATTTTAAATACTGGCCTAGTCTCTTGTGTCAGGTTTTGAAGTGTGATTCTTTGAATTATAAAATAACAGACCAAGTAAACGACCACGGGCAGGTTTTACATTGCATGGAAGATTACCTGCACAAGTCTGTGGGAAACTAGGTTCTAAGTGCTGCTGTGCTCTTCAGTGTGGTCAATACTTAGAACAAAGATTGATAAATACTCTGTTTTCTGAACCAGCGGTGTTACAAATCTCCTGAGATGTACAGAAAAGAAATATTGTTGTAATTAACAGGAGTCTTGCTATTTACTCAAGCAGGGTCAGGATTTGCATTTCTGTGCTAAGCTTCCAACCCTTACAACCCTTTTTAATGTCAGTATCTTGCACGAGAACAGTTATTTGCAGGCAAACGAGAGGCCAGGCTGAAATATGGCCTGAACATCCGAACCCCAGCACGCTGCTGTATGCCAAAAAGTCAATCTTTCTCAGCAGGGACTGTCACTGTAAGATAAAACATTGCCCCAAGGTCACTGCAGTTGGAATTCCCATCAGAAGGTTTTCATACCTGCCTTTAGATGTGTCTTGTGAGTACATGTTTCAGAGAAACAAAAAGATTACATTTCGTTAGGAAGGTAGAAGAGCTATCTGCTAGCGCGGGGTCAGTACGGGGGTTTTCTCAAGTAAGACACCGGGCTGGGGGGATCTGAGCCGGCCGAAAAGGGGAAACTCTTGCTTGGACTCCAAAACAGTGGCTGTGATTTTGGTAACCCGCATGCCTTGAGCAGTAACTTTGTAAGTTTAAAGAAGGTTATTTTCAAAAATAGTCGCTATACCTGGAGTGTTTCCCCTCCAAAAATTTCATGTGTTGATGAAACAAACTTTAGCTTGTGAAAATGGGCTGTCACTAAACCTCACAAAGTCTCAAATGCCTCTTAGAGCAACTCTACGTATTTTATTTGCCGGTACTAATCTTTGCAAAGAACACGTTGCTGGTTCATAGGGAACTGTCATTTTTGTTTCAAGTCAGTACAATATTTCAAGGCACCAAACCCCTCAAAACTTTGAACCGTTACAGAAGGGGGAAGCAAAATAGGAGGGGGATACTTAAATGATTCTTTTTAAGCTACCATTTTTATTAATCACACATGCTAGGTTAAAGAAAGATAAAAATAAAAAACCTGCAAGACCATACATAGTCTACCAAGAAAGGAGGAGGCACACCCCAAAGCAGGCAGACGATGAGTTCTGTTCTTCGTTTTTCCTGGCTATGAGTTATGACCTCTATAGAGAGGTCTGTTAGAGTAATGTTAGCTATGGCGCATAATTGGCAAAGGTACGCTGTATTTTCCATCTTTATATTTTCACAATCATATTTCAGCTCATGTCAGTGCAGATAACTCCCTCTCTGACCCTTTGGCTTTAAATAGCAGAAAATACAACCCATGTTTTCCAGTGAGATAAACAGAAATTTGTCTTTTTTATTTCACAGCTTAGGCAATTTATGAGGGGGACTGACAGGGCGGGCCAAGCTATTTAGAACCAAACGTAGATGCTGAGAGGTGAACTGCTGAGCACCTACCGACTTCCTGCCAGTGAATCCACGCCGTATCTTGCAGGCTTAGGTCCTGCTTCCCATGCAACATCAAGTTCTTGTGCTTCTTTTTAAAGCTAAGTTCTCATGTCTAATCAGTGCGCATGAAGCTTTCTACAAGCTGTTCAACTTTTAAGATTAAACTTAAAAGATGTTGTTAGCTAAATTAAAACCAGAATGGGGACCGCTCTTTGCAGCTGGTACACAGGCAGGTGACTTGCTGATCTGCCCAAGCCCGGTCCCACAAACATTTATAAGCATTATTTGGAGGATTTATGCTCCAAGGTATGCATGAATTGTATTTAAGTATGCTCAGTGTTAGGAGAGCCACCTGTGCTGGTAATATTTGTGTTTTCACTTACTTGTGATAATCTTAGTGCTTCCTTTTAAGACATCTGAGCCCCCGTGGTGGTGGTTGACTGTGCAGAGCTCAGAGATAAAGACAGCTTGGGATTGTCACACGCTACCCAGTGAAGGGCCTAAAGGCAGGACTCCAGTGCTTTGGAGGATGATTTGCATCGACGGAGTGGAGCTGTAGAAATACTGGAAGCCACGCATGGCAAGCTATCTGCCATCAAAGCAGATGGAGCTGCAACACATTGCATACCTTATTTAAGTCCAGAAAAAAAATAGGAAGAGCAAGGAGATACGTACGTCCGACACATGAGGGGGAAAAAGCCCATGTGTGGATGCAGCACTGAAGCACCTGTTTAGCCTGAGGACAGCCCCAGGTCTGGATGGGGGGAGCAGAACCAGACAGACGTCGATGCCCACACCCGACTTGCCGGCTGAGTGCGGATGGTGGCACTGCTGGCGTCGGGCACAGGGGGGGTCTGCCCCCACCCCGCCACCCCCGGCGCGTCTGCACTGAGCTTGAGCATCGCTTCTGGTATGACAGCGGTTGTACCCGGAAAGGCTGCCATGATGAGAGAGCCCTGTCAGATGTAAATGACCGGAGCAACCCCCGAAAGACTGACGGATCCTTCTCTGAAGTGTCTAATGCTTGGAGATCACCTCTGGCGTGTGTTTAGCTTTCGCTTATTCGAGAAAATACGAAGAATGTGTAATTCAGGAGCTGAAAGGAGGGCTTGCGATTCTTGTACACATATAGCTAACTCTGCAGCTTTCTCCATGACTCCTGTAGGTCTCAGGCAGCCGCCATTCTTTCTTTTGCCAGTTTACTCATTACAAGCGGTTTTATGCACACCCTTGCAAGTCACTGGCTGGAAAAGCCTCCACAAAACCCTCTTAAGTTGACTCATCATGATCATCTGAGATCATGATTTGCACCAATCCTCCCAGAAAGATCAATCGATTTGTTCATTATATGCATTTTTAAATGAAAGTTAATTTTTTTTCAAACATTTTTTAAAAAAACCATAGATTTAAGTCTAGTTGCAGTTTAAGGATGGATTCAGTGGGAATTGACTGCCAGAAGATTTAATTCCTGGGTCTCCACCCAATGTGTCTAGGAAATGGGTCAGAAAATTGAGAGACAGCTTGAGGATCTCATACCAATGAGGACATTTTATTTAAACTGTCTCCAAAAGGTCTTTTTTTACCTCAGTGCTGAAAACATGCAAGTTTACTCTTCCAGCTACTGTCTGATCTTTCTAGCCATCTAGAGAAGGCAATGGCTGCAGATTTGGGTTTTCCACACTCTTTCAGTTATACAGAAGAGCGAAACCCTTGATGCTACCATCAGCCTACTGACTATCTATTTTTGCTGGGGAAGAAGTGTTTTGCTTATTCTGGTCATGATCCAAAGCGGGCTCTGTCTCTCACATTGCTGCCAGTTCTGTTCTTTCTTACCCTGTATTTTGTACCATATCTCCTGCTTTGCTAACTTTCTTTGTCTTCCTGAACCAGAAATGCCGTTCCCACCTATGAAATATTTTGGGATGCTACAGTCACCATCACCTACAGCTTAAAGCAAATACAAGAGAGTCTCGGTATTGTGTTGATATCAAAGCCTGACCTTTTTCTAACGCTAAGATCCTGAATTTTTTACTAAATTTTCAGAGGGGAAGTAAGGCACAGGTCTAAGTTGGCTGTCAGATGCACATAAAAAGCATAGGCTGAAAAGTAAACAAGAAAGATAATAAAGTTCTGGGCTCCCCGGTTCAAGAAGGACAGGGCACTGCTGGAGAGGGGACAGCAGAGGGCTACCACGATGATGAGGGGACTGGAACATCTGTCCTAGGAAGAAAGGCTGAGGGACTTGGGTCTCTTCAGTCTGGAAAAAAGATAACTGAGGGGGGATCTTATCAACGCTTATAAATACTGAAAGGGTGGGTGTCAGGGGGATGGGGCCAGGCTCTTCTCAGTGGTGCCCAGGGACAGGACAAGAGGTAACGGGCACAAACTTGAACATAGGAAGTTCCACCTGAACATGAGAAGGAACTTCTTTCCTGTGGGGGTGGCAGAGCCCTGGCACAGGCTGCCCAGAGAGGTGGTGGAGTCTCCGTCTCTGGAGACATTCCAAACCCACCTGGACGCGTTCCTGTGCCACCTGCTCTGGGTGACCCTGCTCTGGCAGGGGGTTGGACTGGGTGATCTCCAGAGGGCCCTGCCAACCCCTGCCAGTCTGTGATTCTGTGAAGGAGGATCATATCATGTCATTTCCCAAATTGTTCGTCTTTGGGAATCCAGAAGTGATGAGGTTGCACCTTTCAACCTACCCATATTTTGAGATTAGACAGACCATGGAGCAGGACTTGCTTGGGCAGCCTGCTCTAGAGCATCAGCAGAGGCTCAGAGGAAACAAACGGTTGCCTGCAAGGAGCAGCTGCCTGAGCGTACCCTGTTAAAGCAGCGTTTCCCTCTGAGGTCCTCCAGGCATTTCAACTGTCTGCTGGAATCAGTAGAGGAGTAGTATTTGCTGTTTAAAGGTGGCCGGAGAACACATGTACTCCTGTTATCCCATTTGGTCACAAACCCCCTGTCACACTGTTCTGGTACCTAAAGCCCTGTCACAGAAGAGGCTCAACATGAACCAAGCTCCCCCCTGGCCTGCGTGTTGATGTTTCTGTGAGCCACACAAGGGTAAGGAAGCTTAAAAAAGTGAATCATTTATAGAAAACAAGGATAGTTTGATGCAGACGTGACAAGCCTGTGCCACTTTATCAATACTACACAAGTGCCAAGGTACTGCCTACCTGGATCAATTCCTCCAGACACCTGCTTTGTTTACCTTGTAGTCGCCTAACTTTTAGTTTTAAAAAGCTGCTAAACTTTTCCCCCGAACAAGCCAAAGTTATAAAATAACTTAATTTGTGTAATATATTTTATGATCAAGCTTGACATTGGATTCTGGTTCTGCCTGTGCTAGCCTTATACTCTCTGCATTGCATTTTTCTCCCCTCTAAGAAGCAAAAGAGCTGCTCAGTCTTTACAATGTTGAGTACGTCAGATTAAAATGGTCTCCTAGTGTTCTTTATTCTAGATCTTGAAAACAACCTGTGCTAGATTAGAAATCATCCAACCAAAGGAAAAACAGAAGCAGATACAAATTTCAAATCAAAATATTTTTTTGATGATGTCTCATTTGCTGCTTCATAAAACAGCAATCTGGTGTAATGCATTGCTCCCCTCTGAGCGGAGAAACAGGGATTTCTTACTGTACCTTCCGCTGGTTATCAGTGCGTTGTTCATAGCGTCGGACTTAAAATAGCAAGGATATTGTTGAGGATAAATCAGAGGAGGAACTAGAGAGGTGCCCTGGCTCGTGGATTCGCTCTGGAGTGGAGAGGCTCTGAGAGCACAACTCCAAATGCACCTAAAGCCTGGGATTTCTATCCAACATTCAGATTTTCATAAAAAGCCACTAGTTCTAGAAAGCCTCATCTGCAAAGTCCGCAGTCATAACAATTCAACATATTATGATTTTTCTTTTTTGAAATAAAGGAAAACCAGAAATCCTTTTGGGAAGTCTGATACTTGACTACAGGTTCCTCAATAAACGCAGTGCGTAGCAGTACCAATGGGACTATTGCTTATGGTAATAAGAGGGCACGAAGCTGCCTCTTAACAGATTTTGATTATGTCATCTTCTTTTCCATTTTACTTTCTTGCCATAAGGAAGCGAATATTTTTCATTAAAAGAACCACTTAGTGACAAGTACAGAAATCTAGATCGTGTACGTGAAAGGGATGTAGCTGAGAATGAAGTGCTTGTAAGATTTCTTCCCCAAGAGATGATTTTTTTGAGAAGTCCAATAAACAGCAGAAATGTGCTTGTTTCATGTATAATAAACCATTGCCAGCAGTTGAGGTCTGCCAGAACTTAACTGGCGGGTGTTTGGAGAAGGGAAGCTGATCTTCCCATCTGCCCTCTCCTAATTAAGAGCCCAATTCCGATCCTATTGACGCGAGGGTACATTTTGTCATTGGAGAAAGAAGAGCCAGGGGAAGTTCTCAGTTTGGGAGAACCAAGAATTTGTAAAGGGCTGTTTGATAGACATGGGCAACCTCTGCAAACCTCCTTATGATTTGAAGGGGCCTTCTCTCAGCAGGACTAGTTCCAAAAGCCTCGCAGATCCCATAGGCTCCACGTGTGGGAAGTCCACACACCAGAACGCAAGAAAGCTTCAAGAAGATAAACTAAATCATAGAGTTAAAGTGAGAACCTGCCCAAACAAACAGAAGCCTGTCATTATAGCCATATTGCACAAAATAATATTGGCTTAGCCACTTCCTCACAGACCTCCGGTGTGGCTGCACTTTGCCTTGCTTTTGCCATGGCACCTACAACAGGCCAGGCTGGGTTTTTTCCATCCAGTGAGAAATTTTGAAATTAAAACCAAAGCTTATTTCATTGAGTTTGCACAAATGTCTGTGTCAAAAACTTTGTGACACCTACAACGTGAAAAAAATACTCCAGTTCAGCTAAAATATTTTCAGAACAAGATTTCCAACAGATGGGGTTTTCCTGTAAAAAATACCTTTTCATGTAGAATTAAGTTCCTAAACAAAATTCCATTTCTGAGATGATATTTTAGAAGTTGAATATGGATGCTTTAGCAATTTCACCCCCCATTCCACCTAATTTCTTTTTTGTTGTCTTTCTTTTTGAGCTAGAGCATTTGCCACCCCAGCCTTTTGCCATAAAAAGTTTAGTTTGACTACTTCTAATACCATCTGGAAATATATATATATATATATGAAGTTGCCTAAATAATACTGTATCTCCTACTACCTCATGGAGAGCTATCGTTTTAGAGAGCGAACACCCACAAAAATCAATACTTCGAAGAGAAGAGACCTGCTTATGCCTGCAGATTTACAGCACTTCTAATAATAGCCTTCTGATGTTTGCGCTGCAGGCACTTGCTTATCTCTTTCTAACTAATGTCACCACGTTGTTTCGTGTACTTACGGCACCATTTTCATTGCAGGTAGCAGAGAAGCAGCATTCACGTATGCCATCATTGCTGCTGGAGTAGCACATGCCATCACGGCTGCCTGTACACAGGGCAACCTGAGTGACTGTGGTTGCGACAAAGAGAAACAAGGACAGTACCACAAAGAGGAAGGATGGAAATGGGGAGGCTGCTCTGCTGACATCAGATACGGAATAGGATTCGCCAAAGTGTTCGTGGATGCCCGGGAGATTAAGCAAAATGCAAGGACGCTCATGAACCTGCACAACAACGAGGCCGGGCGGAAGGTAAGATGTGGCCATCTCTGGGCCAGGAGCGGAGACGGGGTTAGATCATGTACAGTGCCTGAGAACGACATCGCGCTTCCACGCTAACGTCACTTTACAGTAGACAAGCAGGCACCTTTACAAGTTACACAAGCTTGTTGGACCATCTGTCTGTCAAATATTTGTCTAAATGTTACTCTTTACAGTTGTAAAAAGGAAAAAGCAAACAAACATTTTATCTGGAAAGTCAAATGGTACTTATGATAAAAAGCTTGCCTGCTACTGTGTGTGTGAACGGGATTCTCGTCAGGTTCAGACATGAACCTCTCACTCATTTGAAAAGGGATCATTTTCAACCCAACCGTTTAAACCTTGCTCTTTGTGTGAGGACTACCTCTGCAAGGAGAAAAATGCTTTAGCAGAAAGACCACAGGCTGACTCACTGTTGCACCATTACATGGGTCTGGTTTATCATTTCGCACAGCAACATTCCCGCCCCCTCCCCGTTCTTTAGGAACAGGCAGCTGGAAGCAGCTACCGCAGCGCCAGCGCTCGGGAAGGCAGGAGCTCTTCAGCTCCCACCACACGCGTTTCCTGCGGATCCCGGGCACCGACTGTCCCGCATTTGCCGCCTTTGCTGCCCTTGGCCAGTTTTCTGACTGTCAATGGTGGCTGTTGCAGATGCGAGACCCGACCTGATGGGTCCCTGCAGGTCAGGTGTTGCCCAGCACACCTGGGAGCAGTCCCAGTGGCGGAGCGGCTCTGATTCCCACCAGCTGGGGACAGCCGGGGGATGCCCGTGTGCTGCCCAGGCAGCCAGTGCTCCCTCCGGCCCCCTCTCCATACAGGAGTCACCGTTTTGCTGATCCCATCTTACAGAAGGAAAGTAAATCCTCTTGCTTTCTTCCCTCTCTCTCTTACCTTCTCCATCGTTTGCACTCCCGTGCATTAGCACTGAGTTTAGCGTTACATTAGTGTGACTTGGAAGCAGATGGGAGAAGGAAGTTGGGAACAGCAGTTCATTTGTGGATACTGTTTTTGTTGGGGTAATTACCTGTAGGCTCTGAGACATCTCCACTTACGCTGGAGCCAAGCAGATTGTGTTGAAGAAAAGCCATTTCCACCCCCAAAAAAAAGCCTAACCTTTCTTTTTTATTTAATGCTACTGTAGTAGTTTTCTAGGTGAGATTATGGTTTTTACTCTGTCTAGTATCCCCAACACCCATGTCTGGCTCTCTAGTGCAAACACGGTACTTCAAAACACTAGCAAAATTAACACTGAATTCTGAGAATAACTCAAGGACTAGCGTTAATATTTGCTAATCAATTGATTCAGTACCTTTATTACTCGGCTTCTGGTAGGATGAGGGCACATAGTGAAAAGCCTGGTAAAACACCAAGGCTTTTCCAAGGTAAAACACCCACAGCCTGCCCTGCTGTAAAAGCACAAATCCACTGAAATAAAAAATAGAGAAACTTCACCTTTGTGGGAAAGCTACTTCCCTGAAAGGTCTGCTTTTATTCGATAGGTGCTGGCACTAAAATTCCCAAGAATTGACACGCCAGCCTATAGAGGACTGCAAACAGAGATGGAACTGGCTGCTGTCTTAGAAAATTGTTTCAATTACCAAGCTCAAAGATATAAACCAAAAAAAAAGAAGCTGCATTTCTCGGAACTGTTATGACCCAGGTATGGAGCTAGGGTAGAGGAGAGGGATGCTAGTCCTGGAGCTGGCACCTGGGAAGGCAAAGCATTTAGCAGCTTCCCCTTGAGGACATGAGCTCCTTGTGTTTCTCACCTGTATGTGCACAATTTGCTGTCCTAAAAGATTATGCCTGGAAGATCCAGCTCTGCGCATTGTTATCTGAGAGAACAGTGGTGTGTGCTATCTCTGGCGATCGGCCATTTCTCCAGCAGGCTCAGGAACTGTTCTGATCTTGAGATATTTCTACGCTTCTTCCTGCATCCCTTACAGAGCAAAATTACTGATCTTTGTTCGAACAAATCTCTGTTTGAAATCTTCAGGGGAAAGAAAGAGTAACACAACTGAGAAGAGGCATGTTACCCCACCATCCTGTAGAGAATGCATAAATGATGTTTTTGCTAGAGAGATTCCTTTCAGGCGTTGCTCTTATGTGAAAGATCACAGTATTTAAAGACAATTGGCAGAGGGAGGCCATTACGGGTATTTGGCAAGCTAGCTCTCTCACAACCTAACCCTTTCACAACAAAGACCGTCTTGTTTGGAGGTGGTACTCTCCCTTTTGGAGCAATATGGATCTTATCAGCCTCCATGCAATCTATTCTTGGTGGCTTTCCTCTGGGCTACAAATTCTTGTCTAGTTTTACTCGCCCATGGCCAGGTTTTTGATGATATTTATGCACCTACGAGACAGACTGGCACCTACTGGGCTTCCAAAAATAAACTAGATGTTCAATTCTTATTGATTTGTTATCTTCACCTGTGGGCACCGCTGCGCTGTTCAGAAGTCAGTCCCCCCTACTCCTTTGGTCTTGCGCTGTGTGCTGTGCCCACTCCCCCGGGCGCTCAGGAATGACCCGTGAAATGGTCCTTCTTTAGGATGACACCAGCTGCAGGTGATTCAGGATGCACTCTGGCAAATCATACATATATTATTATCTAATTGTCTTCTTGAGAATCACTGGTAAATTCATCTGCTGGGCTTACCAGGGAAACTGAGCATAGGTAGGACTGCATGGTATAAAGCAACAGAGAACCACCAGGAAAAGCCTGATCCAGACTTTTTGGAGATCTCAGTTCAAGACTTTCCACCTTCTCATAGTCTTGTTTTACCTAGGCAGATGTCTGTCTGCTTCCTGCGGTGACAACAACCGTCTCTCTGAACTTACTGAACACATGACTCTGTCAGAGCAATGGTCAGCTCTTTCTAGAAGAAAATGAAAACTGACTATGTCAAATGTGGAGGACTGTAGAGGTCATAGGTGGAGAACATCCATGTTCCTTTTCCTGAACAGCCTTGCTAGTGCAATGCTTGAAGAACACAGGTGTGCACACCCAGGTGCAGTGAGAAGCGCTCCCACCGGAGATCAGCGTGTGTGAAATGCTTCCAATTCCAGCTGCTCCCACACTGCAAAACCATGCCCATGGTCCCTGCAGCACGAGAACCCGTGATGCCTCCGCGGCTGGGCTGGGGCGAGTAACAGTTTTCCTTACTGTTAAAGGACAGGGCTCTGACTCTCTGTTTCTCTGTCTTGGCGACGAACCACCAGGACTCACTTTTGTAGCACATAGGGAGTACTTCAAAGTTCCCAGGCTACTTGGGAGGGAAGGGGCAGAGTTCAAAACAGGGGTCGCGTACACCCTACAAAACCGGCCCCGAGCAGCCTGAGAACCCTCCCATCATTTGTCAATCCTATTGGAGAGCAGCTATATCTGACCGCCAGAAACAGAGTTTAGGGTGTCCTTCCTCTTTGAATTAGTATTTCCTGAAATGCTGATTCACTGCAGGAAGAAGCAAGCAGTACAGGGAGAACAGGAGGAGAATTCGTAACAGCTGGGTCAGAAAAGAGAGATAAAGCTTGAATTAATTTAAAGGCATAATCCTGATTTGCCCTGCAAACTTCCATGAGGGGGGTTATAATTGCAAGACAGAATTGTCCGTTAGCAAATTTGTCTTCTCAAGTATAAAGTTAATTAAATTACTGTAAGTAACACAATAACGCATGTCTGAGAGATATTTATGCTCCAGGAAATAAAAATGTTATTCTCCAACTTATTCTGCTAAAAAATAGCAAAGTAGGTACTGAGAGGTTCCACATATTTTGGCTGTAAGCTTTTCATTCTTACAGCATGGCAAGGTACATGACCAGATTGCTCTCTCCTCTTTTTTTCTCTGTGACATTGAAATTCCACGAATGGCATCTTGCATCAGCGTTACATCATATTAAGTATAATGCAATATTATGAGTCATTGTTATAAATCATGGGCACAGGCTGCATTAGAAGGCTTTTGCAATTCAAGAGCACATCAAGGTGGATTTTTCTTCAGCGTTTCTCTTTGGAGGCATACCTAGGTGCACTAACTTTGCAATGTCCCTTCATCCTCTGAATCAGCAGCGTTTCAGTTTTCCCTTTCGGCTCTCGGGCTGGCAGGAGGAGTGCAGTACGTGCCTAACAGAGGTGCTGCGAATACCAAGCAAAGCCAGGAGAAATCAGAAGGTGTTTCTGAAGTGGATCATGCAATGATCATAATAGACTGAAGTGTTCAGTATTTTATCCTTTAGGGAAAACTGTAATAATGTTGAAGTGAAACACCCGCATTTAGAAAGCCTGGAGTTCAGGAGTTCTCCCAAGCTATTCCGCAAAGCCCACGCTTCTGACACTCACCCTTTTCACTGCTAGCATCTCTGACCTCAGGAGGAGATCGCTGCCTTATAACTTTCCTGAAGTTCTTCCAGTTCTTGCTTAGTGTGCAATCACCACACCACTGCAAGAATTTAACTATCCTCTAGGGGAGGCAGCTATTTCTGCTTCATTCAAGATACCTTTTACTTTAACTAGCCTATTAGCCTGACTGCAAGGAGCAGCACAGAACACAAGTCCTTGCAGATGAACCCTTTGAAAGGCTGTAAGCATCTAGCACGTTGTTAGAAAAGAGACAAGACTAAGAAAAGAGACTGCCAAACAATTTTACTTTTATAATTTTTCTGATCATAGGCATGAAATTCTGGAGATTTAATAGTTCTGCCTGAGCTAAGCCTTAAAGCACACGAAACCACGGCACGATTCCTGCTTGCGCCCGCGGCTCAGTGCGGCTGCCTGCAGTGCAGAGGGGGTGCAGCTTGTGGGCTTGTGCCTGTAACCGAGCGGTCTGGCGGCTCCTGGTAGCAGCTCTGTTTCCAGAAGATGGTCAGATCATCAGATGCATACTGCCTGGCAAGCACAGTGCTAGCAGGGTATGGCTGATGTGCCAGGAGGACACGGGACCCATAGTGGAGCCAAAAGATTCCTTCCCACCAGCTGTAATCTGGCCCTAAGCAATCTCTGCACACAGCGCAACTGGCTAACAGTAACCAAACCCATGTACTTCTGTATTCAGCTGTCTCTCGGCTCCATCAGAAAGAATGTCTCTAATGGCACACGCGGACCAGAATAAAGCTTGTCTGTGTCTGGAGCTGCTGAAAATTACCATAGACTCCAGAGAGTCTCGGAGACCCGCTTGGAGCAGAACAGAACTGGGTGCGGCTGCCCTGATACTCCTGGCACCAGCGATCAAGTGATATTATAGTATCAGCAGCACAGCCACATGTTTCTTGGAGTTCAGAACTTAACAGTGCCCTTGCAATTGCACTTAACATTTTCCAATGGTTTTTCACTTTTTTTTCTTTTTGACACTGGCACAGAAATATTCCTGATTTTTGTATTCAGAAGCTTCTAGTTCTTAATGTTAGGGGTGCTCCTTAAATACAAAGCTGATGAATGACTTTCCTCTTTACTGGTAGATACTAACTACTGCTGAAATGATCACAGCTGTGGTACATTCCTGATTTAGAGTGGCTTGAAGTTGGAAAGCATTTTCCAGGAGTAACGTTCCACTTCTAGTCACAAATTCCTGTGAGGGATCCTGAAGAGAGGAGCATACTCAGGACTAGATGTGATGCCTCCTTGCTCAAGAGCTTGTTCATTTACACCCAGCTCCCCTAGTTACTCCCTCAGTTGGACCTCCATTGTCAACAGATGTGTTGAGCGCGTAAAAGCAAAAAGCCAAATGCTTAGCCCAACGCTGTGTCTGCAAAACAAAACTGACTGAGCCCTTTCTGAGGTTTCTTGCCTGGTTGATAAGAGACCAGGAAAAGGCCTCCTATGCGTCCGTTCCCGTAGGAAGATGGGGAGCTCAGTCTGTTGGCAGGTAGGTGCCCCTTGTCGATAGGGGCAGTAGCAGTTCTGACAGATGAGGTTACTAGAGATGTTAGCATGGAGCCTGGCAGTGGAGAACGGGGCAGAGCAGGGGCACAACTGAATAAAGCGGACAGTAATGGAGATAACTGTTCTGAAAACACCAAGAGAATAATCTTCAGCCAAAGCAACACACAGCACTTCCACTCACAAAGCAATAGTAGTCTTAACAAATCAAAAATGCGTCTCCTTTGCTAAAATGTCATGTAACATCTAGAAAATCTGGTGTTAGGTGCACCAAATATGCCTATGTAGAATGTCCCGGTAGCTGGCTTGCTTAATTAAGCTGTACAATATCTAGCCTAGATTAAACAAGGAAGATGGAGAAGGTTTAGGAGAACATTTGTGGCTTCTGTCTCACTGTGACTGGATGGAATATGTAAAAAACGCTTGTGACAAATCGCAAACTGACATGGCTGTCCAGGCAAAGAGGAGGAGTGTCCACCCACAGCCCTGGGTCCAGTTACAGGACGTTGCCCGAGGTAAACCCAGTCCTGTCCCACCCTACAGTTCCTGTGTTTCACAGCCCTCTTGCTCGAAGAACCTCCCTTCTCTCCAAGCACTCCAGCCTCAAGTGCTGGCACCGCAGCTGTAGTTCAATGCAATTAGAAAAGGAGCATTAGATGCCACAAAGTCTTTCCTGGCAACTTCGTCTCCACTGGTTTGCTGGGGGGCAGCAGGATTTCCAGAAACGTCAAGCACTGAATTTTGGGGGAAGTCCAATTCACTGAATAGGAAAACTCCCACGGAGGTTGGTGGGACCACAGGACACAGCTGAGTGCTTCCACAAACCCTGTGCCTGCTGAGCGTTTGCAGTGCACAGTAAGACTCTGCTGGGCAATTTCCTAGGTGTGAAAAAATGTATACATCCTGTGCACTCTTACAGCCTTTTGTTTGCATTTGAAAGGATCAAAGTTCTATTTTATGGCTTTCCTACTTTTTTTAGATAATAGTCTTAAAACAAGTCCAAACTTGACAGACAAGCTCTGCGTCTTCTCAACAGCCCAGAGGAAAGATAAAGGGAACGTTAATGTTAGTCTAAATTATGAGAAGGAATTGGACTGCACAAGAACTGTAATCCGCAAGAATGAATTTTCATTCCACTCGTCCTCCACTTTCAGCTAATCAGAAATTGTGATACATGGTCCTACTTGTATTTTGGCTTTCAACTCCCTCCTATATCTTCTGTGGTTGAAAACTGAATTCCTGATTTACGCTGAAGATTAGGGAATGATAAATGCCATCACTTACCTGCAGTCGCAATTTTAGAGGATTCTGGCATTATGAGCAAAACATGCATTTCATGTATGTGATTACTAGAGCTGACAATCTGTCATGCCGCTGACAAAGATAGCTGAGACTGAGGGCCAGGGTCTGTTAATAAATAACAAAGATCTCAAATTCAAAATTTAGTATCATGCACCTTTTATAACTGAAATAATCAGATGCCTACTATAACGATTAATCTGCCAGCAAAGCCACTGGCTGGGTCACATGTTTTTGGACATTTTCTAATTTAATTCGGTCTTACTCTCTGGACAGTTCGCAACACTTCCCCCAGGGCATACACTTGTCATTCAGTACTCAGAGGGGAACATCATCTAGAGGAAAACAGTTGCTGTCTAGATTATTCAGTTCTCCCAGTGTTCTCAGCACTTTCGGATGGGACCCTCGGTGGAGTCTTCAGTGTGTCTCATGCTACAGAACTAAAGCGCTCATTTCTAAAGAAACTTTACTGATTTGAAACAAATGCAGCTATCGCAAAGCATAATCACTTCAAAGCAAACACGTGCTATGTTTGGGTACCGTAAAACTTATGCCGATCATTTAATAAAAGCTGCAAGAAAGAAAAAACATAGCACCTATTAGCCTTAGCTCTGACCTGTGAGCACGGCTTGTTTGCCTTGTATTATTTCTATTAGCCTGTCCTTTTTGATGTTTTATTGAGAAATTAAATCAGAATCCAAAATTTTTGAGCTCCATACCTAAATTTAGGTCTAAGTTGTTGCAAGATTTTCAGAAATAGCTGCTGAGCACAGTTCTGCTTCTCCTGTATTCCCCAGATGACACTTGTCACGCTCCAAACTTAGGTTTCCAAACCTAAGACTGATTTCCTTGCCTAAAACTAGACACTTCTGTCTCCATATTTTAGCAATTTCATCAAAACCCAACAGAAGACAGGTGTTGGCCAAGTTAGCAGGAAACTAGTGGTTAGGTCAGGGTATTCAGTGACAACATTTTTAATACACACACAGGCAGCGTTTATCCTAGACGTAAAATTTACACTGCATTATGCTGGAGCCCATGCACTCTACAGCCTCATTCATTACATCTTCTGACAAAGCGCACCCAGTCATTGCGTAACTCTAGGTTTGCGTGGCTGAATTTCTGCTACCACGCAGTTACAACCCAGACCTCTAGAGTCAGAGCTGACAGTAACTCCAGGAACAATTCCAAGAGCCTGGCAATGATGAGTCAGTAACATGAACTCAGTTACCTGGGCTAAGCAGAGACATTTGGAACAATACGTAACAGAGGGTTTGGTAAAGATGAAAGTTAAACCAAGATTTGGTTCAAATGCTTTATTAGATACCTGGTGGCAGAAAACTCTGCAGTCATAAAGCCCTGAACACTCACCAAAAGCAATAACTGCTAGCATCTACTGTATAAATGGAACAGACTTTTGCTTTAATGGAAAGAATTTCCAGGTATTTTGAAGTAAACAATTAAAAAATCGATTAAGTGAAGAACAACCTTTTAGTCCAAGGACACAAACAAGGCCTGTTTTGGTACTGGAAGAACATAGAATGGATCTATTAAAGGATAAGGGTTTGAGGTAATTGCAGAGAGGATGCTTGTCTCTGCGTGCCCAATTAGTGCCAAAAGGCACTAGTATTAATTTGCGCTAGAACTGGTTACTGAAGTGACCCTGAGCCTTCTGGCACTTAGACGTGAGCTGCACCTAACGGACTACGTTTGGTTCTTTGGGACAAACTGAAGGAAGGCGTCAGTATTCACAGACTCTAAATCAGATCTAAGCCAGCATCTGTTGCCAGTGCTCTGGCAATAGGTTCTCTCGGTAGTGGCTGCTGGTGGCCTGCACTAAGGACATTAGCCTTGCCTTAAGCATACTAGATCGTATGCTAAATATAAGACCACACACAATTATGAGTCCAACCATGTATTCTCTTACAGGGCTATTCCCACAGGACATTTTAACTGAGTCATCGCACATACTGTTATCTTTGGGTACATAAATCCTGCAGTCATAAAACAATTAACCATTGAGACGGCACAATAGTTAGCATGTAAATAAAGAATTTCAATGAGGAGTCAAGAATATGTGTCCAGAAGGCTTGGATTAAGACCTCAGTTAAAATACAAAAGCTCCAGGAAACATAAAGCGTAGAGATACTCTCCTGCAAAAGTATGTCTTACGGGCACTGGCAAACTCCTTGTTCACAGTGCCACGTGGAGTACCTGTAGGACCTGTATCCTCCCTGTGGTCTTTTATTTCACAGAAGTTTCTTCAAGGTTTCTACCCTTTGTCATATTTGGTTGAAATTACTAAAAAGGCGCAGCCATTACCAATGGGACATGAGAAGATAGGAAGGCAGAAGGGAGAGATACCAAGTGAGAACCTAAGACTTTGTTTTCTCAGAAAATCCATCTGAGGAGTCTGCCTTGATATAGTTGGAACAAATTTAGGTTAAAAGGTGTAATCAAAGTCTTAAAATATTTTCCAGAACATTACAGATTTAAATAACTATGCTAAGGAATACCTTGGCATTAAGACTTTTGTGTAATTCTATTCAACAGAATTATACTTCATATAAAGTTCCTCTTCAAGAGAGATTTGTAACCTTAAGATCTGATTAATACATTAAATGTGCTGCAGACATGCATGGTTTCTTTTATTGATGGGTATATATACTGGTGAAACTGGTGTTTAGAAGTTATTGTTACAGGCAACCTATGACCTTCTGAACTAAAGACCTAGAGGAATTGGTTAACCCTTTGTCAAAAACATCCATCGATATCAAGACTCCTTTATACAGGGCTTATAAAGAGGAACTATTAATGGTACTGTTGGATGTTGCTACTTAACTCATCTGTAAGCAGTAAGCAGGTAGATCTGTTAACAAAAAGTCACTGCTATGTCTGGTCTGGAGAGTGAGCTGACCGAGGGGAATTACATGCATCTTATGGTGCACCTTAAAGGTGAATTTCTGCTAATACGTGATTGCTCACCTGTAAGACAAAAGCTTCAACTATTGCTTAAAATACCTGTTAGAATGAAAAGGAGAAAATCTAATAGGCCAGGTAAGCAAGCCAGAAAGCCAAAGAGGTTTGCTTAGGCTGCACTAGGCATTATGCATCAAATTAGGAAATTCCACTTTCTTCTGTACAGGAGGAAATTTTCATTGACAACAGGCCAGAAGATCCTTGTTAAAATTCTTGGCCTGGATAGGGGCATGCTGATCTTGGCAGGTGCTAGGCTAGAGAGATAGGCTCTGCTGGTAGGATCTTATCTCTGATAAGTGGAAGCTATTTGAAAACATGGACGTGTGGATCTATTGTCCCAACTGCAACTGGAGGGGGAAAACTCTTACGTATAAAACTTAATTTGAAAGTGATCTTTGTGGAACAATTATTCTCACAAGAATATTACCATTAAGACCAAAATCATGTTACTTTATGGCAATGTGAATATTTTGAATTGTAAATGCAAAGTGTGAAGAAGTATGTGCACAAAACACAATGTGTTATTGTGATCAAGTTTCTGCCTTATGACAACGAAAAGAATTGCATGCTGATTAGCTGGAGGAGTAATGGGAAATTTCTCTTCAAATGCCGAGAATAGCTCTCACTTCCCTGAGCAGCTGCCGCCTGATGTGCCAGCGTGGGGATACCCCACCCGGGGTACAACCACCCTTCGCGGTGGGCTTTGAAGCCTCTGCCACAGTCTGGGTCCTGTTATCTCTGCAAAATAGCGTGAGGGAGGGGAATGGAAGGGAGTTTGAGCTAGCTCAGGTGTTCTTTCCTGCTGAATAAACACTAGGTAGGCAGAGCAGGCAATGGGTACACCTCCGGTGTCCTTTACCAAGTTGTGAAAAGCATGTTAGGTATTAGGATTGAAGCATAAAGATGTGTCTCCGTGAATCAAACGAAGATACCTGGTACTTCTTTCTGGACCAAAGGAGTTAATGAAGAAGTTAAGCTAAGAATTATCATGTTTTTATAAAGGCAGTACTGAAAAATTAGTGTAGAAGTACTCTGAAATCACCTGAAAAGCTTGATAGAAAAGAAAAACATCCTTTGTTTACTAAAACTGCTGGCTTGGAGAACTAAAATTTATGTAAGTTTTTCAGCATGAGAAATATGCCTTGCTACTATTATTTGCCGAGTACCTAAGGGTTAACTCTCATAGTTTGGTATGCAGCTAAATGAACCTATAATTAACTGTGTGTGGCTATTGGTTAAAAATGTTTGGAAGCAATATGAAGTGATATTATTTTGCAACTAGTACTCCTGCCAGTACCTGGCTTTATTAGTTTAGCACAAGAGGTGTTTTCTGATGAGTTGTCTGGAACAAGCAAGACCGTTATTTTGGTTTGTATCACTCTTTGGAAACTTTTCTCTCGACAGCTTAAGCATTTGTCAAAATCCTCCACCTGGCTGCTCCCAATTCTTTACTATACAATGCCAGCACCACTTCATTTGAGTGCTTTACTACCGGCGGGGAGAGTTACACGGAAGATGAAGTTTAGTGGGAATGAATCAGCCCTGCACCATTCCTCTCTCTGTGTACATTAGCTGTGACGAGGATAAATTCCAGTTGTGTCATTTCCTGTTTTTCCTATGTTTTTTTACGTGAAGAATGACTCAGGCTCCGTGACATAGCCCAAAGTGATGGGCAGCAATGATATCCCTGCCTGAATAACCCCCAAGACTTTAACTCATTGTGTTTCTAAACCGAAGAGCGTAAATAAGTTTTAGTTTATCTAATCTGGGAGTACCTCCAGTTTCTTCAGAAATAGCAAGCTAAAAGAGAAACTATAAGCACGATTTCTTTCTTTCTTTTTAAAAAAGAAACCACTCCATCCTACGTTTTAATAATAGCTTGATGCATTGACATTTAGAAGCCCAGAGTATGGGTGAAGAT
Organism: Dromas ardeola; assembly: GCA_013398915.1. Lineage (NCBI taxonomy): Eukaryota > Metazoa > Chordata > Aves > Charadriiformes > Dromadidae > Dromas > Dromas ardeola. Next base: position 26,982 of record VYZM01004175.1, read on the forward strand.
CACTGACTCAAGGTCAAAACTAAAACCAGACACACTGGACATAGGATGCTAGAAGAATTATATTGACTTCAAAGAGGTCCAGGCCGGCAGACATTACTCACTTAAGATTTCATTGACTTCATTACTCTGATCCGAACACCGACTGCAGGGTTGAGCTCCTAGACTGAAGTAGGGATTAGGGAAAACAGCGTTTTTAACAACGGACATTCCTCATCTTTTTAATACAGAGCAAAATACCGTCTAGATCACTATTTTAGAGAGGCTTGTTTTAGAAGTGTCGGTAATTTGGAGTGATTTTTAATTTGTGACCAGAATGCAAGGAAGGTAGATAGGATCTAAGAGCAAATGTTATGTTGGTAACATGTCCAAATCCAGAAAAATTGCTGCCTCATTTTCTTTGTAAATTGTTTCAGCGTCAGTGAACGCCACGTTGTTTCTTCCTTTTCAAAACTCCTTGATCATCATCTTTTATTCGCTTCTGGCATGAGCATGCTATCCTGTATCTTTTTGGAGAGGAAGATATGCACTGTAGAAAACTCATGTAGTGATAGGAAGCTAAACTAGATAACATAACCAAGTCTATTGGTAATTCTGTAACACCATCCCCTTTTCCAGTCTATTTTAGCTTCATTGTACAAAGTGCCCAGGTAGGCCAGACAACAAGACTATTCCGTATTTCACAAGCTAAAATCCATCATATCCACAGTGTCAGTTTTGCTTGGACAGCAGCAAATAACGATCCTAGATAAATCTTCCCTTAATCTCACAATCCCATTTCAGTACGGGGCTAGGAAATCACACTTTCACTTAAACAAATACAGAATATAAAATAACATGTTGAATGGCTTTAAGACAATTCAGCTATATGCCAATAATATTGGATGAAAGCACATTAAAAGAAACCAGATTTTTTTCAGAACTATTTTTTCCAAGCTCTTTTTCATGACTGATCTTGAAACTTCCTATATGATGACACTTACTTGGCACTGCAGTGAGCCAGCCTAATCTAGGTGATAATGGGTCTCCCAAGAGTTATTTTTTAAAAACAAGTAGTTCATCAAACACATTGACAGTTATGTTTTCAAATTATTTCCATTTTTTTTTCTGTTACAAATATTTGCCTTACTTTTAAATAGAAAAATCCACAAAAAGAAAATGCAAGTCAGAGCGGTCTTGCAGACAGATGGACCGAGAAGCCATCGCGGCAGTAACCCCTCAATAAACTGTCAAGCCAGCTTTTAAGTGCTGAGCTTTTGTCATTAGCCACTCAGAAAACAAAACGTCCCACACCAGGAACCCCCTGTCCCCCAGCCTATTTGCCAGTAGGCAGTAGGAACATCCTACTTTCAGTCTATTTCCTGATATAAAATTTACCTAAGCATTAGTTTGGTAATTTGTAGTTGAGAAAAAACTTTTATAACAGGATTTCCTGCCAAGAGAAGGAAGGGTGGGTAAGAAGGCTGACTATTTGATATTACACAGAAAACTTTGTCACCAACCACATCCCTTAAGAGTATGGGAAACTCAACCTGAAGCACACAGTTCCAGCTCGTGAATTAATGGTTTCGATTTACATTTTGATGACCAGAGAGAGAGAGAGAGATGAGGGTGCAGGTACTTTCTCTCTGGGGAAAACTGGAATGTGTTCAGGAGAGACGTAAAAAGGCAAGGAATCCCACAGACTAGCTTGCGGCTGTTATCAGATACGATGGAAAAGGGAGGGGGTGAGGGAGAAGAGAATACCTGGCATGAGACCTGCTCCGAGGAGGGACGGTCTGACGTGGCAGTGTGGATTTCTGCGCGAATCATTCCTCTCAAATCCGTATCAGATTTTGCTGAGCTATTAACATCAGGTGTTGCCACATCACGCCCACTATCTCTGCAAGCAGTATCTTGATGAAGATAAATAAAAACTTAAGAACCTTATTTGACTTTCACGGCCCATGATTAGATTTGCAGAGCTGTCAGAGAAAAATACTGAGGAATGAGCAAGCAAGATACGGACTCTGAGCCACATCCATGGAATCCACTTTCAGAGCTACTTTTGCAAAACTGAGAGGGTTTTGGCAGAAGTTTATCTGAGGAGCAGCTACGGCGGGATAGAAGGTGTCCTCCTAGAAGGATCCCTCAGTGACAGAAGGCTGAAGGATTATGACATCTTGTTTTATTTCACAGAGCAGTTCCTACAGTTTGAAAAAGGGCAAAGGCCATGCCTTATGGTTTAATTTGAGAAGCGCATTATCAGGTTGTGTGAGAATCGGTCTCGTTAAATCTCTTTTTTTTAAAAAACAGCGATGTCTTTTTCATCCTGAGTCCAAATTCTTCAAAAATAACAATTATGAAAAATCATCCTGTGACATTTATTTTCTACAGCTCTTTCGGTTTTTGGTCCCAGCAGTGGTGATAAATTGATTTAGTACATGGCAAGTCATGAAGGTTATCAGAAGTATAAGAAAAATATGTAGGAGAAAACATTTTTTGCTGCATTCCTCTCGGCTTTTACTGGCCTTGCTCTCAGACTTCTGCGTTCATGTGCTATTCTGCACGGTGCTAGTCATTGAATGAAGGGCACTAGGTCTTCTGTCCTCTAATTTAAACAACACAACTTACCCAGGGAAAGAGAAGAACATCTCTCTCAGTTTGCGTGCGCTGACAACAGTGCGCGAGAACTGCGACCGTACTGAAAGACTAACTGAGATTTTTTTCTTTATTCATTTGATATATTGTGGAAATCAAAGCTACATTTAGAAAGTAATCGCTGCATATGGTCAACTTTGTTATAAAGCTGAAGTAGAGGGTAACTAATATTTCAGGGCAGAAAGTGTAAAAAGTATTATGAAACTCTATATAAAGTGCATATAAGAAATATAAGGAACCTCCTGCTTTGTGGTGACATACAGAAAAGTCACAAATAGTACACAAAAGGTTAAACTTACGAGAGTGCAAAATTTCTGAAGTCTTCATTTTTAAGCGTAAAATGAGTTAGAATCTGGAAAAAGTGTTTCTGCTCTTTAAAGTAAGATATCCATTATTGAAGGTAGATGGTGGTATTGGGAAACACCACCCATCTGTGATGTTGCCAGCATTATGTCATTTATCAGCATTCTCTTGGCTGTCTTCATAATTAGCCCTCAGACCAGCATGTTGCCTGATTTTCTTTAGACATCTATTCCGAGGAAAGTGCAGTGGGGATTTGATTGATGTAGGTTACATGCTGTGGTGATTTCCCAGCCATTTTTTATTCGAAACAAAAAATTTCTTGTAATGAGAAAAGTAGCTCAACCTGCCAGGATTAGTATGGGATAGTCATCGCTCACAGTGTTCAGTGTACCGAATTTGTTTGGTACCGCCTTCAGATACTACTCTTCTGCACAGATCTACTCATCAAAAACATAAGGGAAAAAAATATCTTTTGGCCTAATAACCTTTTCAATATATGTTCAACTGAAATAGGAAAGACTGTCTGGAACGAGTCACTCTCAATATGGGACACAATCAGTTCCAAACCCATCCACAGCCAGTTTGCCATAGGATATCAATGCAAGATATGTTATGTTTCTACAGAACGCATTTTCCAACAGCGCTGTTAATACAGTTAGTGAATATCCAATGATGGGAAATAACCTTTTCTGCTTAAATATGCCTTTGCTAACTTTAAACTTGCACTTGGGTACTTTTTTTTTATGCTCTTTCTCACAGTTCTTAAAGATTTCACCGGGTTTGTCTTTAACAGCAGTGTTTCTTCTTTTATGCTCTCTCCTGCTCATTTTTGTTTTCCAATGAAAAAGCACCAAATGTTATTTCTATTTTCCTCAAGTTTCAGAGCTCTGGTGTTAAGACAGTCCTACTAGCTACTTAAACAGTGGCATCTTTTTGAGATTACTGTCACGCTTGAATAAAACAAGTGGCAGAGTCATTTCCTAGTCATTTTAATTAGACATAGTCCTTTAACTGCTTGTCAGATCAAACTTACACCCACATCCACTGCCCTTTGCAATGCCTGGTCTCACTCTAGACCCCACTGCCGGTTGCACTAGGTATGATTTGGTTCTCAAATAAGTTAATTTGTTGAAAGACTAAATACGACATAGCTTTATTATATTAGCTTAAAACAATATTTTTACTTAATGAATCCTTCTTCTCCTTCTTCAAAAGCAAAACCCACCATTCTAACACCATTCCTGAAGTCTTAATAGCTACATTTGCCGCTGAAAGTAACATAAATCATAAATCCTCATCTGCCACAAGCTGAAAGGGGCAGGTGTGCATCTGTCCGTTGGCTTCTCCAGCCCACAGAAACGCTGTGACCGCCCTCCAAGCCCTGCTGTGCTCTTCTCTGGAGGGAAAAAAATCACTCTTGTTTTGCCAATAGTTGTGTTTTCTTTGACCTACAGTGAAAGTAAATGTGCAGGCACTTGTTGGAGACAGGTATTTCCTGACCCAGATGATCTGATGTCAGACAAAATTAGGAGAGATTATGGCCTTGCTGGGATAGGAATCAGTGTCTGTTGTCTCACTAATTGCATCTGCTTCACGGGTAGACTGGAGGCTCAGTTATTTCTGATGGTGCAGTCAAGGGTCCCTGGCCTCAGGCCCCATGGTGTTGGGAGTGCACTGACTGGGAGGCAGGACTGCCTTTCCATGGGAAATCCCAGTGGTGAAGGAGAACGCACTGGAGGGGTGATGGTCGCTGTGTTTCATATTGTAAGTCCTTCAGGACAGCTTTGGCATTGAGTGTTTTAGCGTCCTGGTGACCAAACCCAGGGCTGTGCCGTACCTGACCCCACGCGAGGGGGGACTGCGTTTGGAAAAGTCAGCTGGCTTTAGATGCTGGAAGCCTAGGGAGGTACAGACCACTGACTAACTCGGGTTACAGAGACACTGAGCTGAGAAAAACCACTGCACTAGGGTGACTAGAGTTTCTGAGCACACCAGCCATGCAACAACCTCTCTGTCTGCCCAGATCCGAGCACCCGCAGCACCCGTCCCCCCTCCGACGCGCCTGCAGGGCAGCAACAGCCACTCCGAGTCGCACCAGCCAGCCCTTTCTGCTGGTTTCACAGGAAACCAGGACTGTGGGCTCAGGCAGGGTACCACCACCGGGCGCCCTGCCCACTGCAGGACCACAGTGCTGGTACCAGCCCACGCAGCTCCTGGGCTGCAGGGTTCTCCTGAGCTACAGCTTGCCACCCTCGCATGACGCACCCTACGCATTCTCTGCAAAACTGAAGGCGAAGAAAAAACATGTTAAGTTCCTTATGGCAGTGCCCAGAGGTACTATATCTGAAGATAACATCAATAGAGAGAGCCAGCGCAAGTTCTCGTCACACAAACTATTTCCCAGAGGCTAATGGCAAGGGGGAGAGGGAGAGAGAAAAACAAGTACTGACAGTTTACTGTAGGAGCTCAAAGAAAAAGTGGACAAAGCTAAAAGAACTCCAGCTCTTTGTTCACATTTAATCCAGTTCAGAGCATTCACTGGTGCATACAGATTTACTTTCCATGACTGACGGAGCTGGATATGGTCATTTGGTAAGAAACAGAGGATCTAGGATTTAAATTTTGTGCCCTTCAGGCTCTTACGTTTTAGGAAAAGTCAGTCTATAACATACAGAAAGTTTTAATCTGATGTAAAAAGTGTGAGCTGCTGGCTAATACCTTCAAAGAAACAAATCCTGATCTTGAAAGGTGAAGAACGCTTTCTGTTTTTAACACAGACCGAGTTTTTAAGGGGTAGAGCACTTATTTCAGCTCATGGAAACCACGGGAAAGACTGAGGACTCCTGTCCATACCCAGAGAATCCCCTATTTTATTTTCTTCCCTCTCTTTTCGATTGTCATCTTGAATTTATAAAGGCACTGATTTATCAGAGGCTACTAGAATAATGTAACAGTATTAAAAAACCACTGTCCACATATTTTAATGCAAAACAAATAGGCCAAGCACCTGATATCACAGTACAATAAAACCATCAAGTCACCATTGCAGGCTTTTGCTTTTGCCGAGGATAGACAGTTCAAGTTACACGTAGCCTATTTTCTAAAAGCTATAGAGTCAATTCATCTCTGGCTGAATTTGCAGAACACCGCATTGAAAGACAGCACCAGCGAGGAGGATATATATACCAGAAGAGAACCAACAAAAGGGTTTGTGAGCGAACGGTGGAGAGGCTGGACGGGAAGGGAAAGTTCAGTGGCGGTGTGTGGTGGACCCAAATTAGGCAGATGTGTTGGAGCAATTTTAGCAGAGCGTATCGGAAACGCAGCCCCAACAAGTGCGAAGAGAAAAGGGAGAGCTAGCCAGTAAATCTTAGGAAGTGCTATCTACAGAAAAAATGAGACCAGCATTAAAAGACAAAGCTCTTTCTCATCCCTCTGCCTCCTCTGTCCCCCTCCAAGCATTTTTGGTCATCTAAGAAGCACCCCTAAAACTTGGGCTCAACTAGGATTGCTCAAACTTCTCATGCTCAGACAAAACCAGACTTTTTTATCCTAACTGCTCGTGCCCAGCCTTAGCGGAGACCAGGAAACCAGAAGCTTGTTCTGGCTGGCATCGTGTCACCCGGGGCAGGAGACCAGCACGGGACACGAGGCCACCCTCTTGCTGAACTGCTCCAGCCACTTGCTCAGCTCTTTCCAGTGGAGCTACTTATGCTCTCAGAGGTTGCTGGCTGCAAATGGGATGTTAATGAAATAAACGAAGAGGCAATTTAGGCTATTTAACTACACTGCAGGAAAAAAAGCCCTACCTGGATAGATGACACTAAGCCATGATCTATTTTGTATAAATGTTTCAAGTCAATTCGGCGGATCCTGATGGAAGGCGGGTTAGAAATATTTTGTGGCAAGTTTGAACATCATACCAGGATATAAGGCCAGCTACTTGAACAAGGGCAGTGATTGAATTAAGGCTGAGAAATGCATCCCTGGCTAGTTTCAAATTAAAAAAGAGAGCTTTTAAAAAGGTACAAATGAGGCTAAAAGAATTTATGTTATTTTTCCGGTTCTGTGCTATAACTCCTTTTCAGTCTCCTCATCTATCTTCTAAGGGTACTACCTTATGAATGAGTGAGCAATAAAAGAAGTATGCAGTGGCTGAGAGAGAAACTCAAGATAACAAGATAATGCAAAACGTAAGCCAAAGCTTGAGCAGAACTGCAAGTTAAGATGTAGATCTGAACATAAAAGTTTCTCACATCTGGGTTGTCGGGCAGTCATTAGATAGTTTGCATGAAAATCTAGTTTAAAAACAGTAGCACAAAATGTGACCTAACAGACGCTAAGTCAAAATCAAAATCTTGGACCTGGACTTTCTAGGGGTTGTAATCCTGCTTTCAGACCACACGTGCTGACACTTCACCCTATTTTAATGCCTTTGAAATAATTGATTGAGAAGAGGCAGAGGAAGCACACTGAGTAAAGATGCAGCTACAAACTATCCTAAGGTTGGGCAATAGCAATTACTGCGCCTGGGTGACACAGGAACAGCCTCAAGACCAAAAGGTATGAGAATAATAAGCTACTACGTGCAGTCTTTAAATTACCTGTTTTAAGGGTGCCAAGAACAGGACGGAGCTATGTTCGCCAGTGTTAGCACACTACTTATCTGCTGGCTCCACAACTTAAGATGGGCTCTTTCTCCTTGCCACCCCCAGTTGACGCTGAGATTTTAGACTTGAGGTCCCAACACACGTGTCTAGCCTTCCAGCTGGACTTGGTCCCTTCAGCGCAGGCTGCCATCGTCAGCAGCAGCCGGTGATGGTGTCTGCGTGGTTAAATTTTCCAAACATCCAAAACTGAAGGGCAGGGGGGGTTATAGCAAAGGGTTAATTCAAATTTCCATATCACTGACCTCCCTCCAGCCGTCTAGGCTGCCCAGGTTTGGAGCTGCACGGATCAGCTGGGGTTTCTCAGGGGAAAAATTATGTGGCCACTCCCTGAACCCAGATAATCCCTCTGGGCTGTGCCTTCCACTGCTGGTATCTTCCAGGTTAGGCAGAATTTAATCATCAAAATTATTCCGTTCTCTTTCAAGCAAAGACCAGGGGGAAATTAATTGCTGGAATTAGGTATGTTTTCTAGCATTAACCCAAGGTAGCTGCTAAGCGAGGTCAGTTATAGGGCTCGGGACAGACAGCAGGGACTAAGCTGGTCTCCAGTTTTATTTGGCAAAGCCTGGGTTGGTAGACAAACAGTGGGAGGGAGAAGACACAAGGATAAAGTTTCAAGGGATGTGAAGGTTGAAGGGAAGGTGACGCTTGTTATCTTCAAAAGGAAAGTAGTGACAACTCAGGCATAAGCAAGAGAGACCCCTACAAACAAGAGAACATGAGACAGGGTGGAGCAAGCCATGATGTTGAGGTGTTTGAGACACTTTTACAGTATTAAGGAAGCAGAACATTTTTAACAAGAATTGATGACAAAACACGAAACCAGTTCTTCACCTTTGCTCTTATCCTTTATGCTCTAAGACAGACCTAGGTTTCTTCCAAAGTAGCTGGGGCATTTTGTATGCTCCTTTATCCACATGAGAGGGGGCAAAACACTTCAAACCTTCCAGGAAGTGTGAAGAAATTAAGACTATGGTGTATCAAAATAATACTTAGATTTCCAAATTGGAGCATTAACTTGCAACATTTTGAACAGGTGAGACCAACAGGAGGATAAGCATTGATAGAGTTTATCCGCTGGTTCCCATCTTGCACCAGCTTATGTCATTTTCAGGGACAAGAACTGAAATGCCATTTATTTTTGAACCTCTGTTTAGAAAAATCAAGTTCTAGTACCTATTGTGGAACTTTCAAAGCGTTCTGCATGTGGCACTTCATGTAAAGGTGTGATTTTCTGCCGGGTCCTAATTTCACTGCCATATGCCAAAAATTGCAACTGACACATCTGAAGCACTGTACGATCGTATTGCAAACAAGAGCGGAGAGAAGCTGTAGTTAAGGAGGGTCCCGTTTTACCTTTGGGCCGTGGGCTGTGAAATTAGGCAAAGTTACCTTCCTCGTTTAACTCGAAGTGCAAATGGGGAATCAGCTTTGCAGGCAGATCTCGGTTGACACTGGTGAGCATCTGCTACCTGGGACAACAGCATCACCAGGCAAGCAGAGCCCACAGCTTTGGTGGGAACTTGGCTTATGTCTGGTGGCACCTCATGCTGGAGAGCAAACCCATCCGTGACCGTCATTCAATACGCATCAAACAGCCCTGTTTTTTTGAAGAGACTAGCTTATATTAACGCGTCATTCTTTGTTCTTCCAAACACAGATTCTGGAAGAAAACATGAAGTTAGAGTGCAAGTGCCACGGGGTCTCGGGATCCTGTACCACTAAAACATGCTGGACGACCCTGCCTAAATTCCGGGAGCTGGGCTACATCCTTAAGGACAAATACAACGAAGCTGTTCAAGTCGAACCAGTGAGAGCAAGTCGTAACAAGCGTCCAACCTTCCTCAAAATAAAGAAGCCACTTTCCTATCGCAAACCCATGGATACAGATTTAGTGTACATAGAAAAATCTCCCAATTATTGTGAAGAAGACCCTGTCACCGGCAGCGTGGGAACGCAGGGAAGGATGTGCAACAAGACAGCCCAGCAGTCCAACGGCTGCGACCTGATGTGCTGTGGTCGAGGTTACAATACACACCAGTACTCGCGAGTGTGGCAGTGCAACTGCAAATTTCATTGGTGCTGCTATGTGAAATGCAACACGTGCAGTGAAAGAACAGAAGTCTATACCTGTAAGTGAGGAGGTGGCCGGGCAGGGGGACACGTCCCTGGCCAGGAATACATTTGCACATGCACTCAACGTACCTACGCCAGACTGTAGGAAAGACCTGCTCTCCCAGAAGAAATGCTGATGAATGGAGCCCTCTCTTTTCTTCTCGTGTTTCATTGCTTATGTGGATACCCATTTCAGACTCTTATGAAAGTCAGCCAAGAAACAAAAAACAAACAAACCCCAACCCGAGCCACCTGACACACAAAAAACAGAGAGAAAGAGATCATCTCGACTAATCTGTGCCTCTAAAGCAAGAAGCATTGACTGCCTTGTGAAGAGCTGCCCGCCAGAGAAAAAGCTCTGAGCGTGGCAACTAACTCTTGGTTTGGAAAAAAGATGGTCAAAAACTTCAGCGCATAAGGAGCGGGGAGGGGAGAAATCCTCCAAAAAGGGCTTTGCACAGGACGGGATGGACAGTGCGCCCCGGGACTCGCCCGCGTCAGCGCGTGGACGACACGGATTCAGGCTTCTCCACTTGCGAAAAGCTTCTGCTGGTCTCGCCCATCTTTCCCCTTCCTTCATACCATTTGCTACGGCGAGTAGAACTGTTGGAGTTTTCTGTAGACACTGCTTTATCTGCCTATTTTGTGTGTGTGTGTGTGCGCTGCAGATTTTAGCACAGGGATTTGGGACACTTGGGCATAATAATAGCAATATTTAACAATTTATTCAGATAAAACTAATATTAATTTATTTAATTAAAAAGAACTCTACCAACATTTCTGGAACTATTCTGCAATTAAAGTAGATAGCTGGCTTGCTTTGTGGAATAATTTGGTAGAAACAGCAAGGAAAAACTGGAGCTGTATATATTATTCTTAACTAGGATGTTTCTGTTAGTTGGACTTGCAGGATATGTTCTACAGTACTAGATGTTTAAGTACAAAAGCTGGCATCTTTATATATATGTACATACACAAACACACACTGTTGGTTTTGGGGGTTTTTTTGGTTTTTTTTTTTTTTTTTTTTTTTTTTTTTTTTTTTTTTTTTTTTTTTTTTTTGTTTTTTTTTTTATTTTTTTATTTTGGTTTTTTTTTTCCTGTTTGCTGCTAGTTGTCTGGAACAAAAGTCAAGCGGTAGGGGTTGCAAATCTTTACCAGGTTGGTTTGGTTTTTTTCTTCAATTAAAGAAAGAAGCATTAATAAAATCCTGTTTGGAATATGCCTAAAAATAAGAAAATCCAGACAAACTTCCATCTTTTGGAAAAATCAACCATAGGATAAGAGAGTATATTTTGTAAGAGACTATTTTTATATAAATATTTTATTTATACTACGTCTGCTTGTTCAACCTGTACTTTTTCTCAAAACAGGCATACAATTTGTAATTCTTAGGCTATTTAACAGAGAAAGGGTAATTAGTTTGTGGACACAACAGCAGCAAGCTGGACACATTCAGCTGCAATTGGTGGATGTGTCAGAAAGCGGAATGAACTTTCTCTCCGGATGTGTGTACAAACCGGCGCTGTTCCTGCAGCTCAATTTGCAGAATATGCAAAACAAGAACAGGGTATGTAGCATCAATTTTGTCACATGGCTTGAATTCATGATTGGTATTAACTGGATGCTCATTTATCCCATTCAAAAAAAAAAAATCCGAATTATCTTCCCACATGCGTCAGTCATTAAACTGTGGCGTTATGACTAGCAAATGTGCTGTGTGTGCTGTCAGTTAAACCTCTATATTGTGTTACTGTCAAATTTGATTTTAATCAGTGGAAGACTGTAGACTATGACTGTAAAAACTATCATGACACACATCGTCTGATTCTCATAGATAGGATACAAAGCTTACTTTTTGTCCAGCTCTTTTTTGGCATTTACATTATTCTTTCCCCCCAAAAGGCCAGCGAGCTCAAAAATCCAGAAAAACATCTAGGCAAACGTAAAGACTGCCCACTTGTTTTTCAGAGCTCAGCTAAGCCATTTTGCGTTCCCTTTTCGATATTTCCTTTTTATCACTGCTGCTTTCTTCAGCTATTTGAGTGGTAAATATTTCCCTGGTTTCAGAATCACTCTGTTCCTCGTGCTTGATTCATTTGTGACTGATAAAAAAAATAATCCAGTTTTTATCTTGTTTTGCATTGGGTAAGGAACATGGCCCAGCGCTAGCGATGGTATTGCATGTTCTGTCTGGGACAGACCAGATTCTTCCCTACTACGGGATCTCACGCCATTATTGAGGCTGAGAGGGGCACCAATAAAGGAAACAAACCACCATCCACACGCTGTGCCTTTCCCTGACTCCTGTTGATAACAGCAAGCGTTACACGGAGTAGATGATACAGATATATCTTGTGGCCATTGATATTTCCGAGGCCAAACTCCCCCCTAAGACTGTGAAAACAGAGAAAGTTTTCCGAGAAAGTAAACAGAAGTATCACAAAAGATGCTGCAAAATTTCGTTGTAACAACTTAACCTTTTAGAACTTGCCAGAGTGTGGCAGGGTAATTTCTTTTTAACTCACTTCTTGTATATGCGTTATTTCTGGAAGAACACAAGCCCATGCAGTACCTGATCCTAGCCGTGTATAATTAGGATTAAAAACACAGTTTCTTTGCAGACCTGCCACTAAGCACAAAATAGAATTTTTATGCAATTCAGACACCAGCACGAGATATCAAAGTAAACTGATTAACATAATTTACTTTCAAACTTATGACTTGTCGTATAAACACAATTTTGGGGGGCAATTGAGTCACTGCTTTTAGTTCTTCTAAATTCCACACATCACGAATTGATGAGACATAAAAAGCAATGAAGTACACACAGTATGGATGTTAATTACAACACTATATTATGATTAAATAATTCAGACCTAACATTTAATTTTGGAATCTCCCCCCCAAGTTTGTATTGGTTTTTTACTTAGTGGATACCATATCATAGTCAAAAGTGTGTTTTCTTCACTGATGAGAGTTATTTTACAAATTATTACTTTTGCAGCATGTTTTTACCATAGAAATCTGTAAAACTCCTGCTTCCTGTATATTTCAGTATGCAGTGATGTGCAATGTACAGCTAGCAGATTAAATACTGAAGGACAAATATCTTTAAACAGTTTTACTCACAATAATAAAGAACTGGATGCGCAATGAAATGAATTTGGTCCACATTTTCCCTATATTTTACAGTATCGCTGGTGATCAGTGCATTAATTAGAGAAAGTGCTGCTTTGATAACTGGAATATCAGTTTGGGAACTTTGAATTAAAGAGCAAGGAAAACCAAATGCTGCATTCAACTAGAGAGTATCTGAAAATTTGGCCGTGTCATTTTAGATAGGAGAAATCTGGCCCATCCGAACCTGCCATGAGTCTGGAGTTAATTGGTCATTCTCAAATGGGCTTGAATGGCATGAAGAATAAACAGGAGAAGAAGAAGGATTTACGATTTTGTGGATATTCCTCCCCCCCCACAACAGTTTGTTCTTTGTCCGCTGGGATAGAAGAGCTCTGTTTTAAGTTGGTGAAGAACCACACAATGGGAGTGAAACGCACACAACTGCAGAACAATACAGCTCTCAACAGAAAATACATCTTTTCATCTCCGCTAACCAAAGGAAGCGCTCGATTGCTGTCCACGTTAATAACCTAGCTGAGGCGTTTAAAGAAAACATACATTCAAGAAGCAGGAAGAGTAAGAGGAGTAGGAAGCGTAAGAGAACAAGCGTTGCGAGTTGGGGAGCTATTATTTATGGAATCTCACTTCCTTATTTGATAGCAGAGCCTTGATTCATGGAAACGAAGCAGTTCTGCCTTGGGATTCCTAAGCAAGTTTTAAGGAGTTTACCTCTCGGCCTTTTCAAAAGGACAACTATCCTGAATACAATTAGCCCGAATACGCAAAGTACCTACCTAAAACATGAATCGGTCAATGATTAAGTTTTCTTTGCCATGCATGCGCAAACCTAATGGAGATATGTCTTTCAACAGTGACAATTAAACTGAAAACATCCTTAAAATGTACTCTTAAGTGGCTCATTGGGTAAAGTTATTGTAAGGGTACATAGTTACTTAGGAAAGGAAAATAGTGGACACGTACCACATTACACAAGGCTCTTAATGAACTGTCTTGGGGATTACAAAACTGTTTTTAACTGACCACACTTAAAAATCAGGTTGTTGAATACAGAAACGTCACAGACTGCAGTCAGGGTGAACATATTCAAATTAAGATTCAGCATAAGTATTTCTGACAACCTTTTTACATTTATCGTTATAATAGATATGAGGAAATACGCACTGTGAATGTCCAAAATGAGCGTATTAACTAATGCAGCCCAATGCCCCCAGCTCGTAACCCCCAGCTGTAACACCAACTGAAGCAGCAGCTCTCCAACTCTGCTGTGGGTAGGACGACACTGCGGCCGCAGTGACTGACGCGCCTAGACAGGGCTGGCCAAATCTGACTGACACTGTTGCTGTCAACCGACAGGGGTACAGTCCCAGTCAGGCCTGAGCGTTCCCAAACTGTCCCAAATTGAACCAAGTACAGGAATTTTATCACACGGCAGAACTTCAGATGATGAAGCTCGTTTCGATTCCGAAACATTCTCCCTTAATTCATGGTTATCTCAGATAGTTGTCACCATGGCAACGACCTAGATTTCTAACCCAGTTCACGTTCTTCTGGTCAAAAATCATACCAATAATTCCTCAAAGGTGGGATTTTAATCTGGAACACAAATTAAGGGAATCCTTCCTCTGAAAACAAACACTTAACAACATACAATTAAGTCAAAGCGATGAAGAGATGTAGTTGGCTGTAAAGGACTTCGGTTGTTTGAAGAAGGATATCAGAACTTTGTGATACCAGAGGTGATGCTATAAACCCCCTAAAGGCTTCTTTTGATGCTTTGGAGTTTTATGAAATTACTGATTTTTCCATTTTGTTGTTATTACACAATTATAGATTCATCAATAGCACATACCATGTAATGTTCAATTGCGAGGTCAGAAGCAAGTCCCAGAGAAATCACATTTCTAGGTGTAGCACACTATATGTACTACTGGTGCTCTCAGCTTCGTATAATTCCTTACCTTGATCTCCTATTTTTGTTAGCAAAGTCACTGCATCACACTCTTGTTAGGAAAGATGCCTCCCTTGTAAACAGGTTTGACATCTCTGGGAGAAGATGAGATTAATATTTACCTGAGAGAAAAGTTTCCAGGATTGTGTGTGTACAAAAAAACCTGCAAAAACAAGGCAAAGAGGATGGTATCAAAATTGCATCGCTTACCTACGATTATTAACACATAGCCAAACTCTTAGCAGAAAACTCATTTTCGTGTTTCCTACACTAGTTTGCATCCTTTCCCTATACCCCCAAAATACACGTCACATATATCATCCCGGATCCACGGCTGATTTTGTGGTTGCTGATACGAAGAATTCCCTAGCAGTACGTCACAAGCCCGATACTACCAGCACAGGAAACCTTGTGCAACTCCAATTTATAAGAACGCACAGAAGTTTTTCTTGGGAACAACACATTATGCACAACCTTCTGTTACTGCCGTGCTTCTCTTTCCCATCTCCACCGGCAGGCCCGCCTGCAGCGTGTATGAGCTCGTTATTTTATTCTCTCCAAGAACTGGGAGCTTTCGCTCTCTATAGAGTGTTCACAAGCTCTCCGATTCATTCCCAGACACCGATGTGTGTCTGGATTTTCAGTCTGCGTGTGGGGCTACGATACAATAGCGGAGGAGGACACTCAACACAAAAAAACATTCCTCCGCTCTCACAGCGTACCTTTCACTTTTCAGGCCAATACAAGAAATATGGAATTACTCCAGTCATCTAATACACCGTGTTCTCCTAACTCACCTTTTCAGTATTATCGAGAAAGCTGCGCTGATGGTTATTTAAAGCAAAGTTAAAGAGAGGGAACCAGAAGAGGTGCTCTCTAACTGGCTAAACTTACATGAGAAATTGTAGCAAAAACTGTAAAGAGAGAGCGCTGAGTTTTGTTCTTCACCGGGCAAACTCATCGATTCAAACGGGACTTCACACGGACTGTGCCACAGACAGTGCTTAACGTCACTGGTTAATCACATTCGCTCATTGTTCACAACCCTTGTCCAGTCACTAATTTTTCTTATTACCTCAATGTCATTGAGCTTGCTTCACTCACACAATGTCAGCAAACACTGCTTTAACTATTAAGATTTTCCAAATTAGTTTGACAGATTCACTCCTGGATCCTTTACACCATTTCTTCTTTTACCCTGAAATCCTTTTATTATTTACACAATAAGAGGCCATAAATGCCATAACCGCAAAACTTATTTTTGGCCCCATAGAACTTACAGAATAAATTAAAACAAAACCCACTAGAGAGGTTGCTGGTATTGTCCCAAGGGTTACATTTCACTAGCACATACTTTGACTCATTCCAGCAGTGGAGCACAGAGATCCTTCAAGTGATGGCAACAGTATCTTGCAGAAAATTTCTACCAAACTCCAACAGACTGCTTTTTAGCGCGGTCAGAGAAAAGTAGTTCTTCAGACAAGAGCTAGTGTAACTAGGACACAGATAAAGAAAGTAATGGCCTATTACAGATAGGGTGCAGCCCAGAAATGCTTTGGAAAACAGAAGAAAAACCACATCGGAAGGAAAACCATTGAGAAATGCAGAGCGTGGAAGGCACTCTGCTGAGTCTACCGGGGAGCACAGAAAGGGCTTGGCTAAACGGACAGATTTTAGCCCAAGCTAAGGCTGCCTCGTTGTTACAGAGTGCAATTTCATTTGGATCAAGCCAAATCCAAACATTTATTCCATTGAATCACCAAGAAACCTGTTTTGTGAGTTGTTTCTCATGCTTAATTTCTTTCCTAGCAGCTTTTCACATGGGACTGCAGAAAGATGCGCTGTGGGCACCACATCTGTCCACAACTAGGTTATTTTGAAATGATCGAAATTCGATCTGAACTGTTTTAAACTACAGAGAATATTAAATATCTGGCATCTTGAGAAAGAAGTTGATGAAGGACAGAGAAGGTATAGGTAGCATTAGACCATAATGCCGTCACACGGGACCAGAAGACATACAATTTATCACCCCCCAAAAATAAGGGGTTTTCCCATATATTTAAAAAAAAAGAAATCAGGATAATTCCTTTTGGTCTTCTATAATGCTGTGGTGTCAAGAAATGTTCTGGGCTGAGCCTGGCCTCAGCCAGCCACTATTATCCCTGCACACAGGCAGGAAATCAGGAGACACAAAGCACAAGAGGGTTGGCCAGCAGGCACAAAGGAAGCCTGTGAAAGAATTAGGACTACGGCCCAGATCTCTCAGCTTTTGCCACCCTGTTTTAAGGAACTCAACCAATGTCTGATTTGCCTCCATTTATAAAATACATATCCAGATTTTAGTGTTTTGGAAATGTATTCGCTGCATGTAGCAGGTTCAGCGCGTGTGCTGTATAGCCGAAGCGAGGAGACTACTTCTCAACCTCATTAAATGCTAAGCACACAGTAATTAATATAGCCTCACATTAAGTATGAGTCACGCCCCGGGGAAATCATAGAAACTTGGTCTCATGTTTTGTCTCCTTAAGTCAAATGAGTAATAAAGATGTGAGACAAAGGAGGTAGTCCGAAGATGTGGAGAGCAGTTGGGCAGGGGGAACAAACAGCCTCTGGCAAGCGGAAACTCTGTGCAAAGTCTGAGGGTCTCCATAAAGCGGGGACAAGTTGCTGTGACGCTTCATCACTGAAGGCATATTAAAAAGTTAGCAAATATTCTCATGGAAAGCGTTTAATAGGACAGTGCTAAACCACGCCGTATTTTCTGCCACCAAAAGAGGGGGATGTGAGGTGACTCACGCGGGTCAATGAGCTGTACCAACTAAGTACGAATTGTGAGAGTGAGAATTGAAGCTAAAAAAAATAATAAATGGATTAAAGCCTTTCTGAGAAGTTATAAAAGCAATTGATCTGCTTCTGTCTCTCCTTTTGTACTCAGCTTGGGTACCAGTCAGAATATTTTGATGCTTGCCCATCTTTAGTCACAAGCCACATGAGCTGAATTCAGATTAAACGGTAAAGAAAATAAACTTCCCAGAATATATATTGTGTTTATTTAGGCCAGACCAACTTGGACGAAAGCGCAAAATCAATCAAAGCCTAAAAGGAAGCTGGCAAACCGTCAGTGCCTCGGCACATCCTAGCTGCGCTTCCTCCAGGAGAAAGGCAACGGTGAGGGGCTGAGAAATTCTTCGCGTTTATAACATAACATTGGTTTCTCTAAATACAAGATGAGATAAGGTGATACACAGACCTTAATTAATGACTGCACACCAAAGTTGTCATTTTGATGACTTGTTTGGGCAGGAGTGGTAGTGGCTGGGTGATAGATTATTCTCTCTTTATCCTGCCACAATGACATCTGCTTTATTCACAGATCAGCCACCAGTTGCTACAACAACGCCAGTGGGCTTTAGAAAATGTTGTTGAGCTGCTGAGAGAATCTTGGCGACCCATTAGCAAAATGTTAACTATGCAAAACCAAATAGCCTTTGGTTTTGTTGTAGGAAAGAAGTCAATGCTCGGCAATAAGTAAGAATGTCAAAAAGAATTTACATTCAAAAGGTAGAGAAGGGGTTTAACCCATGATATCACCATGATTCAAAAATCCCCCTGGAATTCATTAGCGAGACATTTGGCCTGAAGAATAGAGAAAATAAATAACGAGTTTTAAAAAGAAAGAACAAATACACTTTCCCCTGAGCAGCTTGTTGTCTGCAGCATTTTAACATGTCCGTTGCCCCTTCACTTTTCCTCTTCATTGTCTTAGATTTTTACACAGTAATCCTTTGCTAATAGGGTTTTATTTATTTTTATTTATTTCTTTTCTTCCCACTCAGCACTTTGAGGAGACACTAGGTGCAGTTAAACCATGCTAGGAAACGGGTTTGGCTGCCAGTAAAGTCCCTTGCCCCCACTTCAGTGGAAGGAGAGAGAACCTCACACTCCAGCATATTCCTTAGAAAGCCAATGATAGGAAAGCCTTTGGAGGAGCGTGGAGGAGGAATAGCTTTGTCCTCCAGCCAAAGAAGGCGGCACCGCGCTCGAGAGCCAAACAGGGCATGCCATGCCCGAGGAAAGAGGAGCAATGCCGGGAGCAGGTGAATGTCCCCCCGATAAGTTAAGTGTGGGTGAGCAGAGTGAAGAGATGTGGTCAAAAGCCCTCCAATCTCCAGCAGCTAAAGTAGCTACTTTGGGGAAGCGGCGGCCGACCTGCGACGTTTAGAGTGAAATTCCTCCAATTTCTAGGAAAGCGCTCCTTGTCATCCCCCAGGTGATTCATGTCGGGCTGCCTGCCACCAACGGTGGTATTAATGTATGTTGGATGGCATCTGACAGGGAGAGGTTTCCCTCTCTCCCGATCCCTGCCTTCTTTTGAAATAAGATGGGTCTATCTGTCTTGGTCATGATTTTTCATCCACCTCAAAGTTAAGTGAATATAGTTCTTAATTTGTTTTCCACATGACTCAAACAATTTTCTTCCCTTTGTCTCCCCAGCAAGAGCAGATCGATTTTACAATGTGTTGTACTTCAAATTTAACTTCATTAAATGTTTATAACATTAAGAGGCTAATGACATAAGCCCTGTCTGTGGTATTTATAGGCTTTATGAAGAGACTGAAGACCCGAAAGGACTGAAGTTCAGGTTAATTCCTTGAGAACTAATTTCAACACCTATTCTTATCTGTAAAATGCAAAATACTACTACTATTTCAGGGCTATCGTGTTAATTTAACTGCAAGTTTATCAACCACATTTACCGTTGGAGTTTGAAATCTAAAACCAGCCCACAATAGATCATAGGTGTATTGTTCTTCTGTCACAGTAAATAGATCCCAAATGTTAAGCTAATGATCCAGTTACATAACCAAGCTCAAGAAATGCTAAGCTACCGATTACTGGGAGAATAGATGTGGAAAATGGTCAGTAGCCCTTTTTGCTACATTCTAAACACTTGTTACGCTCCCGTCCCCGGAGTGGCTTACTGGGTTGTGTGTGCCCTCAGTTTGATTATTTTTAATAAGCATTTTCACGTTATGATTGCAAAACCATATTTTTAAATGAAGACTGCACCTATATTTTGCTGCTCACCACCCAACTACCATATGTCGGTTTTTCCTCCTCGGTCCTGAGCTTTCTGCTTCTTCCAGAGATTCTTTCTGGAGCTGCTGATCTTCAGTCCATGGGAATTACAGGGAGATCGCGCTAATGCTGAATTAGCACTAGTTGAATTAGATCCCAAGGCAATGTTAATTTTCAAAGGGGGTACAACTGGGAAGTGGTTTTGAGGGTTTTTTTGGTTGGTTTTTTTTTGGCATTTTTTTGTTGTTGTTTTCTTTTAGCCCATAGCGTAACCAGAGCTTCAGAAGTGCCGGTGGCAAACTGTGCTCAGAAACTGCTGGCTGCGGGAAGCCAGACTCGATGCCCACATCTGAGCCTGCTTCTCTGAGCCTCGCCTGCCCCGATCGCCCGGCGAAGGCAGTGCTGAGGCACGAGAGGAGACGTACCCCTAGCACTGCTGCTGTCAGCACTCATCAGTAAGTATAAAACAGGGAAATAGGTGTTTAACAGGTAACTAATGGGTTGCATGAAGCTTTTTAACATGTTGGATCATACCTTCCCAACTTTACCCGGGAATGCCAGCAGACATTCTAGTGTAACTGAGCAGTAGATTAAATTCAGATTTCAGTTGGTCGCACATATATCTGGAATGAGCATGTGGGACTCGGTGCTGTTCTTTTAGCTTCACGCAATTCAAAACTAAGTTCAGCAGCCCAGCACACCAACCTAGCGCACCGGCGATTCACCCGGGGTTTCATCTTTTCAGAGGCTGAAGTTCACTTTCAACTTTAAAGAAAGAGCACAGCACAAAAGGTAATTTTTAAAAGGACTCTGCATATCACAGGTACGGCAAGCAAAGAGAAAAGCAATATTCGCCAGCATCGTTGTCATGACTACAAATTGAAATCGCTATCTTCCACATGTACGGTATGTAATCTGGGAAAAGTCCAAAGAGCATCCTTAAAAAGCCACTGAGATCTGATGGCAGCCCAGCGCTGGCGCGAGAAGCGGAGGCGGCCGCGCCGGCTCAGCCCGGAGCCATCTGCTGAGCCCAGCAGCGCTGGCGGGTGCCACGCTCGCTCGGCCACTGCCGACCCACACCAACATCCATTCCTTCGGCATGCATAGGCGCAGCATTGCCAAGGAGGGCAGTTTCTTTCGCGGTCATCCAGTTAAAAACCAGCACATACCCCTGCTGCCCTATGGACTGCCAATTTTAGCTAATTACACACTAGGAACTTTATTTCCTGAAAATGTATATTGCCTTTACCAAGAGGTACGGATAACATCTTCATCTGCCAGAAACAGGATTAGTTTTGACAGAGTTATGTTTACAAACACAAAATTTATCACTTTTTTTTTTTTTTAAATAGCACCTGTGTACACCTGGAACAAGACAGTAGCTAATGATTTATGTCAGACAGTAACAACGGCTGTTTTTGCTGGAACTATGCCATAACTTAGTGTCTGTTACTCTGCCCTATTGGGTCAGGACAACACATCAGTCAAGTAAATCACTTAAGTAAATTATTGAGAACTTAAATTGACTTTTTCTACATAATATGTAATTACTTCCTTGAACCAACATTCCCTTACATCACCGACCTAAAAAGCTTTCTATTTATTTTTTAACTGAATATTGATTGAATTTAAATTACAGCCAGCATGTACGATTTATCTGAAGTTCAGATTCTAGGGAACAAACTTTCCAACAACTTTGTCAGCCTTTGCAGGCAGCTCCTTGCCACCCACAGGCCCACGTCACCCAGCACAGCGACCTCACAGCTGCAGATTTGCCCGTCACGTTCACAACACAAAACCGAGCCTGATGCATCTGCTGAAACCTCCAGTGCCAAGACACTCGAAATTAAATTGCTGGGAGGCCTGGAGATGCTGAAGGTAGTGCAGCAGTACAGGGAAAGAGGAAAGTCAAGTTTGCAACATTCTCAGCAAGATGTTGCGAAGCAATGAGTATTTTTGCTGTAGCCAGCAAGAGAGTTAAAGCCCAGAACTGAGAATTACAAGTGTAAAATCTCCATGGGAACTACAGAGATCTGGAGTCCCACAAGGCTGTATCTGCTACCGACTACGCCTATCACAAGTCTAGAAGAAAACCCAAATTACGCAGAGATTTCTCATGTCGTTACAGAAAGACGGCAAGAGAGATTTTGACAGAACACATTCTGCTCCTGAGCCCTCGCCCTTACTTCAAACACAGGGTGCAGGTCCGTGGCACCGCAATAGTGTCAGAGCTCAGCAGCCCTGAGTCAGAGAAACCTGGGCAGGTCAGCTGCTCTGCACAGATTTTTGACCCGTGACCTACAGTGTGAAGACAATTCCATTAAAAGGATGTGGGCCTCTATCACTGGGATCATCTCAGATGTTATGAAAAAGCCCCTGTGAGTGCAAATAACCTTCCTGTCAGATAGTTGTTGTGTCCTGGCCTCAATCACCCTCCCCAAAACTAGCCTTCAAAAACCTATTGAAAAAATAATCACTCTATAAAGTATTTTTCCTTCTTTAGGAGGCAATCAAGCGGCAACAAATACCAACCGTTTTCCAAAGTGTGTACATGAAGTTTGGTGGAGGGGGGAGGCAGAAAGGAGACTCTGGACTTGAAGAAAGACGTTTTCGAGTTGAAGGAGCCTCACAATAAAACGCCTCACGCAGACAGAGATCACGTACCCTGTGCTGCTTTGGGCATAAATAAAAAGCCCCTTAAATCTAAGTTTGAAACTGTGGTCAAGTGACCCTGGGCTGCAAAGCGTGTCTGGCTTTAAGAAAAGGCCGAGGAGGTGGCTGCCGATCCTAGCAAGGGCTAGCAGGAGATCAAATCTGTCAACGTGCAACATTTAATATTCCTTAGTCAGAATCGTTTCCGGTTAAAATTGGCAGAAGTGGTGAATATAATTCTCTTAGTATTTTATTAGTGAGATGGGAAGTTAATGGGAAAGGGCAGCTAAAAGTACTTCTGCTAAGGCTAGAAAATACATTAAAGTCAGCGCTGTCATGGATTACACCCAAGGTCACAGGATTCAGTCACAGGAATTGATTAGTGATATTTACAACTCAACAAATTGCTTTAAGCAAGTGTGACATCATGCCCCACGCTATTTACCAGAGGAACCACATACAGGGAGGCTATAAAATAGCTCATCAGCCCGGGAGCAGGCTAATGCAGTTGGTGTGATCTTCAGCTAGAAGTAGTATAATTCTGCTCTCCCCATTTAATATTCCCTATGAAGCTGCAAGCGTGTGAACGCAGGAAAGCAAGAAGGGTGTTGTTAGCCAAGCTTACATACTCTTGAGCACTCTGCTGACTAACGTTTATAGCAGTCCTTTTAATTCAAACGTGAGAGTAGAGAAAGCCGCTTTCTATTTAATGCATTTAATTGCATTTTAATTAAGAATAATTTAAAAAAGCAAGGTCCTACTTGTATCTGTTGCAACAGCATAAAGTGAACCCTTGCAGCACGTCAGTGACAAAACAGCACGCTGTGGCCAAGTCAGCTCACGCCTGTGTCCTGAGAGCTTCTCGTTAGCAGACAGTTAGGGACACTTGGCCCAAATCTTTGTTTTTCTCTTTGCCACATATCCCCCTTCAAGTTTTACAACACAAAAGGTTAGTTTTATGCTGTTTTACATTAGTTGAATGTGTCAGTGCGGACGGACACCGGGGCATCCCAAACCAGGATTCCTTTCACAGGTTGCCTACGGTCTGTGAAGGCAAGCAGCTGGAGGAGGAAATTGCCCACCTGCCATGTTAGGGGGATGCGATGGGACGCTTCCTCCACACGAGCCCCAGAGGAAATCAGGAGATAGGAGCACTCCCAAACCCCGCAGACAGCAGGGAGATGGAGCTGGCCCTGGCTCAGAGCACCAGCCCGGCCCAGTGGCCGAGGGACCCGCTCCTGTTGTGCCAATGTGTGCTCCATCCCCCCGGCGCTGCGCAGCTCCTCCGCAGCCATGGGCTGCGCCCCCCAGCACCCTGCCGGGCTGCCCGTGGGGGACGTGTCTCCTCAAGCCCTCACCGTCGCACTCAGCAGCGTCAGTTTTTCTCGAGGAAGAGGGCAGTTTTCTCAGTTGCCAAAGGAGGCAAATCCCCTTTTGTGTAATCGTGTGGGCTTCAAGGTGCTCACGGACGTGGACCAACTGGTTTGTACAATCAGACTTTTTCTCCTCCCTATTGGAATCTGTCATTTTCTAATGCATTACATTACATCACAAATTGAATGTGGGTTTGCTGGGTTTTTTTTTACTAACCTTTATGAATCCTCTTGAGTGATCTGTGGATGGGATCAGCAAACAAATTTTGTTCTAGCTCTCCAAATCCTGACACATGAATTGATTTCAGCAGGACACATTAAGTGAATGATGGATCTCTGCCAAAAGGGCATGTAGGATTTTGCAAGGGGGAGGGGAAGAAGAAGGAGACTTTGCTTTCTCCCTTTTTTTCTCCTTCTTAGCCAGTCTTGGTAAGAAAGGGCAAAAGCACTTAAATTCATTGCTCTCAAAGTAAATTGGTTTCCTTTTCTAGCCTCTCAGAAGGCCTTTTTTCTTCCGGGCTTATCCCGTTGTTGCCTTCCTCATCCTTAAAGCAAAACGCGGTGCGATGTCTGCTGGCCCCCAGAGCCACGTCCGCCTTGCGAGCGCCCGTAGCGCTGCTCCGCCGAGACGGGCGCTGTGTGCGGGTTCCCACTGCCCGCCTTGGCATTGCCATCCCTGCCCTTGGCTTTCCAAGGCTCAGCTGACAGTTTCTCAAGCACATTAAGGCTGGCAACAAGAGCCGGGCTGTTGTAATAAATGACAGTAAGATCACAAGCTTGAGGGAGCTTGTTCCTCTCCGTTTGCAGCTCTCTTGAGAAGTTTTCAGAGGCTGTAGTTATCGCCTTATTCTGTATGCCGAGCCAGAGCTTTGGATGCTAATTTGTTGGCACTGCAAACTCCCACTGCAAACGATAGATCCCATGACCTTCTTCAGTTACAGATAACACAAACTACAGTTATATTTAAGTGGCATACTGGTTAACCTCAGTGGCTTGCAATACTTTCCTTTGACTCAATTTCTATCATTAATAAAGGCTTACGCTACAAAGGCACCTTGGAGTTTCTCTCAGGGAAATCCAGCCAACAAGCTCTTTCTTGTGAGCGGTTCTCTGCACTGAGCTTCTCTTGTAGCCAGGCCGTGCATTACCAACGCTCTGAAACACCAGCAGCAATAAAGACATTAACACTGCATTAGGACAGGTATTCTGGCAAATCGCTTTCAAAATTAGATGCGCGCTTTCAAAATTAGTAGCAACTCTTATTGCTGCTATCACTTTCAAATCCTCCGAAAGGATTTGTGGACAGAATCACTACATAAAATCTGGTCTGGCTCACCACATCCAGTGGGACTATTGGATAAATAAAGACCACTAACAAAAGAATGAGAATAGGAGCATGATTTTTGGTGTCAAGAACACGAGACACAGCTCCCTCGCTAAAAAATTCTGTGAAACCCAGCTCCTCTTGTATTTTGGGGGAGTTGTGTAGTGTTGCATTTTGTAGTCCAAATCCAACTTTCTCACACACAAACACGACACACATATACACACATTTCAACATTCAGTGCCGAACACCAAGAAACCTTTGCCACAACCATTGAAAACTCGCTGCTCTCTATCACTAGCATGAACTCGTTAGCTGCTCCCAGCTGCGTTAGCAGAGTGTGCAGCAGCTCTCTGCACGAACACCCTTAGGAACCCATATCATGGAGCAGGAACCAGCGAGCACGTGTCAGGAAGCTCGGTATACGTGCATTACTTCTGTGTTGGTTCAAGGGGAGAATGAATGCCCAGTGGTGACAAAGCCTCCCTGAGACCTGTCATCAGGTGGGGACAGCATTTCAGCTCCTGGAGAAAGCAGGGTAGGCTTAGAGTAGCCATTAGGAAGGAGTTCTTTACAACGAGGGTGGTGAGACACTGGCCCAGGTTGCCCAGAGAGGTGGTGGAGGTCCCATCCCTGGAGACATTCAAGGCCAGGCTGGATGAGGCTCTGAGCAACCTGATCTAGTTGAAGATGTCCCTGCTCACTGCAGGGGGGTTGGACTAGGTGGCCTTTAAAGGTCCCTTCCAACCCAACGCATTCTATGATTCTATGAAAGCTACAGACCAAAGTTCCCAAGAGTCTAGAAGCAGCAATAGTGCCAGCAAGGCGCTAAAAACTCCTAGCCTTTCTGGAAAGACCTGGACAAGGTCCTTTGGTGACTCTTCCATTCAAACCCAACACGAGGAATATAATTTTCTTTCTCACTGAATAAAACCTGATATTTTTATATTAACCTAGTTAAATAATGAGAAAGCAATGAGGGTGCAGATTTTGGGTCACTAGAAAGAAAGCCATGCCCCATTAGTGTCTTTTAAATAATCTGCAGAACCAAACATACCACTTTCTTCTGGATACTAGACATACGGTTGACCCAACCAAAATTTGCGATACTTTCCACTGTAAGAGCCCAGGACACACCATTCTTCAGTACTACTCCAAAAAGCCTATTTCCTATTAGCCCAAGCAGATCTACAAAACATTGCTTTCACAAGAAAAACAAATCATAATTTCTTCATCTCCTCTCTTTCACAGCAACACAGTAGTGACTTTCTTTCGCCACTGGAGCAAGGCAGCCACCACAGGCTGTGTACACTGCTTCTGCTTCAGCCCGAGATGTGAAACTGGGTGAAGGGGTTCATCCATGTGAGTTCTTGCTGTCATTGACATGTCAGTCAACTTCTTCTATGGATATTTGTTCAAAAATGACACTCTCAAGAGCAAAACTGGTAGCGTCCACAAAGTGTGCTTCTGTCCAGAGCTTTATACTTGCATGGGCTTTTAGTCACCTTTGAAGGAGGGTTAGTTTCAACCAAAAGCAAAAATCAAAATAGAGTTATACAGATTTTTCTGCTTCTTGGAAGGACATTCAATACCAGAACAAAATATTCAGTAACTCTCAAATTTCCCTTCATATGCTATATCGTATCTGTAGCTACTTTTACCTATAACTATCTAAAAATCTACACAATATTTCAGCGCATAGTGAAATTTTTATCTTACTACTAATGGGAGTGTGCAGCCATAGTAAATTTAGCCCTGTACGTTGTACGCCCTTTAGCTTATACGTTAAGTATGGTATCATCTTCATCACAGAAACCCTATTCCACATCAGAATCCCTGGCTCCAGATCCCAGGAAGTTATCGCTCTTATAAGATATAGCACCGTATGTAGTGATAAAGTTTACATCGAGCACATGCAGAGCTGTGAGGTTACAACAGTGTTTTGGGACACCATCAATCTGTCTAAGCACACACTATACAGGCAATGACAGAAGTTCAAAAATAGAAAAGTATGGAAAAACAGATGGGCTCCAAACTTGAACAATTTTATATATATATATGTATTTTTATTTTTTTTTTAAACAGGGGTGTTCTTTTACAGTTCAGTCAACATGGCACATAATTTAGAGCTGCCCTTCACTCTGGTGTGCTGTTACTGAAGGGAAAGAAGGTGCAGAGAGCTTCTCTACTCCTTCTCAAGATAAACAAGTTCTAGATAATCTACCTTGTTTAAAGACACATCGAAGAGCCTAACGAGCAAAAAAGCTACTGAAAGTAAGCTTCTCCCTCTGAAAAATAGCGAAATGAATGGGTACCAAGCCATGCAGATAGGTTTCATTTACAACTGTGATCCTTATCCATTCCCTTCTAATTCCCCGTCCCAGTACCTCCGTCTTTCACGCACCAGTTCCTCTCCCCTTACTCTTATTTCTTTATTGTCACTAGTACCATCTCCCCATTCACTGCTCGATTATACAGAACCAGGAAAATTCAATCCAGTAATGCAAATCTGCTCCTTGTTTCCAATATATCGCATCTGAGTCAATTATGTGCCAAAATTCTCTCAGACCTTCTAAAAGCTGATGTAGTTACATAAACAAAAAGTCATTATTGAATTGGCTACAGACCTGCTCATTCATCTAATTCCTCAATAGTTTGTTCAAGAATGTTAATTATTTGAAGCTTATCATTAACCAGCTTGCTTTTGTTACCAAGATTTTTCTTTGGTTTGCCAGGCACAAGACTGCTGAAACTCCGTTCTGTTGTCTGACTTGCATCTCGTTGAAGGTTATGAACTGGATTGATACAGTATGCAATGATGAATGGGGATTGAGTCATTTCATATATTAGCATTTCATACTTGCTTAAATGAGACAATTAATTAAGATAATTTCTACAACATGTGTAATTGTTCCTATACATCTCAAGTAAAGAAATACTACAACTTCACTATGTCATAGTAAGTCTGAGCATCCAAATATCTTTTAATCCTTTCAGTGAGATTTATGATTGCGCAAATGATACACCTCCTTGTTACTCAAATAAGGCTATAGCAGATGATGGAGATGCCAGCACCTGACATATCTAGAACAACACTTCAATCCACACAGCAATGCACCTACACTGCAGCACGTGCACTCTTAAACAAGTGGTTCTCCTGGAAAAGATTTTTCTCCTTTTTGTACTTCCTGGAAACATTTATCATCAACTCAATATAGTCAAGGAAAGCATTCTGCTTTTAAACATGCCAGGTCACATTATGCTGCCAGTAAACAGGGTACTCGGGTGCACTAAGACCTAGAAGAGGTAAAGTCCACCTTTAGTCCCATGCTACAGTGCACACAAGTGCAGAATTGTGGCAGTTTATGAATGCAGGAACCATCCACTAGGGATGAGTTATCCAACTCGCTTTCCCTTTTCTCCCAGTCGCTAATGGTGATGAGCAGGATAGAGCAACCAGTAAGATAGAGAGGTCTTAAAAAATGTCAATTAATAGAAAATCAGAGGGGCTTCCCAAATGCTCAGTGCCAAGTGTCACTCCATTTCTAAACCACAGCAGAGAGAGAGAGAAAAAAAAAGATCGCGTGCAGTATCGGCTGGCTTCCATGAACTGCATGCGTACAGTGCAAGACTCCTTCGATGGCACCCCACTCAGTGACACGGCGTAGGTAACGTCACTCACCTTTGTATTTTATGCGGCTGCAAGCCATATCCCAACCACCTACTGTCCTGAAGCAATCCTTGAGCTCCAGGCCCCTTGCCTTGGCATTCGTAATTCCTGCAGACCCCACCAGCTCCTTCCCCCGTGCACACTGCTGCCCTTCTCCACCTTCTGGAATGCCGAAGCACCTTGAACTCTTTCTAGACTAGCTCCATTGCCTTTCCATAGCAGTCTCAATAGGAAAGGTACCTTCTAGGACTGATATTAGTAGCATAGTATTTGGTGGTAATTACGTTACATTGATGCCCTCCTTTTTCAGTTATTGCTTTGGCAATTAAAAAGCATTAACTAACAAAGTCAAAGATTGGTAGGTCTACTGAATGACTGAATATTTACAAGCATATTTTACTTTAAATTATTTCTCAGCTTTCAAGAGTAACTATTATAATGTACATTAATGTATTACACTGAGCACTTCCTCCTACTAGATTCTAACGTAATGAGATAATTTTCTTCCTTCAAGAGTAGTATTCATATCAACGTAGGAGAGAAAACACATTTATTCCTTTCTTCTGTGGGTTATTGGGAATAACTCTGTAGTCCATTCTTACAATTGGTTGTTAAAGCACAGGCAGTCCAACTCAAGTAAGCAGACTGAAATAACACACAAGTTTGAACAACTAAGGAATGCAATCAAATGACGCTCCGCTACATTTAATGATGCAACAATGGAAAAACACACCCCAAAACCCCAGCTCCCTACAAAACACATTAAAAACTACATTACAATGTGAGACATCAGGGTGTGTATTATTCAGGAGAGCTGAATTCACATAGTGAAATATCATTACATGATAATTATACTACTTAGATTTGCATTTGGGGGGGGGCTATTATTTCATGATTTAAAGCACATTGTCTCATTCTCTAAGGTATAAAGCATTATAAATAGGATTTGTGGGGTGGGTTTTTCACTTTTTAATGGAAAACTTTGCTATAAAGCAAGTAAAATGAAGATCTGTACATCTGTGTGGGAAGAGTGGAGACAAGTACAGCACAACCATGATCAGCCGACCCCTATTACGCTACTTATTCGGGTTACAGAATTCTTCACTAGAAAGACGCTCCCTGAAAATAAACAAACACACCCCCCACCTCCCCCCCAGTGAGACGCACCTCTAATATACAACCGCATAGGAAGATTATTACTATTCGCTACAACGGCTAAGGTCGTGCCTGATGAGCACTGAGGAACCATGACTACACCAAGCCCGAGTGCAGAGCCTTCATTCTGCAAGACCCTTGTGGGCACCTAAACCTGTCTTAGTAACTGCTGGCACGACACTTGTAGCAGACCGCTTAATTCTGGTATGTCCTGTCATACAGATGTGCCATGGTCTCATTTTCTAATTAACCAACAACGATCTGGACCGTGCTCTGGTGTGATGTAGCCCCATGTATTTGAGGCAGTCTCACACTGAAGCCTAAAAAAACTTTCATTTAACTTTCCTTCCGTGCTTGTGAGTTTGAGTGTAGCAGACAAAATATTTCAACAGGATAAGAAGCTCTTTGAATTTTCCAACCCAATTTTTGCAGACTACATTGGCAGAGATAGTCATGTCACAGTTATCATCTGTCCTGAAACTGAGCTTTCCGAGCCATTTCAGCACAAATTCTGAGGCTGTCCTTTGAAACACAGATAAAGTCCTTGACTAATGCTGCTGCGAACTAAAGTAAATTCAGATTCTGTCAGGGTGTTTTGAAACGCGGGATTTGGCTCAGAACAGATTATCTTCCAACATTTAAACATTTCAGCCTTTTCTCAGATTTCATTATCTTTCATTCGTTGTGATTTAATCCAGGAACAGGGAATGACTGGGTCCTTTGGAACTGCCCCTTCCGATGGCTTCTTTGCCACATCACTCCCTATTCACTCTG
Source organism: Dromas ardeola (assembly GCA_013398915.1). Classification (NCBI taxonomy): domain Eukaryota; kingdom Metazoa; phylum Chordata; class Aves; order Charadriiformes; family Dromadidae; genus Dromas; species Dromas ardeola. Next base: position 57,829 of record VYZM01004175.1, read on the forward strand.
TCACTTGTGAAACCATTAAAAACGCCTTTTGATCTCACTGGCCACATGCATTTCAATAACAGGGACCTCCTTCTGCTTGTCGCCCATATTGCAGCTCACACCCGGACTTAAGCCGGTTTGCAGTTCAGAAGATTCTCAGAGACAGGAGGAACGGATACGATCTGACTTCACAGATCACACTGACAATTTTGACTTCCAGCAGAGTCAAAAAAACATCACAGTTTGTGACAAAACAGAGGAGTCTTTCTTGAATTTCATGAGTTGTATGGGTTGTTACCCTTTTTTCAAATTCCTTAAATATCTTCAAATTTTCCCCGCAGCACATCGTGACGGGTTTCGCTGACGTCTTTAACCAGTAATGAGTAACTCTGTCAAATCACTATAGCATCTGAGGGACGTCCGAGGTGCTGCTCACGGTCTCCATGGAATCACTCTGTTGGTTTGTCGCTTCTGTCTTGTCAGTGTTTAGGACCAAATTAAAGTGTGGAGACTAAAGGGGCTGGGAAACCGAAACACTCTAATCACAGATATATACAATTTTATGAATTATGCTACTTCCTTTTCCTGTGGGAGAGGTAACATGGTTCAGGAAGAGCCTGGCAGGTCAGTGCAGTGGTACCAGCAGTCTTGCTGCAGGGCTGTGGATTACCTCAGGTTCTCCCTGTTCTCTTGGTCCTGAAAAGATCACCCCCAATTGCAGTGCTGGGGGCCCCTCAGAGAATCTCAGGTTCTCCCTCCTTTCTGCCTTCCCTCTGAACTTTCTCTCTCGGCACCTCTGCCCCGCAGAGTCATTTCCCTGCTTAGAGGAATGGGCAGAAAACACCTCTTCGGTGACAGATCTGTTCAAATCACACTGCTGTATTCTAACCGACTGTTTTTTGTCATTGATGCTCACAGTTTGCTTGATCAGAACACTTCTGGACAGGCTCACACTTCTTCCTGATGAACAGGGTATTTCGATAGTTTGCGTATTTACTTTCTTGAGCATACAAACACTAATCAAGGTTCATTCTGTTTGGGACAAGGGGTTGGTCATACTTTGTATACTTCCATTAAAACATCCATGTAAGATGGATACAGTTATTTTGTCAGTGAAGAATATATATATATACACATATATATGCATCTCCTCTAAAATGAGCGATGTATGAAGGCTTCGATTTAAGTGCTACATTTCATGAAACCTACAGAAGCATGAATTTGGTGCTCAAGGACCCAGTGCCGATTACCAAAAGAAGGGAAGCGCTCACACCAGGCAAGGCAAAGAAGTCCCACAGAAAACAGATTAATTCTCTCTGTAGAGTCCCTTGGGTCAAAATTTCAGTGAAGTTAATTGCAAGTCATGAATGGAGTCAAAATTAGTCTGTTGAACTGCTTTTCACGTGTATTCACAATCTGTGCACTGTGATATCAAACTGTTCAGAGCTCTTCATGGGAGCAGTTGTTAACTCACTCAGATTTGTAAACACTTTAAAAAATTCTTGGAACTTAAGGAAATCTTATTAGGGTTGGGGAAAATTCCTATCCTTTCTCCTCATACTAGGCAGCCAGAAAACAAGGATGCTTTAAATTCCTCGAATTTAAAGGAGTTTGAGATGTACTTTGAAATGAGAATGCATTTCCTCTTTCTGTCTCAATTTCCATTTACTCTGAATGGCTGAATTACTCTAAAAATGGTTTATATTTAACAGAAAAATTAACAACAAACCGATCAAACACAGAGAATTTCAGAACCCAGTCTGTTATTTTCTTCCCTCCCCAGCTGCTTCTATGCCAGTTAAAAGGAAGGAAGCGGGGCCATCATGTTCTGAAGAAAGTCCAAACCACATCCATCTTGCAGGTGTATGCATAGGGGAAAGGAGAAGGAACATATGAGAGGAAATATGTTTCTCATTCCTTCTTGGGATAGCCCCAAGGATTTTGGAGTTTGATTTGTGTGTGATAGCACAGAGTCTTGGTGAACACAGTGACTGTCCCCAAGAAACCGAGGCACCCACCTTCACGGGGCTGCATCCTGGGCTTAGAGAACAAAGCCACAAACCTGGTCCTTCCACAGCCCCACCTTTTGTCCCAAGTGTACGGTTATTCAGAGCTGAACAGAATCATAGAATGGTTGGGGTTGGAAGGGCCCTTAAAGCCCACCCAGTGCCACCCCCTGCCCCGGGCAGGGACACCTCCCACCAGCCCAGGTTGCTCCAAGCCCCGTCGAACCTGGCCTTGAACCCCTCCAGGGATGGGGCAGCCACAGCTTCTCTGGGCAACCTGGGCCAGGGACTCACCGCCCTCACAGCCAAGAATTTCTTCCCCATATCTCATCTTAATCTCCCCTCTTCCAGTTTGAAGCCAACCTGGCCTTGAACAGACCAGAAAAATCTTTCAGCGCTTCAGTTTAAATTAGCACATCCTCATGAAAAGTCTTCCCGAGTACTTTACAATCCAGTGTCATATAGTGCAGGTACATCCAGGCTCTTTAGAGCACGTGGGAAGCCTCACTCCATGGCAGAGGGGAACCGCGGGCTCTGCCCCAGGCACGGCCGTGCCCACAGTCCGGCAGCCGAGCTCTTTGCTGAGGCCAAGATCGCAGTCCCTGGAGGAGCTCTCATTCCTTGCATTTTTAAGGGAAGAAATTCTGACACTTCACAGAAGCAGAACCAACAGGTGGTTGTTTCTCCTCCTCTCTTCTACCAACAGGTGACTTTGGGTTGAATTAAAATGGGACTTGGAATGAAAAATAGCCACTTTCGCTCTGCACCCTCTAATTACTCAAAGCCATTAAGAAGCTCTTGTAGAATGGGAAGGCTGCAGTGTTATTTTCACTTCTCTTTTCCCTTGTTGGTAACCTACGCAGCATCTGAGGCGCTCTCTTTGTGCACGCTGAGCTGGATCTGTAAAACAAAGTCTGTACAACACACTCCATCAAACGAAGCTGTTTGAGGCAAACAGCCCCCTGCCACCCTTTGAGATTTTCTCTCCTCTCATTTCTTCTCCTTTTTTAATTCCATCTCAGCAATCGCTAGTGCTCTGGCTGAACGTAAGGCCCGTCCTCTTCAGAAGCTGATTGCAGCAAGACTTAGATTGCTACCCCTTTCGAAGAAAAATGCCTCTTGACAGCTCTTTGGAACGAAGGGGGAGTTACGTGCAAGGGTGTCACTGGCAGAAAGAGTTGGCTCTCACCGTTTCTTGAAACTGCATAATGAATGAAATGTTTAACAGAAGAGAGGATGTAGGGCTGGCAACACGTATTAGTTAAAGGGCTTTTTGAAGCCATCTGTCCACCAGCTTTAGCCACTACTGAATGAAAATTCGTTTTGAAAGCAAAAGGGACAGACACTCTAATCTTCCAGCTCTTCATCCTCCACTGCAAGCCGAGCAAAGCCCCTGGCAGTGCTCGGGGAAGGAATGCGTTCCGCAGCTAAGGGAGGGTTGCTTTGCAATCCTTTAAAATTGTGACGCTGACAATACTTAACATCAGCTAACAGTATTCATAAATGCAAAGTACCACTAAGGACCGAAACAATAAAAGTCAGCTGCATAAAAATCAGCCACCCTTTATGTGCACTTCAGAGTGCAAATTAACAGAATTTTAGATAAACCAAACAGAGCTTCAGTCTCTTCTCCAAAAATAAAACTGCAGTTTAGTGCTTCAGTCCTGACTTTCAGCTCCTTTCTTTAATCACTGAACCAAAACTTCCCTGCGATGGCTGGTCCTGATGATGCTAGTTTTGGAGGTACCGTTTTTAATGAGTTCTGCTCACCTCTATTTCTGCACAGACTGAAGGACAGAACAATTCCCGTATTGTGGGGATAATTTGTGGTGTTTACTCTTCAAAGGACATGGACCAAATAAAAAGCTTACTGCTTGGTCAGTGCAAAACTGAGATTTGCACACAAACATGTCATTTAAAAGGTTACGAAACTACCAAACAAGAGTACAACCTGCAGACTTAGGAACTCTCTCCCCGAACACTGAGAAACGGAGATTGTTTCACGCAGAACAGCACACGAAGACGCAGGGACTCTCTGGCAAAACTCATCCTACTCGAGAGCCGCTTCCTACCCGGCACTGTACGCTCTTGATTCAACACAAGCGCAAGAGAGAACGACACCACGTTTAACCACTAACCCTGTATTACCAAATGTGGGAAAATGACGTGTTAATTTATGCAACAGGATCTGAAGAGCAATGTAAAAGGAAAGAAAACCATCCAGGCAAATGTCTTGGGTGCGCCCTGGCCTACTGGATCCGTGCACCTGGCAAATCAGCAAACTAAAGCAAACAAATGTGGGAAGTAAGTTCATGTTTCTGAAGAAAAGAAAATAAGACAATTTCCCTCGCCCCCATTCTAAGTTTGCATTATTATACTTTCCCAGGGCTATTCCATGTTAGTTGTTACCATCCTTCACAGCCGTTGTTTAGACAGCTTGAGCAGTGGCAACAGAAGTGAAGTAGATATTTATGCAGTTGAAACTACAGCATACGAGTGCATCTTTGGTCCTAATTTCAGCAGGAAAAGATTATATGGAGAGAGTTAAACCGGATATAATGTAGAGGGAAAAATAAGTCCTCGAAACCTTTGTCCCAAAATGTTAAAAAGTAGCATTCGAACAATATATTCTCTGAGTGGTACCTCCCTGTTTAGGTCGCGTTGTTTGCCATCTGGAGCCCAAAGAGCTCACGCAAAAATACAGCCTGGAGAAAAGACTGTGGAGCTCCAGCCCTGCCAAGAGAATATTTTACAATTCGCTTGCAAAGGGCCCATTTGTTAGTTACAACGTGTATGTGTGTGTGGCAAGAAGAAATAAGGTGACATTTGGAAACGTCTGCTCTTCTCTGTTGGCAAAGCAGTGAGAATCTGCGCGTGAATGACGTACCTGAGAGACAGCTCCGGGACTCAGGGCCTGGGAGGGATTACACTGAACCACCAACAGGGACCGACCTGCTCCCACGCTGGTGGTACCAAAAGCCAGGGGCAAAGCTGGTAGGAGACCCAGGGGGATCAAAATTGACACTCTGTGGTGAATGATCAAATTATTTCTCAGCGGCCTGGAAAGCTGCGCTAAGGGACTGGCCAGTCTGAGTCCAGGCTTGGCTGGAAGAGCACGAAGAGAGAGAAGGACTTGTAGATCTTCAGAGACCTGGAGGAATCTGTAGGTCTGCACAGCCCGGAGTGCAGCAAACAGGAACAGCTAACAGACACAGCAGCTTGCTGTCACCGTGGCTATAGTTATTACCATCGATCAAAATATTTCACCTGCAAAGCGCAAATTTATTGAAGAGCTTAGTCCTTTGCTGTACTCAGAGTACCTAATAATTACCAGCCTTTTCAAAATAGTACATTGCAGAAAAATAAAGGAAAAAAGCTGAAGGGAAAAGGTACCATCTACCAACTCCAGCAGTGACACTCTAGTCTGAGTAGGTGTGTGTGCAGCAGGCTGCAGGCTGTAATTCACCACTGGGCAAAATGGTCACTCTGACTTGTGCGCTGCATTCTCCCCTGCATTTAATTTAAGCAGGGCCGGACAGAACAGATTAAAGCATAATATAATGAAAGAAAGAGAATGCGCTTTGTCCAAATGGAAATGAAGTTTGAATGAACAGTTGTATGAAATAGAAAGTGTATTCTTGTTTATGTGAAACAAGTATCTACAGACTAAAATGACTGAGAAGTATCTATATAGGTCTATTTAAAACTGGAAAGAGAGAGGCAATTTGAAAAATAACTATTTTATCTGCTAGCAAGCTGATAAGGGAAGTGATGTGACTGAATGCTGCTTTTGTTTAAAAGCAAGTGAAGAGATAAGAACCAGAATCCTTGCAGAGATGTGCACCCAGGCTACATTACTAGCTGGACACAACTTAAAAAAAACCCAACCCCTGACTAAAATGGCAAATTACTTACTTGGCAAACACAGAAACATAGCCCCGGCTTGTGCCAGCTCCCGGTCCCAGCTCCAGCGAGGCACCTGAACAAAGGCCTTTCAGAGGCAGTGTAATTGAGGCTACCCGAGGTAGCAGGATGCTCAGGTGTATAGAGGGGCCTCACGGAGCGCCAGACAGAGACAAATTCACATGGAGTAAGCGAAGCACTTTGCTGGCATGTGGACGTGGGTTCCGGAGGCTATTCCCAACACAGAAGACAATCACTGGCAGGTAATAAAGGAGGCATTTATGCGATATGTCAGCGGTTAGTGCAAAGCTTAAAAGAAATGAGATCATGTGGCAAGATAGCATTCTCTGCCTTTCCCCCAGGGGAAGGAGCATTACTGTTATTACTATAAGCCATTGTTACCGCTACTTCTTTGAAATAAAACGTGACACAGTATCGTCAGCTGATACTTGTGCGATCGCAGCTATCATAAATTGTGGTTTCCAGAATATTAATCTCCGGTTACGCTATGCAACTACCACACAAGTGTGCAGCACAGAGACAGACAGATTCCGAGGAAAAGAAACCCTCCGACAACCCACGAACAAGACCGCCTCCCCCCAGATACTGCTTTACTCTGAGCCTTCAAAAGTTAAAAACAAAAAGAACAAAGCAAAGTAAGAACAGGTTAATACAACAAGTTTCACTTGCCCTCTTGGCATAGACAGTGTAGCTACAGCAATTCAGCCCAAGAAGGCCAAAAGAGACGAAGATTATCCAGTTCTTCATGCCCCATTTGCTAGGACTTTATCAGACTATTTTTCCATTTATTTTCTATATTTTAGATAGAAAAAATAACTCTAAATACAATCTTTCTTTTGAAATGCAAATCTAATCGCTTGTTGTAACGGACATGACAGGTACAATGCGGCTCCTATTAAGATAGAATATCTTGAACAGAACAGCTTCATTCTAATTTCTTAGTACAGGGAGAAAACATAATTTAATGAAATCATGTAAACATTGAAATATCTGAAATGATTTGAAATGTCAAATTAATTTTTATGGTAGCGATAAAAACTTCTATTTTTCTTTAGAAGAGAAAAAGGCACGCTATTCTTTTCTTTTTAAACGAAGCATATGTACCACAACTGTACTTAAAAAAATTAAACTAACAGGTAGTTGAAGAACAGATGAGCACCTTCTGAGATTTAATATGTTGTATATTATTAAAACACTTGTTAAACCACTAAACACAGGGTTTCAAACGCTAATGCTGCCAGTACATCATATAATAGGTCACTTCAGCTCTGGTTTAGTTATGTCCAACTAACACTAAGAAGGTTTAACCTCGCAAAAAAGTATTAAGCAAATTAAACAAAAGAAAACAGTGTGAATGTTTGTATTTATCCATCTGTGACTTGCATCGAACTGCCAATTTTTTTGTGACTATCTTTTTTTTTTTTTTGTGATAACTAACTTACATCATTTATTGTTTGGAAAAGTTTTGCCCATGGATTCCAGGCTATGAATCAATGATGTAAGCACAAGAAGCACTAGATGAATGTAAATCTCCAAACTGTGGGAAAAGCACACTACTTCTTTTCAACGTAAGCATACAGAGTTGAAATAGATGTGTATATAAAAGCATCAGAGCTACATAATAGCATCAGAACAGAGTTCACTAAAAGAAAGTTTCCCACAAGAACCTCTGACCAATTCAGTAAAGAGTTCATGTTTGGTTTCTCAAATACTTCTGCAAAGATGTTTCCAAAAACCTCCTTGATTTCCATTTAGCTACCTGCCAGGGCTGGTCCCAGTGCACGATTTGTCACTAATAATATCCAGGATCACTCCAGCTGCAACAGCTTCGTACTTTCATCTGTAAAAGTGACATATGGAATAAAGGCAATATGCACAGTCACAGTTTCATTTCTATTCAAAATACTCCCTTGATTCCCTGAACTTTGCAGTTACGTGAGAGATTAGCAAAGAACATCCTACAGCCCAGCAGCTCCCGAGTTTATTACCTTACTCTCCAGGGAGCAATCTATCGCACGTGTAGAGAATGTTTCATTGAGTATGAGATCCTACAGCTGACAGCCTAGCACAGTGGCCCCAAATTGAACTAAAGCTGAAGGGAAAGTGGACTAAAGCATCTATTTCCCTCTGCTTATATGCTGTAAAATATTTCATACAATAAAACTCCATAGAATAAGCCAACAGGCTTTTAGGTATATCATAAGGCAACCAACAGCCCCATTTTTCTAAACACACATGGTCATAGGTTCCGCTCAGGACAGTTTACGATCTGAAAGTCAGGTGTAAGTGCACGGAAGGACTGAATTGAATAGCTAGAGAAGAGTTTATGCCACATTTATGATTAACAGTGTAAATGTTCTTAATCAGCTCTCTGCCTAACTATCTTCTAATTAGCATTTTATTACAGATCTCCCTGGAGAAGGGGCTGAAAGAGGGTCCTAGAAGAAGACAAGCTGTGCCACTTGCGCATGTAATGTGTTTCCCAACCAAGAGCAGCAGGTTGGGGGTGGAAAGCGACAGCGATGCCGGTCAAAAAGATGAGTTTTGTGGATCACGTCAGTTGTTACGTTACTAACTTGAAACTGAAGAACTGGAGAGAACTAGGTCATAACGGAAGCACTTCAAAGAAAAAGGAAGTCACAGGTAGGTTGCTTTACAGCGACAGAGAAAAGCGTATACTCCTGCAGCAAAATGGAGATAGGGAGCAGGGGAAATATAATATACGAAGAGTGCAAAAGCGGGCAGGAAGAGACAGAATCAGCCGACGCATCTGGAGATACGGAGAATACGAAATAGATAAGGAAGTTCAGATGGTAAAAAGCGAGGGCTTAACAACCAGCACAGTAAGGCCGTGATGTTGGACCCTGCTGAAGGAAAATTCACAAGAGCCAACATGCCGATTGGGAGCGAGGGACGTGATCTGGCTGACTGGGGTGTGGGACCGGCTCGGCAGACAACTGGGAAGGTTTAAGGGGAAAGATAACCTGCCTACCTTGGACAGGGGAAAGGAAGCAATCAGCAAGGCAAAGTCGCTAACGCTTTCTGGTCGTATAGCAGTGAAAGACGGAGATGCTGGAGATAAAGCAGAATTAGCGAGACAGGCTGCGAGAGATGAAAAGACAATGGCATAAAACTCAGAGTGGAGCAATTCCATAACAGTAAGGGAAGCATAACCACGAGCCAAGAAATTGCTTATGTTCTTCATCTGCTGGGAAGGAAGAAAGTTGAAAATGCAGTAACGGGCACACAATCCAAACTAAACTCCTTCTTTCCCTCTTAACTTGTCCTAATTTACAGTTCTGTTACATTCCTTAGCCCACTTGATTATGTTTGGGCTGCTTCATTTTGTTCATAGCATCTTTAACACACTGGAAAAAGCATACAAGACCTATGACATGAGAGGTTTTAACTGTACGTATTCCCTTAGGTATAGGGTGCCACTCACTATGGTCCTCTAATTAATCCTAAATGGATTAATGCCTCAGATGATGTTCATTCCTCTTACTGCCCTGTCTATTAATCTGAGGGTTCTGCCACTACCCATGTGTGCTCCATCTCTACCAGCCCGCACAAAACTGACGTTACAAAGGCCGAGAGCTAACAAAGTCTCAGCCACCCTCAATCCCGACAGCAGGATGATGAAAGAATTGTCTCATGGCAGCACTGCAGAGGTGTTTCAAGAGCCAGCGTTGCTACAATCTTTCAAGTTTCCCATCTTTCTGCTTCTGATTTTTATTTTGTTAAAACAGCAGTGGCCGACACAGTCGTTTCTGGCAGGAACTAATAACGGTCTTCTTCCATCCCCAGAAGATGAGTTTCTGGGATACCACTTTGTAATTGCACAGAGCATTGGACTAAGCGAATTTCAGCCTCTAAACAAAAAATTAATTTTGCCCAACCCCAAGCAAGATAATTGCTTCTGGTACTCTGGTGGGAGTTTTAGATCCCATCACTTGTCTTCATGAATATAATGACCTGACCTATAGACAGGACTAGCAATTTGGAAAACAACATGTTTGTATATATTGGAATGTAACTGTGTAGACGGTGGCTGTTTTTTTCCCTTTGGTGCATTTCCATTTGGTGCATTTCCCTATTAATGCAATAAGATCTAAATCATAATCCCTAACAAAACACAAATCAAAAGATCATAATCTGTAATTAAATGGAATTTTCTTGTTGATACAACAGGTACAGGTGCTTCTCTTCTCTGGTTTCCCTCAAATCTCAAATACCATTGGACACGGCTTTCATTATCCTCCTGCTTTTGGCCAAAACCTGCAGGTCTTACTTACAAGAAATCAAAGGAAGACCTTCTAGAATAGCAGCTCTGGCACTGCCCAAAGATCTAGTCCTTCAAAGCTGATTCCCATAAATTGCGAGATTTGCCGGAAATTCCCTTTACCTCCCTAGAATCCTGGGAATAAGTCCCAATTGCTGGAATACTGTTTAGTAATGAATTAGAAGAATTTTCTTTCTTTTTCTGCAGTCTAGCTCCAGTGGGCTCTGAATAATTTTTAAAACATAGTGGATTAAAAATTAGCAGGAAGACCACTCATTACTTCATAAGAAGTCAAGAGATTTAAAACTTTCTTTTTAAAGATATAATTCTACTAAATATTAAAACCTGCAGTCTTAAAGAAAGTGGGAAGCGTAATATGGACTCCCAAGCAGAAGACTCCTCCTAGTCTCCTACAACAGGGTAACTGACCTTGATTTTCATTACGTTTTCAGCCCAGGACATATAACTCACTTTGTGGTTAATTATCTTGCACCGGAGCCCATGACAGTGGTTTGAGTGCAGAGCTATTGTGGGTATGACCAGATCCATTAGAGTCTCACTGAGTACGGGAGCAGACTGAAGCTTAAGAATTTACCAACTCACTCAGTGTAATTACTGTCAGCATGAGGCAGGCAGGTATGGAAGGAGGAAGAGAAGGATATTTTGTTATTTTTTTTTTCCTTCCCTGGAAAGTGCCTGATCATAAATGGATGGCAGTGCTGAGGTGAGAACACCACGAAATTCCTGTATAAGGAGATAGGGTTTTGTAGGTTCCCAGTCTTCAATTTCTCCTGCATGTTTGGCCACTTAGTAAATACCTGAGCTAACCTGCAAGTAATTAGTGAACAGTTTAAGCAGGGGTTTTTTTTTGAAGAGGTGAAAAGTCAAGGATGTGCTGTTTCAGAAAGGTGATGAGCAAATATTAGGGAAAGTGGAAAGAAGACGCAAAGGATACAGTGGAAAGAACTGAAAGGTATTTATGAAGCAGCAATTGCAACACTGCAGACAAGTCTTGGCATAGAAGTCATGGCAATTAAAAATAATCCTCACTGCATTTCAAATATATTGAAAACACGCAGTTTAACATACATATTAGGTAGGGCTGAAGTGCATGCAATTCCCTGAAGAAAAGAGGCAACCTCTGCAGGATGGCAGGTTCCTTTGGCAAACATGCTTAGCTGTCACCTGGGAAAAATTCAAAGGACCCAGGCAGAAGTGGCCCATTTCTAAGGCAAAGTTGTGTCGCGATACTGCTGCTTGATAAAAATTATTAGATATGCTCCAGCCAGGGTGCCAGTGAGCCCAAGAGTGGCAGCTTAGAGATCTTGGCCCCTCCACAGGCAGCACTTCATAGAATCACAGAATGGTTCAGGGTGGAAGGGACCTTAAAGACCATTAGTCCCACCCCCTGCCCTGGGCAGGGACACCTCCCACCAGCCCAGGTTGCTCCAAGCCCCGTCCAACCTGGCCTTGAACCCCTCCAGGGATGGGGCACCCACAGCTGCTCTGGGCAACTTGCCGTAGGAGAGACTCTGTCTCTCTGCACGGAGGAGCTCCCGCTGAGGTCAGAGATGGTCGCACGGTGCCGGGGCAGAGCTGTCCATGCCGGAGCAGCAGCAGCAGCGGGCCCCGGCTGCCCACACGCCTTGGGCTGCTGAGCAGGAGCTACGGGCTTAGCTCCTCTCTGCAGCAGCACCCCGCTGCTTCCTCAAGCCCACACGATAAATCCCAGAAAAGACGAGCCCAGAAAACTAGAAAAGGAGCTGCTGGTTTCACTCTGTAGTTCCCAATGAGAACAGGAGCTGTCCTCCACCGTCTTCAGCACCAGCCCACTGTCTCTTGTGCGTCCCAGAAAGTACCTGGCTTCTGAAAATGACCAGGATAATCATGCTGCCTAAAAGCACTGATGTTATTAAAGACTATGAAAGTTCAAAATACATATTCCATTAAAAAAAAGGAAGATCACCTTTTCACAGTGAAATTTTTGCCAGCCACTGCATAATCTGCAGATTCTTTTTAAAGAAAAGCGACAGAAACTGTTAGCTATTTATTTTCAAGCAGACGTGGTCACCAAAACCAATTTGGGCAGATGTCACCCTTTCTGTTTGACAGCAAAATTTCCCCGATTCCTTTAGGGTTTTGGCGCTGCCACTATCCACCCCGGTTTGCAATCTTAGCAACGGCGGGCAGGAGGGAGGAGAGAAACAACTGCACAAATCTTATCCTTCGGTAATTTTTTCCCCAGCAAGCGCTGAGCTGTCATGGGGAGCAGGGGGGGCAGTTCCTGGAGAGGCACTGTTTGCCCCAGCAGTGGACTCCTCGCATTGTGTGCCACTTTGCCACTTCAGCTCACAGCCATGGGATAGCAGAGACAGACGGGCAAGCAGCTCCCAGCTCCTGTGAGCCCACCGAGCCCCAGTTCGGTGTCTCCCAGGAGACCGAATCCCTTATTTCCCAGTACCTACGCTTTACTCTGTAGTCTCAAGAAGGATTCGCTCAACCCTGTTCTGCAAATACTTTGGATATTCAGTTTGCAATAGCTTTATCGAAGTCTGTGATAAAGCTTTTCAAGATTTAAACACTCGTCCGGTTATACTTGGAATTTACTTGAAGTATAAAAAAATAATTAGTATAAACATGGCCTGTGCCTATATAAATATTTGTCCATATTTGGTAAATGGTTATATATATAATTTCTGAAAAGCTCCTCTAACTATGGCAATTGCAAGGTTTTAAAAAGAAAAGAAGAGCTTTCCTCCCTGCTTTATTCACAATGTTACAGGAAATTTGTGGTTAAGCAAACTTTTTTAAAAAGGCTTAACAAAGCGTGTTTTGCAAGTTCGTTCAGTTTTGAATGAACTTGACAAATTTTGAAAGCAAACGTCATTGGAGTTTGACCAATTTTTGAGCACCGAGGAAGGCCGCCTTTGCTATTTGAATTTTAAAGATTGACCAAAGTCTTATGTCAGCTGCCTTGTTCCGCAGTCTGTCTTTGAATCCTCTTAGGAAAGTCAGGGATACCCACAAACAATAGAATTAAAATCTGTCTTTAGGACTGGCAAACCATTCAGAGTTCTGTCTAGCTGCTTAGCATAGACTGTGCTAGGCCTCAAGAAGAGAATAGGCCCCTAAAGAAGCAATAATTTTCAGATTGTTGTGTACAATGCAGTGATAAAGCTCCCTGTCACATTTTTCTTCCCAGTTACTGAAGTTCCCATTCAGATGGATTGTCACAGCTTCTTCAATCCAAACAAGCACCCTTCCGGCCTTGTTTGCATTAAAATGTGATAAAACTAAAGGTGACTTTAGCACAGCTGTGCAGAAAAGTGGATTAGGTCAAAGTGACAGCGTTTGTTAGGCCTTGCCACAAAGGTAGTTCAAGATTTGTCTAGAGCGCTAATGTGGGAGAAGCAGAAGTTTCTTAAACCCAGACATTTGTAATAAGGCCACAAACAAAAAATAGTATTTCTTTCATCCAAACCCAGTTTCCCAATGGCAGCAGGCCAGCCTGTTGACCTGTTGTCACAGAAAAATTTGGAATGGCACCACAAAACAAAGTGCCTTGTATTTTCTGTCATTCTCACCAGCCATCAGGCAGCAATCGAGCACTGCTGTCAATACCCACAGCGCTGAAAAGGCGAGGGCCGGCGCCCCGGCAGCTCAGGCTCCTCCGGACGGACAGATACCGGCTCCAGAGCCCTGCCGTGACATCCCAAAATGCCAAAACGGTTTGTAACACTATTTTGGAGGGAGAAGTACGGCAGGCCTGGCTTTCTTATTCACGGCGAAGCAGTAATCACCGGCCTTTCAGCAAAGAGGGCATTTCTCACTTCACCATCTTTTAAGCTCCTATTTCTATTTTATTTTACTTTTAAGGGAAAACCCCACCAAAGCAAAAAGCCATGGGAAATAGCACCCTTTGCATGCCACCTGCTGGCAATTTTTTGTATTTGGCTAAGATGGGGCAGAGCATAATTTTCTCCGTGACAAGAAACACTTATTCTGTCAAAGGTTGGCAGAATAATCAGTGAAGGTCCCCCGTACAAGCACACTGGGCCATCTGAGGAGAACCAGGAAGAGGCCACCAAAACTCACCTTCTCTCCACAACTCTGCTATTTATTTCTTCAGCTCATTTACTGTTCCTAACCCTCACAGAGACAGAGACATGTCATTAATCTTCCCAGTGCACAAATAAAAACTCTGAAGAAATACACAGGACGCTACTGTAGAGCAACAGGATTTATATCTCAGGTTCTACTTGATGCACTTTTACTAGTTAAAGGTAACTTTAACAGAAAACTTCCATATTTATGGGATTTATTTTCAACCTAGATTTTACAGGTAGTTGTTATTTCCATGCCCTGCACTAGCGTTACTTCCAGGAAACGTGGCCCCTCAATAGGGACGGTCTGTGCCACAGGATGCTGGACATGACATGGGACCAAGAACAACTACTGGGCGAGGGAGCTCCCAGTGACGCTAAACTGAAGGAAGAATAATAGGGGGCACTTTAAAGACTCTTGGATGAATTGTAAAAGTAAAAAATGTCTGAAAGGGAAAGCTCTGCATCAGGTCATTCTTGCTAGGAGAAGAAAACACTTATTTGATATGCTCCAATAAAGGTCACTTTGTAGGTGACTCATTGTACAGCCCCAGTGAATGAGCAGCAGAACCATTTTTTTATTTTTACGTGTCTAACCAAAGGTAACTGTACACGGTTCTTCTCAAAGGTTTCCTTCAGCCAGCAAGAGCAAGAGCTAAGCGTATCCTATTGAAATAAACACAATTCTTCATAGGAGAGCGTGGACATCAGCTGCAGCGCCAGGCAGCAGACCATCAGGAAAGGGTACCAAAACACCCAAGGTTTTGGTGAGGTATACTGATTTATTGGAAACGGTCTACTAGAGTGAAGAGGTCAGGCATCGTTCAAAGACAGCTATTTAATATAAACTTAGACAATCTATTGCACCTGCAAGAAAATGACCGTCTTCTGTACCTGCAGAATGAGATCCCTGCAGTAAGAACGAGCCTAACGGCATTGGTACCAAAGTCCAGGAAGCCACTGCCTTATGGAGCTGGCTACCATCGGTGTAGGCTCAAAATGCAGAGGAAACAAAATCTACTCCTGATTTACAACAGGGCTTCACAACCCCTTATGGAGAAAGGAGACTAAAAGATAGGTCTGTCTGGGGTGGGGTTGAAATTTTTGGAAAGGTTTCAGGAACTCCAAAGGATAGAACCTCAAAACAGCGGGCAAAAAATCTGACTTTAGAAATTAATATACCCTGGAAGCAAGTGTGTCTGAAGCCTCACCAGATAAGAAGCCAGCTGACATCTGAACAGCTCTGTAGCTTGGCAGATGCTCTCACAGCTAACTACATACACAGCACCCACCTAAAGATGGAAAACCCAACACCCTCTGGTATGGCACACGGAGAATGGAGCTCAGCACATGGGCCTGCTAAGGCCAACTGTGTAAGAAGACAAAGATAGATGAGACAGATTTTAATGACAAAATTGTCCACAATATAATATATAAATGTATTTTCCATGGAAACTAACCCCAAGACTACCAACTACTCCGGGGACTGCAGAACTACTGCTGCATTTTTCTCTGAAGAGAGCACTACAGCAAAGATACTACTTCTACAGAGAATTTTTAAGCTCTCAAACTTCAGGATCCTCCTCCTCTGGTGATATTTCTCCCCACAGAAGAGTCAAGACTTTCTCCTCTTTCACACCACTTCAAATGTATTGCTAGGCTTGAGTTTGAGCTCATGTTAAGTTACTATTAATTAACTTCAGCTCACACTAACTAGGCAATCCACAAGTGCAAACGTGCAATCCACAAGTGAAAATGTACCCGAGCTTTAACCCAGACAAAATATTTGTTGAGCATCTAATTGGTATTTCTTTTATCCCCTCTGAAACAGAGCTTGGTGAGGTCTCTGGAGATCCCCAAGTCCATAGACTGACTTATCTGCCGAGATGTCCCTGCACTCCAGGTGCCCACACCTCTGCCTCTGGAGCAAATGGGAGCGGGAGCGGATCCTGGTGAGGGAGGAGCGGCCAGGCTGGCAACTAACCTCACCCCAATTCGTGTTCAGCAACATTAACAGGGGTATGCATTTTTTACACATTGATCCTCCAGGACTAAGTACGGTGAAACCTCTTACTGCAGCCCATTTCACTCCCAATCATGAAGCATATAAAGATATTTGCAATGGAAATTCACTAAGGCAATATTGCTAGGACAACAGTACAATAGTTTAAAAGGGGTTTCGAGCCTCAAATGTTCCCTTGTTTTGGAAATTTTAAGTCTGGATTAGAAAGGATCAGCAATATTGTTCTCATTTGTTGCATTCTGTGAAGCTTTCTGCTTAGTTGTCATTCCTGCACTATCCAGGCTGCCACTGTTACAGTTTCACTGTCTGTTTTCCACACACAAAGAACAAACTGCAGAACTATTTATTTTACAATAAAAAGCTTCGGACTATCATCTTTACTAGCTTTACAAAGGGGGGCCTATTCCAATTTGTTGGAAAGTAGGGATGTATACCATTGCAATAATTTCTAAAAAAAAATTAAAGAAAAGAAAAAAGTTATCCCCATTATTCTTCTGGTAGAAAGGCCAGCTCCTGAGTTTTTAAACAGCAGATCAAATGAGCAATGTGTTTCCTTAACTGCAAAGTTGTTGATAAGACATCCTTAAATTGTGTTCAAGGAAGTTTTAGAAGTTATAAACTGTACGTTCTCATTTATGGAGGCATCTAAAATTAAAAGGCCAATTGCTAATCACCGAGCATAAAACCATGCATGCGTTGGAGGCATTCTGCAGACCTGTTAGTGTCTTTATGCATGGAATTGTGCCGTCATTCCTTAGCTGTAACAGCGAGAATTGCGTTCTTTCTGAACAGCACTTCTCAATCCCAAAACATATTCTAAAAGTGTTTGCTATAATGACTTAAGGAGTTTTTAATCACATCATACTGTTAAAAGAGCCCAAAGAGTTTAAAAGAGCCCAAAGAGTTTAAAAGAGCCCAAAGAGTTTAAAAGAGCCCAAAGAGTTTGGCTAGGGACAACTCTTGCAGACCCTGGTTCAAGGGAGTTTTGCAGGAGACACGCTGAGAAACGTGGGGCTGCTTCACGTAAGTGATGGCGAGAACGCGGCCAAGAGAGGCAGCCCCAGGCCTTGCAGACGTGATGCCTGTTCGTTGCCAAGTTCATGAAAGCAGGAGCAGGCTACGTTACAAGAGAAAAGGTCCCGCTGACACCTCCCATTGGCCCCAGTAGCAGCCGCAGAGGGAATGCAGCGCTGCCGTGGATTATACAAGCTCTGCCATGGCTTTTGAGCAGGTCCAGAATGTGCAGGTGCCTGAACTCCAGCAGAGAGCAGCCCCTTTGCTCCGCCCCTCCGAACCCTCAAAGATTCCTGGCCACTTCTGTGCTTGAGGCACTCTTTAGAAGCGTCTCTGCGGACACACAAGTGCGTTTCACTACAGCGTTCATGATGGAGATCTACACACATGAAATGGAAATACGCCAACATACACCTACAGGAACTAGATACAGGGAAATCAGAGTAAGTTTACATATGAAGTGCAGTATTTCTATGGGAGCTCACTAGTCTGTGTAGCTGGTACGGCAGGTATTTGAGAATCAAGGAGTCACCTTCACCCTACTGACAGGAGAGAGATGCATTGTCATCCACCTCCAGCTGTTCCAGCGCTTGCTGGAAACTACTGGGAAGGAAAGAAAGGGGAAGGAACAGAAACAGAATGAGAGTAGTACATTGGTATGTTTTCAGTGCGATAATGCAATCAAGCCTAGAAATTATTACAAGGATTTGATTCTACTGTGGAAATAACAGAGTGTTATTACTTCACTAATTAGCCTGGCCAGGTAGATGGCCAAGGTGTTAACACTACACAACCACAAGACAAAAAGATGGTCCCTCCTTGAAAGGCTGATAAGTCTGAACTGACCGGCTTTAACAATTGGCACAAGGATATGGATTCTGCAGCTTAAAAGCCCAATTCTTCAGACTTATGTTGGTTAATTAAAGTGCAAACTCTGCAAGCCTATAAGCATGGTATCATTTCCTTAAACTGAGACTCACTCCTAAGACTGACTTTGAATTTTGTATTGATTAAAAAGAATTTCTTTTTATGTCATTGCACACACCCCATACTCTGAATACTGTAAGTACTGTAATGACACTCCCAAATATTTTTATCCTCTGGTTTCTTAATAATTATGACCTTTCTTATTCTTGTTGGAGGGATTTTCACCTTGTTATAACTGCATTCTCCAAAGCAAGAGAATGAATTTATTGTCTTTGCCGACTCCTGCCTGTTGATGCATGCCCCTAGGTCAGTAGTACATATGAGCTCTAATCATGCCGAGATGACGTTAGTTGAAGTTTTTCCCAACCTGAAGGCAAATGCCTTCTTCATCACCAAAGTGTACTTTCATTTCAAGGCATCCAAAGTTAAACCTCCAGGCTTTGGATTCAAAGTAAATGCATTAAGCACATAAGAAACAATTTGGTGCAACAGTTAGAGGATACACGCTATTTAACCTGCAATCAAGCCTTTCCTTCTGTTTTCTCCTAGGAAAAAGAGAAAGAAAGAAAGAAATGTGATACACTTTCACAGATACGATAAACGAAACCAGTTCAGTTTAGCTTTCTGTTTCAAGAAGTGCATTTTTACAGAGTCAAGTGAGGCAACACTTCACTTTAGAATAAACACGGGGATATTTTACATGCAATTTACTTAAACTTTTCCTTAAGTTGCAAGCTAACACTTTAAAATGTCTTTAGTGTTAATGATTCGAGAACCTAATGTATCCTATCTATTATGTATAACTTTCTGTGGTTCTTTTAATGCACCCACTTGCCTCAAACAGAATACATACAAAAAACCAAAGCCCAGATAGCGATATTTTATAGCTAGTTTTCGTGGCCTGTGCGCACACTGATACAACTTTCTTTAGCTACCAGACATCACAGGGAGAGGACCATTATTAGTTTTAGAGCTTTCAATTCATGCAGTGAATATTTCACACGATCTTTTCTCTTCCCCCTTCTACATCCCCACCAAAAATCTTAGGCTGGAGGACCTGGGATGAGTTGACAATAGACACTGTCCTACGGTAAAAGTAGGGAAGAATGTGGACTGTTGTCTCAGGGGGCAGAGTACCAGCCGCAAAACGAGTCCATCCTATCTGGGAGGCCCCCAACAGGTTTTCTAGGAAGTCTGAGAAGACAACTCTGTGTTCAGCATGGTGTACAGGTGAACTGTAAAGTAAGGTCACTCCATCTCCTCCCTGTACAACACTTTAGCTCTCTGTCAATCTCTTCACTGCTAGGCTGCTGCCTCACATACTTGCTAAATCAGTATAAACATACTCCAGTGCTGCCCAAGTACATCACTTTGAAGGGCTGGTATTTCAAGAGGAGCTCTGTTACCTTTTGCCACATTGCAGGAAGCCGAGTAAGAACAAATTGTTGTGTTTGATAAGCCTATGAGCTCGAACCACAGACAGCTGGCTGAATCCAAGTGCCTCGTGAGCACACATTCAGGCACACACCTAAATGCAGACACAGCGAGTTCTGCTCTTCATTTGGTAGGTGACTTCTCTTCCTCAGTATTCTTTCTGTTCAGCAAGAGTAACTTCCAAGAATGATACTAAGTTATATTCCTATGCCCTCATTTCCACCTATAAAACAAGAATAATTTGTATATGACAGCCAATGAAATCTAAACAAGTGCTGAGAAACTTTCCCCAACTCCGAATTTTGGTATTTGTGTCAGAAGTATCACTGCAGTTATAAACACGCTGAAATACCCAGCCTCGAAGAACAACCTCTTAAACAGCAGCCCCATGTAGAACCTGCCTGTACCATCATCTAATTGATACAGGAATATCATGTCTATGAAAAGCTTTAAAGTGACATCTTATCATTTCCAACAAACCTCAAGGCATCTGAAACTTCACAAAGTACTTTAAGAAGTCGCTACCGCTCCTGACCTACCACTCCTATCCAAACACTTCAGCTGATAACAAAGTCTAACCTTGCAAGCTTAACTAGATGAAACCTTTCTGCATTGCTTTGTAATATTATTTCAGCACTTGTTTGTCTGCTATTTCATTGGAAAAAATAATTAAGCAATAAAACGGGCACATACTAGCCCAAAACAGAGAAAACTGTTTATTTGTCTGGACTCCTGGCAACTAACTTAAGACATTATTCGACTACAACTTATGACAAGAAGTGCATAAAAGCAGAAACAGGATAGTCACAATTTTACATGATTTTTCTATATAATTTACTTTGTTCTAATAACAGACCAAAAAAACCCCACCCCAGCCTAATAAAAAACCCCAAACATCTCATACAATGGCTACCTGGGAGACTACATGATCACATACAGAATGTCTCATGAATCAGTTGTGTATTATGACCACTTTTTAGACAAGCAATTAGATCAACATTTTCAGAACTGGCTTTAAATTTTAAAATTCCTCTTTGTTATAAAGAAGGTTTTCTTTTCTCTTTTTTTTCTCTGCCTCCCCTCCCCCTTCAATTTCTTGCCAGTGGGTGCAGCATACCCCTCTGCCAGAGCCCGAAATCGTGTACCTAAAACCAAAGTCGTGCAAACACTCAGATAAAATGTACATGGAAAGTGACTGACCTGAGAAAGCGGCAAGTGAGAGGAATTCAGGGAATTTAAGTCCTATTCTTGAGGAATCAAGTACTGTTCAAAGATGTTTCGGAGGTCAGTCAGACATCCATCAAACCACCATTTTTCCATGCTACGATGCCTCTAAAGTTTAGTGAAAATGTAAATGATGATGGGGAAACCAAATCTTCACTACGAAACCCACGCTAGAAGTCCAGTATAGGCATTTTTATAGTAAACCAAGAAATTGTCAAAAGGCTAGTGGGATACAGAAAAATCTGAAGCAACCTCTTAACTCGTGCACTAATACTGTGAAGAAGTGCCATGGGCATAGAGCATCTTTCTCTTCCGCAGTGTTGTTCAGTTTAATCTCCATTTCAAATTAAAAAGGCTTTTCTCTGCCCTTACTTTATACCAAGTGTGGTGTAATGCTTCCATCCCTGATCACAGATTTGCATAAACTACGTTAACAGTAGTTAGGTTGATGTTATACTCTTCATTTTAATATCTATAACTGATCAGAGAGTATCACTATTATGAACTATATTAATACATTCTCCCTTCTTTTTACATTGAATTTTACTGCCGTGTACTTTGTATTATATAGTGAAGGCAAAGAGCTTGAAAGTAAACTAGGCGTACATTAAATTTTCTATATAAGGAGGTCACCCTGTCTTTAGTTCTCAGTGGTACAATATTTCTATAAGGGCTCCAACCCTTGAAGTTGTCGGGAGTTCAGGAAGAGTGCTCCATAGATGCCTCAATGTACAGTTTCCCCTTCCCGTGACGGGTGTGGAACAGCTCGCTGTGGGACACGTACCCGATGGGCTGATCATTGCTCAGGCTGCTCTGGCAATTAAGGCATTCTTAACGCATCACCTAAAAACAAACTAAAAAAACCAAAAAAAACCAAAAACACAACACAAAAAGCCAAACCCAAAACAACACTTCTTTTTTCTAATAAGGGATATGATTTTTTTTTGGTCTTCTGATTATTTTGGTTGAATATTTATGTTTCATTATATAACGCATTGACTAGGTACCACCGAGAGCAAGCAAAGCAACATTTGCGGGGAGGTATAATGGTCTTCATGAAGTTACTTTTTCAGCTGGCCTAAAGCACTGAAAGCCTTCTCCAAGTCTGAAGATGCAGAAGCATCAATCTTTGTATCTAAATACAAGTTGAAAGCCATTGCTGCAAAGGCAAGCAGCCGAAACCTACCCAGCGCTGAGCTGGAGAGCAAGAACACGCGGGCTATTTCAGCACACATCCATGGTAGGGCAGCGGGAGCGATGGTTTGTAGCGCTGTAATTGCCACCAGTGCCATAAGGCAATCCAGAAAAGCAAAGCAAAGACAACTTCAGTATTTCTCCAGACTTTTGAGATCAGCCCATATAAAAGGCACTATATAATAATTACCAAAAGACTGAGACAAAGAGAGTATTCCTCAAGATTGCTTGATTAGAAAATTAATCAGAAACTAAGATAAAATATGCCAGAATTTGTAACAGCTTTCCTGTGCACGTGTATTGTTACAGTTTAACAAAAGAGAAACATACTTTAAAAACCCAACAGCCCAAAACAAAACACCAGAATCTTTTTTTTGTTTAGTCTATAGCATAGTTTATATTTATTCAACAGGAGTTAGCAGGACTCATTGAAAGGGCTTTAAACTAGGTTTGAAGGGGGACGGGGATGTAACCAGAGTTACTGAAGTGGTGCCTGGGAGCAGTACGCTGGTGCTGGTGCGTAAAAGCGCGAGCAAGGTCTTGCAGCCTGTTGTCGCAGTGGAGGTGGGAGACGATGACCCATGTGCTAGCAAAGACATGAGGAGTAGTGATAGGCTGGCAACCGCAGGAATGTCTGAGCGCGATCAGGTGGGACTAAGGGCTTGTCCCCCCAATAAAGTGGCAAGGCAATTAGCCCAGCTTAAGTGCATCTACACGAATGCGCGCAGCATGGGCAACAAAAAGGAAGAGTTGGAGACCATTGTACAGCAGGGAAACTATGATATAGTTGCCATCACAGAAACGTGGTAGGAAGACACGCACAACTGGAGTGCGGTGATTGACGGCTACCAACTCTTCAGAAGGGATAGGCAAGGAAGGAGAGGTGGTGGGGTGGCCCTCTATGTCAGGGAAGGTTTTGAATGTCAAGAACTTAACAATGGGCCTGACGACATTGTTGAGTGCTCACGGATAAGAATCAAGGGGAAGGCCAACGAGCCAGACATCGTGGTGGGAGTTTGTTATAGACCTCCCAGACAGGATGCAGAGGCCAATGAAATATTCTATAAGCAGCTGGCAGAGGTCTCGTGATCGCTCGCCCTTGTTCTTGTGGGGGACTTCAACTTCCCA
>VYZM01004178.1:0-19807 GCA_013398915.1 Dromas ardeola
ATTCCGTGATTCTGTGATTCAATATGAACCCCAGAAAGAAGCAGCTGTACCTCAGAACAAAAGATGTGAAAAATAAAGTAGGCTATAGTGTCCTGCCTCTGTGTTTCATTAGGGAATAAGAAGGGGGAAATCATATTTCTAAACTCTGAAGATCATGTCTGTTCACTCCAGAAGCTCAGTTAATTTGTTTTTTCCCAAATGCTTTCAGCTTTTAATCACTTGCAGTGGTTGTTCCCATTATCAGAAGTCCTTCTTTGCAGAACTTTTGCATTTAAGATGCTTCTTTTCAATAGCCTGGCTTTTTCTATGCAATCGTTTCAAAGCCAGTTCTTGTTAACTGGTGGAACAACAGGAAATTTTGTGTTCCAAAGAGAAGTAAAATTAAAACAAAAACTTCAGCAGACAGAAATCAAAGTCAGTGACAATTAATTAATTTATTTATACAATGGGGGATATTCTGGGTGAAATGCAAAGACGGATTAATTCGGGGAAAAAGCATCTATCTTTATGACTACCTGGTCTCTAGGACACTCACATCCCACCTAATACTGACCTCCTAATTTTAAGCCATCTTGAAAAAGATTCTGCATTTTTGACAGAACCAAACAATTCAGGTTTAGATCTACCCCTGCTTCCTGCATTACTTCTGTTGTACCTACTTAATTAATATCCATATTTATGTTGAAAATTACTTAAATATCAAGGTTAATTAGTTAACTACATTAAGATATGCAAGGAATTTGGATTTGGCTTCCTGCTGTTCCTTTCCTCCTTCCTGTGACATTACTGGAAATTTACAGATTGTGCTATGAGTGTCTGATGGAGCAATACTGTTTTTTGAATTTGAACAGGGATCTCCATCAAGTCTTTGCCTGGATTTGTCTGTTGAGACTTTCCTAACACATTTCTGCAAATTACAAGTCTGCAAGTGAGAATGTGAGATATGATTTTATGCAAATGGTATTTCAAACCTGCCCTACTACCAAATAAACACTGTATGAGAATGAAAAAAGGTTGATGCTCCTCCTGTAAATCCTGTGGGAAAATGTAGGCATCTGTTGTTAGATGTTTATTCAGCTTGCAAGAACTGAAATCAGTAGAACTACTTTACAGTCAATGAAGAAAAAATCAGCACTTGCAGAATGTGTTTTCAGTTACCCAAACAAAAATGTGTAAAACTGTTCAAATGAACCATGTCCCTGAAGAAACTTGATTTTGAGGGTCAGGTTGTTAAAAGGGCTCGTCCTGGGTTTGGAAACAGAGTTTAATTCCCTGATGCCTGAGTGGGACCTTCCTGTATGATGCAGAGCAAATAATTTTTAGGGAGAGACTACGATACATTTTGACGTGCTGACCAGGAACTCTCCTAAATGATTATACATTTTATGTTAAGAAAACATTGGGAAAACATGGAATTTACCAGGTAATAATTCAGAAACAGATTTTCTTCCAGAGTTTGAAAAGCCACTTCTGTATAAACCTTATTAGAAGTTGTAGTTTTCTCTTTGTCAAATCTCAGCCTAATTGAAATTTCATGCAAATTTCCTTAAAGGGAACATTTTGTTTACCATAGGCTATAGTTCCTGGGAGCAGAGACACCATTTCTGTATGTTGGTTTTATGCTAATGTAACTCCACTGCAACACCACTGAATCAAGCCCCTAATGTTTACCCATGAACAGAATATCTCTGCTATAAAAAGTTATGAAAGAAGTCACATCTTTAAACCAAGAAAAACTTTAATCATTCAAGACGGTCAGATGACATGCAATTTTTATCATATAATCTGCAAGACTGTGTTTCCTCTGATAAAGGACACTCAAACCCTTTCTTAATGAAGGACATTCTTCACGTCAAAAGTTTGGAGAAGCCATTTAATAAACCTAATGATACTCCTAATAGAAGATGGGATGCCCTCAAAAAGATAGTTAGAGAGCATTTGATTTCCCTGACTGCTAATAATTTTTTGAAAGTATCATACTCTGGTTAGTCATGCCATACTGATTGATGTATCTTCTTTAGATAAGATTCTTAAAAGCACTAGATCCTCAAGGATTTATAAGAAATTAAATTGTGCTACGGGTAAATTAAACACTTACCCTCTGGAAAATAAAATCTCTCAGATGGCATAGCTAAAATAATCCAATTACGAAAGGCAGGCAGAATTACTTGCTTTTTAAAATTAAAAACAGGAAAAAAATTATAATTTTAGACTAAATTCCATGAAAGATAAACATGAAAATAAGAAATTTAAGAGATCTTGACACTCAGCTGAAGGCTGCCTGTAATATCTTTTGTGCTTTGCAAAGAAATAATACTGAGCCATTACTAGGGGCTCATGGTAACTCCAAAAGTTTTTCATTTGGGTTGCAATAATGCCTTTGTATGTTCCTATTAAAGACTAGATAAATAGAAGGATATTAGATAGCAAAGCTTGTTGTTTCAGCCTGTCACCTTAAATCTCTTGTACAAATATTATCTAAGATACTTGCTTTCAGGCTAAATGGTTTCTTTCTTGTACTGTAAGCATCATTTAAATAAACTAAACCAATCCAGACAAAAAGCCATCCAGGTAACACTAGGAAAGCTCTTAATCTTCTCCGCTGTATTAAACAATGAATGCCATAGCAAAAGTAAAATGGAGAAGGAGTCCTGGGGTAGATTTATTTAGAGCTACTGAATAGCAGCAGTTGAAATATGTCCTTCCAAATGTCCTGGGTGTTATTCCTAGACCCGCTCCTGCAAAACTGAAAGATAAGAGTGAAGTGACTGTGTCTTCTTTAACACAGTTCGCCTTGTTCGTTTAAGATCTAAGGTCCCTGTGGCATGGTCAATCTCTTGTTAGAAGTTTGTGCACTGTCCTGCAGAACGGGACTCCTCAGAAAATCATCTGTGAATTTGAACCTTTATATTTACTTACAGATACACATCCTAAAATATTTTAATATGTATGTAATTCATACATTATATGTATGTGGATGAAGTTAAGTGCATTTTATTAGGCCTGGTAAAGTAAAAATGTTGCCAGTTATAGTTACTTTCTTGCTGTTTAATGTGGCCTCTTAAAATTACAATTTTCCTTGACTGGGCAGCCTTCCTGTTCATTCCTTCTATAGGGTTAGAGAAAGTGAGTAATCTCCATCAGCTTTCATTGTATATGGATTTCTTCCCAATCACATGCATGAGATTTAAAGCCTACTGTTGACTTCTTTCCTCCTGGTATGCCACGCTGGAAGCCTAGGTAAAGGACGTTATTTCCTTGACTTTACAGCTCACTTCATAAGAGCATCTACAAATGTTCCCCAGAACTGGTTGTGAGCTAAAATGCATGTCCAATATGCTTGGAAAAAAAAAATGCTAGAAAATATCACAATACTTTTTCCTCAAAGATGCTTAAAAAAGACTGGAGTGGTGGTGGGGTGATGTAGGGAGTGTTGTGGTTTGGGATGGGTTGGCCAATGACAAGATAACAGATGCTCTCCCCCACCTCTCACTCCAAGGAGAGGAAGAAGAGAAATAAAGAGAAGTATAAGTTTAGGAAAAAACTAAACTACTTTAATGAAATATTAATGATAAAATAAAAAGGAAATAATGAAATAGATACAATATATACAAAACTGTACCAAGCTCCCAGGGATATGTCACCGACAGGCACTGGGGAAGTTCCAGACTGGACTCAGTGATGAATGGGAACTGGATTCCAGATCTTGATTCAGGAACCCATGGATCGGGATCAAAGGCAGGTGAACTGACAGGGTCTTCCTCAGACAGCAATCATTAACGCAAGAGAGCCACTGAAGATGCCACACCATTGACGAAACACTGACCCTTTGACCCCTCAGCTTTGATACTGAGCATGGCCGATGGAATGAAACACCCTATTGGTCAGTTCTGGTCACCTGACCTGTCTGCTCCTCCCCACAGGTGCGACCCTTCCATGGGGTAAACACCCAAGTCAGCTGACCCTCGTTGCCATGGCAACAAGTAAGAGCAAGAGACTCTCTCACTGAACAGGAAGTTGGCTCTGTTTTACCCCCAACCAGGACAAGGGAGATAAATAGATAAATAAGAAAATGCCTATATAGTAAGAAAGAATTATCTACCAGATGTCTACCTGGACTAATCTTGGTGACTTGCAGCAATGCGGTTTGCATTCTGGCTGTGACAACTAGATTTAACAATCAATCTGTGTTGCTGAACTAAATAGCTGTAATAAATTTCCACCTGTTTTATATGAAATAATGTTTATTTCCTGTTTGACTGATTTCACTGAATCACACTAAGTCACATACCTGAAAGAGGGTGCAGCACTGAATTTGTAGTTGATATGTCAGCTATTGTGAGGAGATAATTTTTTTTAATAAAGGAATAAAGTTTGCTCTTAATTTCAATTTGCTTTAAGAGAAGTAAGTTCATATAAGACATCTAGCAATGTCCATTCTCCATAGAGCAGTCAGAATAGAGGACCTTTCAATAAAGTTTTGAATTTCTTACTTTCGTGGTGCTAACAAAGGAATGAGGTTATAATGTGATAAATTAATCAAAAGTATGAATTGCCAAGTCATGAATGCATGGAAATATTTCCTTTAATGGTACATTCATTATTGCTGTGAATTGTCCCAGATTCCAGTTCAGCAACATTCAGGCCCCGCTTGAACTCTGTGAGTTGCTGAGATTCATTGTATGCTAAATTAGGTGTCTTCTATAACACCTGCCTGGGAAGAAGGCTCCAGTGACTATCAGGACTGTAAACTATTTTTCTGGTGGAGTGCAAACTATATGAGCAGTGACTGAAAGAATAAAAGTTTGTATCTTGTTATTTTACACTGCTAGATAGATTTTTTTTCTCCAATTTAGAATTATATTTTATTTCGATAGTTTCTTGCATTTTAAGCATAGCTTTGAGTGCTTATAGTGTTGGGCTTTTTCCAAATTCCAAGATTTCATGTGAAAAATGATACTTTGGATTAGGGGGAAGCTAGGGAAAGCAAGTTTCTTAATGAGTTCTTGCAGGTATTAGGCAATTCTGAAATAAATATGAAGAATAAAACACACACTGCATTTTCCAGTTTATGTATACTGGCAAAGGAGTCTCTTCCAGTTCCCTCTTTATGCAGCTCACTCTTAAAAAAGATGACTCTAGCCAGTTGTCCCACACTTTCTTGTAAATCTGTTATTCCTAATTTTTTTAGATGCTTTTGTTCAATCATCTTTTATTAACACTTAAGTATCAACACTCACTTCCCACTTAAGCTGAAAAATAATCATTACCAACTTTTGAAATGAACTTAAATCCATTAAAAAGATAAAATAAGTCTGCACATCTGAATTCAGGTTCTTAAAAGAATCTTAGAAGATTTCTGTCCTGGTTTGAGGTTATTCTCTTGGAAAGAGAGAGGAGCCACATTGGGAAGAAAATGTCATTCTCTCTTGCTTACTAAGAAATGCTTAACTTCACAAGAACTCATGAACTTCATAAAACTCAGGCATGTTCTTCTGTGACTGTAGAATTAGCATAATTCTGTTGACCAAAAGCATCTCTAAAAATTGGTGTTTCATATTAGTTCTTTGAAATACATGAAGACATATTACTGTGAATGGATGTTGTTGTTTGGACATGAACCCTTCAGTGTGTACTCCCACCCAGAAGAACCTTTTAGGTCTCCCTTCTTTCTCAATCGTCTCACATTATCATGTAGAAAAATATCATGATGGGTTGCATCAAGTTCCTGAAGAAAGACTTGAAAAGCTCAGTGTGGAAAGAACAAGCTCTTGCAGATGAATTCAGCCTGCTGAGTAAGGACAGCCAACATGGGAGACAGATGTGTTAGCTTGGAGCAGAATGCTCCCTGGTGTATAATGCAGTGATAAATATAGAACACTCATTATGATATTTGTTAGAAAATATGAGCCTTTTTTTTTTTCCCTAGGCAATGAAGGATCTCCCTTGGCTGCCTAAGTGATAAGTTTTTTTCCAACATCACTAGACAATAAAACACTGACAAGTGCACAATAAATATTCTCTCCAAGCATGTGTTCTACTGGAATTAACCCTTGCAATTTTTCAACAACCTTGTTGCTGCTGAAGAACAGCACACAAATTGCAAACTGTGCTTAGTAAGTTACTTCAGTAACTAACATAAATGAAAAAAAAGCTGCCTGCTATGGAGCGATATATCTGTACATATACATCTGTAATATTCTTGGAGAGCACCTGTAGTTGTGACTGTTTGTTAGAACTGAAAGAGGGACACTTTTCAAATTTTCTATAATTTTAAATCATGTCTAAATGAGATTTTTGCTGTTTCAGTATTCTTCACTGTTTCAAAAGCAACATATTTTTCCTGGCTAAGATGCAGCAAATACATCTCTTCTTGACCAGCACTTGAAAATGGTGCGAACATCATTCTTGGCCAGCAATGTATAAAGATTTCAATGCTTTCATCTTTCTCCTTTCTTCTATTCCACTTAAAATAGCTGCCCTGTTCCTCAGTATACTTAAGCTTCATATTTTCATAGCTCAATGGTGCTAGCATTTCTGGACAGATTAAGCATTTTGCTTTAACTAGGGTTAGTTGCCTAATTCAGGGGCAGGTTGGATGGGGCTTTGAGTAACCTGGTCTAGTGGGAGGTGTCCCTGCCCATGGCAGGGGGGTTGGAACTAGATGATCTTTAAGGTCCCTTCCAACTCCAACCATTTTATGATTCTGTGATTCTATGAACTTTAGAGCACTGTTGAAGACTCATGAATGAACTGGCGGGTTTTGTGGCAGATCTTTCCTTCTTATTATCACCCCAATTCACAAGCAATTCTTGCAGAGACATGTCTAATGGAAGCCAGGTGCACTCATGCCCATACACAGTGCCAATTTATTGTGCCCTTCAAGCTACGAAACCTTCAGGCTTACCCTTGGATTCTATGTGTTATCAGTGATGTATTGACAGTTGTGGTTTGTATTATATGGCCAAAGAGGGCCCTCAGGAATAACCAGGTTCTGTACTGGAGAGGTAACTGCAAAACTCCTTTGCGGTCCTGAGATAGATTCATCTGCCAATTGCATGCCTAGGAATAGAAAACAAAAATAATCCCTTCAGTCACAGAAATCCCTTTAAAATAATCCTTTGAAGCTGATAAAAGTAGTTCATAATCATGGCCCAACCACTTGCAATATATGTTGATTAAAATGCATGTGCCTTTCACCATATATCATCTAATATTTTCATAGATGTTTACAAATCTAATTTCAGTACCGGAGCACCCTTTTTGAGGTGTGTATCATTAGAAACCTCTTACATTTTATTATTGTTACTTATGTTGCAATAGCATGTGTTGTCAGAAGGTAGATCAGAGACTGATTGTATAGTATACTTTAGAAACATAATAACTGAGATAATGTCTTGACAGACAGATGGTTCAGTTGTTCACTGTATAAATCCACTGTTCCTCTTTATCTTGTTTATAGTTTTGTTTCCTGTCTCAAAACAGATATGAGAGAGCTGGGGAAAGTTCAGAGAAGGACAATGTGGGTAGTGGATGGAGGTATGGAATGGCTTCCACTGATGGAAGAGCTAAGTATATCAGGGCAGGAAAAGAGATGCTTTAACAAGTCTTTGACCTATCTGACACGGAGATTTTGATTCATCACATGGGAGGTGGTTAAGCACAGGAACTCTGCCCCATGTGACACTTGGTATGCTAAAAGTTGATGTGGAGTCAAGGACATACTGGACATATTCTTGGAAGAAAACCCCATGCAGGATATAAATACAAAGACATCAACCACCCAGACAGAAAGGGTTGTAAAGTGGGAGAATATTCTAGGGAAATGTTGCTACAAGTTCCCTCTGTTCACACTACTCTGCTATAAGCACTGGTAAAGCTAAGATACTAAGGTAGATGGACTTTTGTTATGACCTGTTATGGGATCTCAGCCGTCTACGGATGTCACAAAGATACTTGGTGACTGGTTTAAAAAGGATGCCTAAATTGTAAATAAATAAAATTAAGTGACATGTTTCTTACTTTTAGCAGCACAACATTTAGCAAGACCTTAAACACATGGTTTGTGTTAAGCCTATGATAAGTCAGTTAAAAAGAGAGATATATTCACCAAAATAGCTTTAAGTGTGTGATGAATGCGTTCGACCCCTTAACCAAACTAGCCATAGTTTGGTACAGGCTCCAAAGGAGGTAAAGGCCTGAGCTGTAACTGGGCTAAGAACTCCTTTAGGCTCAACCTGTTCTCTGAAAACCCTCAAAGGGCACAGTAAATACCAGTACAGATGTCTCTGGAACACCGATCATGTGATTAACACATAAATAATGGGTGGCTTTTCAAAACTTATTTATCAAAGAACAAAGAAAGTCGAGAGTACAAGGAGTCTCATGCATACATTTTCCATCATGTGTAATTTGACTACAAGCCAAATGACAACCTCAGTGAGCCTTCTTTGAGGTCTTCCTGCTAAGGCACTGTGATTGCATGGCGATGATCTTCCCGTGAGCTGGGACGCCTCTCGCGTCTCAAGGCGTCCAAGAGACCACTTACCAACAGCAGATCTTTAGTAAGCGACCAATATTGCACGTAACTCAGTAGTATGGTAACATTGATTGCATGCTGAATTCGTGCTAATGAAACTTATACAAACCTTTAGACATAAACCGTTGAGCAAGTCTGGGACTAAGTCTGGATCTAGCCATACTGAGAGTCCTCTCTGAGAAGGAGTTTTCAAAACAAGGGGGTCCATTCTGAAACTCGTGACTCAACAGGAGGGTCTCCCTTACCCTTTGTGTCCTTGGTCTCCCCGTGAACCATTTTAATTCGCTTGTAACTCAACTTTCCTTTGTATGTGTTCCCATGCAGTAATTAACAGAGTGAACCTTGCCTTCAAACTTTGGTAAGTCACACTTTTGCAGCATATTAAAATCTCTTTGCTAACACTTTTTACAGTGTTTCTTTAAGCGATCTAAATCACCCATTTACGACAAATTGGCATAGTCGTCAGGATCCTAAATCAGGATTCAGATTAAATTGTCACAGTTGTCAGGATGGCAAGGAGTTGCCTGAAATAAAATTAGTAGAAAAAAGTAAAAAAAAAAGAATCTATGCCTATTGTTTCTAATTGGTAAATGGGCATGTAGCAACCTAAAAAAACTGCCATGAAGAAAACCAAGGGATTTGCTTCATGAAATGACCCTGAGCAACCTCTCACTTTCTCTGAGGGGCAAGCCATGCTGGTTTATTGCAGGATGAAAGTGTGCTTCCAGGGAACTGCTGCTCACAGAGCAGCTGATGTACTTTTAAATCCACACCCTGCTTCATCTTATGATAACTTATGTATACAGTCCTAGCTGAGAGAGAGCTTCTCCATTAGTAACAAGGAAAATAATGCATTTGTGTGTTCATGTTATCCTGAAAACTTATGAGGAAATTTTATGAATTTGCTACCTGACCTGCAGTCTGACATATTACTTATTCACTTCTCTACTGGAATCTTTTACATATATTTCCCAATTTGAAATGGAGAAGAAGCAATCTGAATTTATCTCCCGATCAAATGCACAGATCGTGGGAAGCATCTTGAATAAATCATGAGAGTTTTCCAGATTACATTTTATGCTGGCCCAGTTACTGTGTTTGCAATGTTTGATTGCTGTAATCACAGTTCAGTTAGTATTCCTAATAATATAAAAAAAAAAGAGCCATAAAAGTCCTTGGACCAATATAATCCTTTTA
This sequence comes from Dromas ardeola, assembly GCA_013398915.1. Taxonomy (NCBI): domain Eukaryota; kingdom Metazoa; phylum Chordata; class Aves; order Charadriiformes; family Dromadidae; genus Dromas; species Dromas ardeola. The sequence goes on from VYZM01004178.1 coordinate 9,737, forward strand.
CCACTCTGAGATAAAACTGTTAAAGCAATAACTGAACCAGTTAATAAACAAGCCTCTTGTAATGGGACAATCAGTGAAACTAACCTACAAAGTGGAATTTCTTGTTTTAAGGTAAAACATGCTACATCTACTGCATGTCCCGTAAAGGATCTTAGCTTGCAAAACTTAATTTGACTGTGGGCAAACTGATTGTCTATTATTTTAGCTTGGGGTTGTTTTGCTTTAAAAATCAAATAATGATTTGGAAGAAATACAGCAAGTCATTTTCTCTGAGAACACAGAGTTCCCACTGACAGTGGCTATTAAAAAGATTTAATGAAATCACCAGGACTTGTTTGAAGCTGGTCTAGGTACATTTTTATACTCAATCTGCACATCAATATTAATTTTTTAACACAGATGGAGGTTTTATTGGTACCCAAGGAAGGAAGTAGAAAAACAGATTACTGGAATTTCAAATTACAAGCAGAGCACAAAGCTAATGGAGGCAAGTGTGAAATTAGACCTATGAAACACCAGGAAAATTATAATGCAGTAAATAAATATGTAAATTAAAGGGGCTGCTGGAAACCAATTGTAACCAGCTTACCTTCCACCTAGGCAAAAATATGGTTCAGTGACATCCATCTGCTTTGCCATGTTAAAGGTCTACCATACAATCATTATAGACCTTACTTTTGAAGGTTCTATAATGTCTTGATTAAAACTGATTTCACATCAAAATAAACATTGTATAGTTTTTGATATTTGTGGAAAAAAAAAAAAGAAAATAAAATTTGACATAAAATCTGAGGTCTGATCCATCTCCAGCTCAGGTCTAGTCGTTTTTTTTTCTTCCCCCACCAGCCAGTTTTCATTGTCTATCTTTCTGTCACGATAAATTCTCCAAAAATCTCAAGTGTGAAAAAAAGGTCCTTTGAAAATTGCTTGTACTTGTTCTGTGTTCTAGGCAAAGGCCTTTTTATGTGTAAAGGTAGTAGCCTGAAAAGTGCACGCATTGTGTACAAATGAGGTGGTAGATAACATGCACCACTTAATTAGCAAATTGTGGGTTAGTGCAGTAAACAACTTTAGGGCTTTTGTAGGGGAACTCAAATCCCATTCATAGGAGACAAAAACTGTTCACAGATTTAATCCCTATCAAAGTCAATTGAGGCTTATCTAAAGACCCTGAATGAGTTTCACTGCTATTTGTTTATTGAATCCCAATACATGTTACACTTGGCCACCTCATAAATTTTTTGCAAGTTAGCGTACTATAATAATGTAATATTATGCCCATTTTATAGATAGATAAGTGAGAAACAGAGTTTAAACTCCAAGTTCTCAGAAGATTTTTAGGTACTTGTATCCTGTTTAGGCATCTCCATTCCTCTGAAAGAAACGTTGAAGGTTTTAAAAGTTGGTTAAGATAAAAATTCAAATTATCCTTAGGAGGAATACGTCTAAATATCTTGGAAGATCTAGAACTAGATATCTAGCTACATGTTTTCAGGAGGAGCGGCAGTATACATTTTTCTTTACATTTAGGTGTCTTCCACTGCTAAATCAAAAATTATTTAAAATAATACCTTTCCAGAGATGTAAAGGACGATCAGGAGTGTTTTTTTCCCAGTTAACTATGTTGAATTGTTACCATGTGTTGAATTAATGATGTGGAAAAAAATGACCTTTGAAATCTAAATAAAGGGAAGTATGCCTGGGCACCAGAAGACTTTGTCTCTGAGTTGAATCTGGATGACTTCATTTTAATTAATATGCAGGGACAGGGAACTGCTGGAGCGAGTCCAGCAAAGGGCAACAAAGATGATTAAGGGATTGGAGCATCTCCCTTATGAGGAAAGGCTGAAAGAGCTGGGACTCTTTAGCCTGGAGAAGAGAAGGCTGAGGGGAGACCTTATTAATGTTTACAAGTATCTAAAGGGCAGGTTGAAGGAGGATGGAGCCAGACTCTTTTCAATGGTTCCCAGCGACAGGACGAGGGGCAATGGGCACAAGTTAGAACACAGGAAGTTCTGTTCAAATACACAGAAAAACTTCTTTACGGTGAGGGTGCCAGAGCAGTGGAACAGGCTGCCCAGGGAGGCTGTGGAGTCCCCTTCTCTGGAGATTTTCAAGACCTGCCTGCATGCAGTCCTGAGTAGGGGAGTTGGACTAGATGATCTCTCAGGACCCTTCCAACTCTGAAGATTCCGTGATTCCACGATTCCGTGATTGGAGGCGCCGAGCTAAAGGTGGACAGTGCTTTCCGCAACGGACTACGTCAATTGTACAGGAGTTACAAAGGATGATAATAAATGTGTTCACCACAAGAAGGAGGAATATATTGAGGGTGACACGAAAGCCTCTACTGATGGTAAGCATCAATAGAACTATGGCACACTGTTTCCTGGAAAATTTAAGGAAAAAGAGACGAAAGACTACCAAATCATCTCCAAAACCAGTCTTAACCTTGCAGTATTAAAAACAAAGAACAAGAAAGGAAAAAAAGGAAATAATATGGAAGTGAACAACATCCGGACAAATAGGGTTTCTTGATCCAAAAGCAATTTCCAAAAAATTTTGTAGTAAGCATGTCCTCTCAGTAGTGGACAAACCAAAATACCCAGGTTTGTAAACTATTTGTGAAGGACAGACATTGCACGGTCTCTCACCTACATCACCTATGCAGCTCTAGATGTCAGATATAAGGGCCGCATATAAGCAAATACGTAAAGCTCACACTTATATGATTGTGTCTACTCATACAAGAAGCTTAGATAACATGACTGGGAGCCAAAAATGCCTGTGTAGGAAAAAAATATGAGGCAGCAGATATTATTGCCCTGTAGTGGGAATGATCTTCTGTTTGAAAAAGGTACAGGTTACAACTGCTTACAGAAGGTTGGATAAAACAGCAAAAGGGAAATAGGAAAAGAGGAGAAGGAGCTGTAAATACAGGTCACCTAGACAGGAGCCTTACAGCAGCTGAATAATCCTGGCTGTATGTCTGCCATAGTAGAGTCTTGGAAAGATGGCTTGACGTGCATGGTGAAATTGCGTGGCAGTTCCTTTCTCCACCTTTCCCATCTTCCCACCCCTCCAATCCTGTATATGTAATTTAAGAAGCAGTGTCCCTGTTTTTAATAAGATCTGTGGAGTAAGGCTGTTTTTAAGAATGTTTTGCCTTGGATTCATTGTGTCAGTGAGATCTGAGAATCAGCCATACAATGAAAACCTCTATCATTTGAGGTACAACTCTCAGTGCCTTTTCTCACGAGGGTTCTCTAATTAATATTGTCTTTAAAAACAAATTACTTTTAAGGATTTAATTAACACAGAGTACTGACATTTTTAGGTTTAAGCTGAACCTGTTTCATCAGTAAATACTTTCATCATTCTTTGTTCTTTCTCTCTTCGCACTTTCTACTTGACAGTAGAAGTGGTTTACTTTTTCAATTTAACAAATAGAAAATGTAGCAGGTGACACTTCAGATGCCCCTCTAAATATTTTTCTATGTAAGAAGAGTATATCAAATGCTGGGATCAGATATTTTATTTACTTTTAACAAAATTTTCAGTCTTCTGTGTTAAAACAGAAGTACCTCCTCCTAGATTCTCCTACTTTTTCAAACTTACTCTTCTATTTCTTTCCTAGTTTTTGAGAAAATTTTTTGGTCTAGCATTGTTAGTCTAAATTCAGCAACCCTTAATAGTCATTAAGATTTCAAAGTAGACCAGATCAGCCTCTTTGTGTCAAAAAAAGCTGAATAGGCATATTTCAATTGATGCCATGCAGACACTGTGAACCAGCTTTCATTAGTTCATTATTCTTTAAAAGAAAAAGGAAAAAAAAGCTAGTTTTACAAGCTTTTTCCGTTTTCAAATTTACCTGTTTTCTGAAAGCCTTTCGGTAGGTCGTTAACAACTAGTCAGATTTCTCCTAACAAATATTGCTGCATTTCCATCTGTGACGCTGCTCTCATTTCTATTGTCTTCTGTGAGTCAAACTTGCCATCCATCTCATCACACAGCAGCAAGCACTCCATCATATACTAACACCGTCCTTCTCTTCCCCAGGAAGCTTTTCATTATGAACTGAGACATATTCTGCTTCCTTTGTCCAGGCTGCCATGGACCGTTCCCTCCCATGGTTGCCCTCTGTCTGGACACTTTCTTTCTGCCTTTGTATTACTTTCAATTAAACATGAACTGAATATCCGTCCCCCTGGTCATTCTACTTCTGCTTATTACTTTGTTTCTGACCTTTTATTTGACCTTATTTGTTCCAAACCAATGATTGGCATTGTTTGGAGCTTTTCCCCAGACAGTTTTGCTGTCCTTACTACTAAGATGCATTTCTCCAGGGTGAAATCTTTCTCTCAGCAGTCTCTCCAGTCATGTAAGGTCAGACATCCCACAGCCCATCCTGTCAATTAATAGAGAATCTCTAACGTTTCCAAATTTACGTGTAGATGTTGGTGTTTCAATTTCCTTCATTTACTTTTAGTTCTGGAATAAAAAAGACCCACAGTATATCTCCGAAATTTCATACTATCATCCATAAGAGCCATTGGACACCACTCATCATTGCTCCAGGAATTTTGACATTTTTGCAGACAGTACCACCGCGTTCACTCCCTTTGCCTTGTGTCCATGATTATTGAAGATCCATTTTGGAAAATACAGCTTGGTTGCAATTTCTGGGTTCTGTCTATGCAATTAGACAGAACTGTGTCCAGTTCTGTGCCCTCCAGTTCAAGAAGGACAGGGAACTGCCAGGGACAATCCAGCAGAGGGCTACAAGGATGATCAAGGGACCGGAGCACCTCTCTTATGAGGAAAGGCTGAGACACCTGGATCTGTTTGGCCTGGAGAAGACTGAGGGGGGATCTCATCAATGCTGATCAATATGTAAGGTGCGGGTATCAAGACGATGGGGCCAGACTCTTTTCAGTGGTGCCCGGTGACAGGACAATGGGCAACAGGCACAAACTCGAAATTCCATCTCAACATGAGAAAAAACTTCTTCTACTTTGAGGGTACCAGAGCACTGGAACAGGCTGCCCAGAGAGGTGGTGGAGTCTCCTTCTCTGGAGATATTCAAAGCCCACCTGGATGCGTTTCTGTCCAGCCTGCTCTAGGTCAACCTGCTCCGGCAGGTGGGTTGGACTAGATGATCTCTGAAGGTCTCTTCCAACCTCTATAATTCTGTGATTCTGGGTAGTTTCTGTTTGCCGCTGCTTTTGTTTGTTTGTTCTCATGTACCTCCTGTGAATATCCCTAGACTGGCTCTTGCCACTGCATTTTATGAATGATATGGCTGGGTAATAAGAAGGCACCACATTTTTAAACACATGCTGGCTATTTAGTAAAACAATTATTTAAGACACTCAGTTGCTCTGCTGTGCATACCAGCCATGTGCACACAAGTAAACTCTCCTTTTGCAATCTCTGGTCCTGCCCCAACTTTCATTCAGGTGATTGCAATGAGATAAATGACTGAAAAAGTAAAGCATTTTGTATGGAGGGTTAGTTCTGCATTCCAATAGACTTGCTGTTATTAGGAAATCATTCAATTCAGAATTTCATTTTGGTCAGTGTCATCTCATTACATTTAATCGCATCCTACATTGCTACTAAATTATTCTGTCACTCTTAATTTCAAGCACATCTCAGTGTTGTTATTTAGGATATGTGTGCAGCACAGCGTCAGTGCTGGGCGGTTTGCTCAAGGTAGCTCACCTTCCGGGGAACAGACCAAATGTCTTATTAGCACACCCTGATCCAAGTATCATCCCTAATATATTCACGATGCTCCCATGCAAGATGAGTGTTATAGAAATGGAACAATCAATATTTAGTCTGTAAGGCCAGCTTGTTTCACAGGCTTGCAACTCTGTGATTTATCTCCTTTCTGTGTGATTTTAACAACATGATGATACTGATGTGGGCTGTGATATTGGGGATAATTCATAACAGGAGACTTATCTGGGGTGTTTAAGACCTTGATTTCAACCTGACTTTGGGATGAGGGGAAGCTGGGAAGTTGCTATAGTATGTTGTGCTGAACAGTCCTAAAGGCAGCAGGGAGAAAAGGAAGGTTGTAGGCTCTGTCCTCCCATGGCCTTCTCCAAGTAGGTCTGCACCTGAGTTCTATTTCTGGCTCAACCACTAACCTTATGCATCACTCTGAACAACACAGTTCACCTCTCTGTGATAGCTGTTCTCCTATCCTTGGTCTGTCCTGTCCATTCAGATTGTTACCTATCCAGGATATTATGAATTTATACCATAACTAATGAAATTCAGTCTTCAGTCTGACTCTCAGCTGCAGTCTTTTCATTTAAAGCTTGCAGAAGTGAAGTATGCTGTCCCCTTGCCATGTATTAATGCAGTAACATTAAAACCAACAACGACAGCTGCACATAACACTAATTGTGAAAACTGTAATTAGAAACTCTGTGGTCTGTCTATACTAAAAGTGAGGAATGTTGTGATAAGGTATCTTCATGCAAATATTTTTGAATATAGATATGTTAGTTTCTAAATATCTGTCAAATCTATGCACACTTGTGAAGTGGATGTTGATAATTTTTAAGCCTAGCTCACCATGTCACATCTAAGTAGAGGGAGACACTGTTTCATGGGAGTAGGAGGTAGAAATCCACAAAACCATATGCGAACAAGTAGTAAATAGTAGTGTGGGTGGAGTCGCAGGATGTCCGTTCTGCACCAGGGAATGCAAATACTTGCTTTCACCCTATAACAAACTTTAAACTGATAATATGGCACCAAAAAACACAGCCTAGAATGTGTCACAAGATAAGAGCAGGGATCAAGAACACCACCGCTGTTTTCAATCCCTGCAACAGCAGATGTTGCTATGAAGGGACTCCTGTCTCCATCAACTTTGCCCTGAAATTATCGCTTTTCTACCTTTGCCATTATGAAATTTGAGTCCTGAGAAAAACAAAGAACCAAAAATGGTGTATGATTAAAGAAGTGTGGTGCCTTTCAAATTATTTTTGTAATAACAGCAGAGAGTACAGTCCATCACAGGAAAGATCACTACATAATGAAATGAAGTACATGATTATTGACCAGACCATCTTCCAACTTCAATACTAGTGGAATAATTTCACCACATGTGCAGTGGTAAAGCTAAAAGAGGAGACAGGCTGAAGGAATATGAGTTAACAGTGTTCCTGCATCTGGAAATGCTGCTCTTTGTCATAGTTACCTTGTCCCTATAACTCTGCCCTTTTGCTTTCTCACAGTTCCATACGTGATTCTGGTCACTGAACATACACAGACTTCAGGTGAATGATAATAGTGACTGTAAGTAATTGTCCCTCTGTTGTTTATTCGTATTTGGCATTGGATTGTGGTAGTGGACTGCACAACTAGCACTCTCAGCAGTTTTGCCCCTTGGCCGGTAAGTGGTGCATTCAGACACTTTCTTGAGCAATCCTGAGGACCCAAAATTTGCTTTTGCCCCCATGTGTAAAAGCCTCAAATTGGCTCTAGAGGTGACTGGGACAAAGTTTAGTGGTAACTTGGCAGTTCTCAGTTAACGGTTGGACTTCATGATCCTAAAGGCCTCTTCCAACCAAAACGATCCTATGATTCTATGGGAGAAGAGGGACCAGCAACATGAGAGCCCTGTGGATGGCTGTGTCATTGTCCCACTGTTGAATACTATGTGTTTGAGGCCTCTTGGTTCCTGTTACTGGGTGGTGTATCTTCGCAGGCAGCCTGCTGCAGTGCCTCTGCAATGGTGTGGAGGTGAAACGCCTGTGGCTGTCTTAACTACTGGATATACAAAAAAGGAAGCATTTCTGAGGTAAGTTGTTGACATCCATTTCATGGATACCAATTCCATTAAAAATTGCCATCCTAGCAAAATGCCCAAGAAGATACTTCATGATCTCTCTACAGGTAACGGTACTGTCCTCCAGAACGTGATTCAGAGCATGTAGACAAGGAGCATAACCTTCCCCCGTGGCTCCAGGAACCTAAAGTTAGACAACGGGAATACTCCCTGTTGTGCCTGCTTTCTGCTTAGCATTAAAGTTTTGAGTGAACTCTGCAGACTCAGGGGCATTTGTCTGAGCTATTATTGGATTATGGCATAAATATGGTTTTCCTTACTGTCATGATGTTTCTTATTATGTCCTGCCCACGGGATCCTCTGATTTTGTGTCCTTTGTGACTGGTGACCTCTGTGGACAGAAGCTATTCCAGGACTGCTCCATGAGCTATTCTTTTGCTGGGCTGTCTAGTTTTCAATTTTGTGGCTTTGTTTCAATCTAGCCAGAAAATTCAGGTTATTACAAACATTGCAAGTCAGTCAGAGCGTGCAGCATGAAAAATACATGTGCGTGCCCCAGCACAGTGCAACCGTAAATGTATGATGTGCTCAGCAGTGTTAGAGCAAAATATTTGTTGCTTAAAAGCAAATAGTGCTGAGCACTCCACTTCTTCTCCTAGATAAACCTTGCAATTTCTCTGAAGCTAAATCTTTTGCTCTTACTCTGTCATTGACACTGGCTGGCCTAATCAGCTCAGGGCACATTTTAACTCTCCTCCAGACAATTCAATCAGCCCAATGGCAGCTCTTTTCAAGCCCACATTTCTTGCATAACAAAGACACTGAAAAATGCACTGCAGAGCTACCTTGTCTAGGAGGAAAAGCCTGGACTTGATTTCCATCAGAAAAACTCTGCCAAAGCGAATAAACAAACAAATGAAATATTGCAAAGTCATGAGATGTAGCTGGTGAAGGAAGATTTCTTCTTCTGCTCAGTAGTTTCATTCTGACGAGGACAACAGAAAACAATGGCAGAAGCAGCGAAGGGGAAGGGAGCTAGAAACGAAAACAGATCTGCTAACAGTAATTTGCGTGTTTCTGGCACTTTTTACCTAATGCTTTCTCTCTGCATTGTAAGTCTTACCGTGCTCGTCGGAAGAAAACGATTTAATGCCCTTTTTTTGGGTGAAAACTGAGGTGAAATTGAGGAGAAACTGAGGGAGGCTGAAATTGCTGAAGGTCACACAAGAAACTAGAAGCATAGCAGGAAATGCAGTGAAGAGTCCTTTTTTTTAGTTCTTTCTATTACTGGATTTTTTTTTTTATTTTTTTCTTATTAGAAATATGGCAGATTGTACCTGAAGTCATACATGGAAAGAAGCAGAACGATCTTTCTCTTCTCCCTTCTCACTGCTCTATGAAGAGGTGTTGGACATAATCCAGTCTTTTGTGTTCCGTGGAATAAGTGCTAAATCTCGCAGAAATCCATGTATGACAACTGTATGGATATCTGATTAGCATTATGCATCTTGTATCATACTAAATTAGTTTAAATAAGTCTCCTGGGTTAAGTCAAATGACCTTGCATTTGCTGTGGTTGAAGTGTTTATATAGGACATATAGCACAATGTAGCTCACAGGAAAGGTTGAGCCGATTTTCTTGGAGCTGCAAGTCCATGCAAAGTTGGTGGAGATGGATTAGGAGTGAACGGGGTTATTGCTACCCTATGTACTATGGGTCTGGGTAGACCTGGCCTAAAAACAGAAATAGGAAGATAAGCTGGATCACATTCAGCTGGGAGAGAAGGGGTACATAGGTTAAGTGCTATTAATCACTGAGCAATTGATTTAGGTTTGGATCCTTCCCAGTGCTGTGTCTCCACTGTATCTGAGCTGGTTGATTTGACACGTGGTCTAAAAATAATGTACTCTTAAGATCCGGTTTACACTATCAAACTCACTTGTGAGCAACTGGTGCTGTAGAATAAATTGCCATCTCCTTGATGGCTCGTTGGGGCTATCATATTTTATGATGGAGACAGTTTTCATACTTGGTGGGATGACATTATTTTTTCCACTGTGAATGGTTCTTAATGTTGAAGAGTTTTACATTTTATGCAAACTCCTTGTGACAAATACAAATCACAGACACTGTAACCTAAAACTAGAAGCCAGACTTGACACATCCACTGTATTCCTGTATCTCTGAAGAAAATTTTCTTGCCGGTCTATTAGGGGCTTTAACTTCTCCCCCCCTCCCCCTTTTTTTTTTTTTTTTA
>VYZM01004178.1:20191-34762 GCA_013398915.1 Dromas ardeola
GGAGCCTTCTCTTCTCCAGGCTGAACAACCCCAACTCTCTCAGTCTGTCCTCACAGCAGAGGTGCTCCAGCCCTCTGATCATCTTCGTGGCCCTCCGCTGGACCCGTTCCAACAGGTCCCTGTCCTTCTTGTGTTGAGGACTCCAGAGGTGGACGCAGTACTCCAGGTGGGGTCTCACCAGAGCAGAGCAGAGGGGCAGAATCACCTCCCTTGACCTGCTGGCCACGCTTCTTTTGATGCAGCCCAGGATGCGGTTGGCTTTCTGGGCTGCAAGTGCACGTTACCTGCTCATGTTGAGCTTCTCGGCCACCAGCACCCCCAAGTCCTTCTCCTCAGGGCTGCTCTCAAGCCATTCTCTGCCCATCCTGTATCTGTGCCTGGGATTGCCATGACTCAGGTGCAGGACCTTGCACTTGGCCTGCTTGAACTTCATGAGGCTCGCACAGGCCCACCTCTCAAGTCTGTCAAGGTCCCTCTGGATGGCATCCCTTCCTTCCCTCCAGCGTGTCAACTGTGCCACGCAGCTCGGTGTCGTCGGCAAACTTGCTGAGGGTGCACTCAATCCCACTGTCCCTGTCACCGCCAAAGATGTTAAACAGCACTGGTCCCAGTACTGACCCCTGAGGAACACCCCTCATCACCGGTTTCCATGTGGACATTGAGCCATTGACTGCAACCTTTTTAGTGCAGCCATCTAGCCAGTTCCTTATCCAACGAGTGGTCCATCCATCGAATCCATGCTATTCCAATTTAGAGACCAGGATGTCGTGCAAGACAGCGTCAAATGCTTTATCTTGTATAAACGCTTTATCTTGTAATAAAGATAATCTTTATTATCTTATCTTGTAGAAGATTTTGCTAAATAAATAAATAAATAGTAAAGGTTTTGAACCTAAACTTTACTACAAATGTTGTTCTCAAATGATCATAAATATTCTTCTTCTGAAGTCTCATCATGGTATGAAATCTTGGTGCTTAAGAGACTAACGGGCATATGATGAAAATCTGGTTATTTTTATGGTTTGTTAAATTGCTAAATCTGTCAAATTAGATTACCTTTCATAAGTGTGCACTAGTTAAAAAATATTTTTACAAGCAAGTTCCTGATAATATCCCCATTTCAGTTCAACTGGGCAAGAAAATAAGCATTACTAACATGCACATATTGCATTAAAGAAAACTGGACCACAAAAGAAGTATGGCAAAAGCAGTCACGCTCGTACTTGCTTTCATTGTTTCTTTTAGCACAGTGGATAATTTCTTATTCAGAATAATCCATGTGTCATGTCTTTTATCCCCTTCCTGGTAAGAAATCTTCCTACAGCATGTCCCCAACCAGCATTTGGAATCTCTTTTGCAGAAATTCTCAACTTTACAGAAAAAGGTTTCACCTCTATTTTATGCCCATTGATATGTAATTATTTTTTTCCTTGCCTACAAAGCCAGCACAATGGAAGACTTATTTCCAGCCTATGTGACTGTGTCCCTCTTTGTAAGGACTGGGGTTAGAAAAAAGATGAATGAAATCCAACTTTGACTAACTTATTTTTTTTACTTTTTATGGCGCCTTCCAGGGCTTGTATATGGGACCTGAATAACCAGTAGAGCTGGTGAGATTGTCCCTCAGGGTTTCTGCTCAGCCTTTACCAAATTGTTGCTCTGCTATGGTTTGCTGCAGAGTGTTAGCCAGACTCCATACTTTTATCAAACATTCTTGCAGCCTCTGAGAATCCAAAATTAAATAAGGGATTGATGCTTTTTAAATCATGCCAGCATATTCTGATGTAGGGAAACACTGGAATTATCAGTATTAATCATCCCCTTCTGGAAAACATACTAAGCAATATAAAGCTGCTTCAGAGGACTCCTTAGAATACAGATTTGGGTGACCAGTAGTTCAGTTGGCCCTTACACAAAAAGGGTTGTTCCAGCTTCTAATTCTATCAGTGGTGAATTCCCATTGACATCCCAGTAAAGATTCTTGCCCTAAAAGAGATTTTCTGCACTACATTGTCTGAGCTTACCCCTTTGTTTTCAGTTCTACATCAGTTTTCACTGGTTTGATACACACTTTGGCAGTGCAGGGTCAACACTCTCATGTTAGAAGAGGGCTCCATATTGTTATTTAAAAGCTTGCCCTAGAATGTAGAGATAAACTTAAATCTAGACCTTAGTAATTGCCTTATGCAAAGACTATGCACAAAGATCCCCATAGGTGATAAGAGAGTGCCACTCTGAAGCTTGAGGTCCTGTACACAAGATGTGTGTCTCAGTAAATGAAGATCCCGTTGAATCTCATTGATGGTTTGAGAGACTTCTTTTGTATAGAAGATTTCATCTAGCGGGTTTTGCAGTAGTGGGAGGTATTCTTTTACTTAGAAATATAAACCTAAACAATCTTGGTGTCTTTCTGACTAGCTGAGTTTAAGTTGCAGTGTTCTTCTTGTGCTTGATATTAACTGCAGCCAGAAATGGGGAATGACAGATAATATTACTGTACAAAGCTTCTGAGTAAAGTGCATACAGAGGATAATATGAACATACAAATGGAGTTTATCACAACCAATGTTATTCTCTGAATGCCAAAGTAACAAATAGTGGCTGGCATCTTCTCTAGCCGCGCCAATATCTTTGACACAAGCTGAATGGGAATATGTACTGGCTTTCTAGTTCCTCAATGAATGACAAAGGTAAAAATGATGCCTTGCCTCGATGACTTGGGCATGTTATTTATTATATGTTTCTAGGGTGAAATAAAAAGCCCATTTGTCCTGGAAAAGAAAGATTTCTAAACTATTTCCTTGCCAACAAACTAGAGCTTTTGCAAAGCAATGAGACTGTGAAGAAATGCTCATATTATGTGTGAAATAATCCCAAAACAGGAAAAGAAACCGACTCAGATAAAGCAAACAGCTCTGTCGTATGATAGTCAAAGCTACTAACCACGGTGGAAGCAGAATTTAGTCCTTTTGTTTCAAAAATAAAGCACACCTCTCTAATAGCTCCAAATGTTATTGCTTATTAATAGAAGGCATTACAATTAGTATGCTAGTGTGCCAGGGTCTTAGTCATTGATCAGGACCTCACTACATTAAGTCCAGTTAAGTCCTCTTCATCACAACTGGCTCACAGTGTACGGCAGGAGAAAACACTCGGGTGTACAGAGATGGGGCAGCATATGCAAAGCAGTGTGACTGTTTCTTATACCACATAGAGTTAAAAATTTTTATCTGGAAAGAGTTTGAAGGCATCAGGATTAAGTTGTCAGAAATATATGGATGAGTGTAAGAGGGGAAAAGGGCAAAGACATGCAAAGCTAACAACAGAGGCTGGCATCATTGGCCAGTCTGTAATGGGAGCTGCCACTGCAATACCACCTGAGGAATTTAATTCAAAATTGGGTGGACTAAAAGATGAGAAACTTGGAATGGGATGAAAATAACTCCTGTTTGCTGTGATGGAAAATGGAAATTGATAGAATTGTGTAAACTGGCCACTTCTGGAAAGAAACAGCCTAAGGAAAAGAATCCTTTTTTCAGCCTTCTTAAAGGCCGAGAGCCTTCAAGGGCCAGAGAAAAGGAGCTTGCAATGATCAAAATGTGAGTTGATGATAACTTGCTGAATGTTTTATGTGTGTGATTAGAATGGGAAAGGTCAAGGCCTAAAGATGTTTCAGGAAAATACAATTACAGCTGGGTAGAGAAGTTGCAGACATCTGACCTCCACCTAGCCATTCGACTTGATGTGTATCTGCTGTACTGGATATTGCTGGCTCATGGGGTGGGAGGCAAAAGATGCTTTGCATGCTCCTTTGCAGTCCCAGGCTCCATGCCATGCAGAAAGAATCTGCAAAACTTACATATTATGTGGATATAAGGAATAAGACATAAGAAGTATAATAAAATGCCCCAATTTGTAAGCCAGAGAGATGTATGAGGCAGGAGTAAATCCATTGTAGCATTATTTGTTGTTCATGATTGAGGTAATAGGTTTTTATCTTGAATAATATTTATTCAAGTACTTACTCAAATGTATTTGAAGCCTGTAGTAAATTAATATTTTTTGCTGTAAATTCATTGGTTTTTTCTTTAAAACATTTGAGACCTGACTGAAGAATAGAAACAATATGGTTTTTCTTTATGACTGCATGCAATATGAATATAGGTGCTGAACATTTTAAGTGAAGGATTGATGGAGAAGCAAAGAGGATTATTTCTTGAAACTATTTACTCGGTACTGAAGACTGGCTAACTTATATACAGAACATAGGGCTTGTTCTTGAATTTCTTATAAACTTGAAAGAGGAATTAAGTCTCTGATCTTGCATTTACAAGTTGTACAGTATTAGTCATAAGAGTAATCTCTATTTATTCCTATGAAAATGCTCTTTAGCATAGTAATGTGTATCCATAAAACTGTTTAAGGTCATACCATAAAATAATACATTCTAGATGGGGTTCTGCCAGCATTACAATAGAAAGTTCTTTCCTCTGAAGTGGGTATTCTTTATGTCAGTGGATTTGTTTACTGGAGTACTTTTTGTTATACAGGTCAGAGAATTTAGTCCATCACCCATATGGAGTTTATGACTAGCTCTGCTAAGAATCTAGCTTGTGTTTTCCTACTTGTAGGCCAGGATTTACTCTTGTTGCTACTTTTAATCTGCAGAGTTTCTGCCTTTGACTACTTGAACATGACTCTTTTCATATTTTTTTTGTTGACAATTAAAAATGATTTTAATTGTAACTCAGGTTTGTTCTTTGTGATCAAATTCAAAAGGTTAAATCACATCTTTGATGTCAGGGCTAAGCCATGTCTTTGATCTGTAAATAGGGGCAGTAAAACTGAAAGAGCCTCACCTGTGTTTGTGAGTAATTACTGTACATTAATCTGAATTCAAGTCTGAAATTTACATTGCTGTATTAGCATATCAAAGGCTTTCAGAGCAGGATATTATTTGACTAGGAGTTAACTATTTGAGATGAGCTTGCAGGATGCTGGCAAAGTCATATTGCAAACATAAGCAAAAAGGAATCCTAACCAGCAAATCTCCCCAAAATGTGCAATAAAAGCTGAATGCCTTGTGTTGGAAAGACAAATGCCAGAATTATTCTGGATCTTTTTTTAATGGCACTGGTATCCATAAAAGTAGATAGGTGGGATCTTGAAATACGGTCAATATAAAATCACATTTACAGAGTATATGATCAAATTCGGAATATATATATTTCAAACTCTAAGTTTATGTATACAAGATATATGAATATAGAGATCCTTATTAGGTTATGTTGGTGTTTTTTGCAGCATAGGTCAAATGAAAATAAGGAATGGTGGAGCTACATCTCGGTATCGGATGTTTTACTGGAAGTTAAAGTGGTCAATGTTTTGCTACCCATTTCTAATTTGGGTCCATCTTGTCAAATTTCTTGCTTGCTCCAGATGAGGCAGACTCTATCCATTCTTCTGCCTTTGATCCTGATCTGTGTGTTCCTGAATGCAGTTCCTAAATCTAGCTCCTGTCTGCTGCTGAGTCTAGTCCTAGTGCGGGCTGGTGACATGATTGTCACCCTGGGAGGTTGATAATTGGTTTTGTTCATATTTGTGTATATTTCATTATTTTCTTATTAATATTTTTATCTTTTCTTTTTATTGTAAATATTTCAATGAAGCTGTGTTTTTTTTTTCCCAAACCCATAAGTCCCTCTCCCTTATTCTCTCTCCCTTCCCCTTCTGGAGAGGGGATAATAGAGAGCATCTGTTACTCGTTTAGTGGCCAGCCCAGCCTAAACCTTGACACTCCTGTGTATAAGGAACTGAGGTCTCCACTTGAGAGTATGAATTCCTTTTTCAGAGCTCAGTGTCTAAGATCTAGCATGGCAATGCTGGTACATGGTGCCTGCGCGAGTCTCTTGGAAAATCTGGACCTAAACTGATGCTCTGATCTATGAAAATGCCTTGAACAGAAGAGAAGAAACCTAAAGAAATCATGAATAAAATCAGCTTGGTATGGAAGAAAACTCTATTCCTTTCTGCGACATGGCTTGTCATCTTTTGAAAATAAGTGACCCCCCACTATTGAACATTATGGAGATGCAGTAAGGGATGTATATCATTCTGCTGGGGATGATGACAATATAGTATACTAAATCACAATTTCTAAAAAATAAAAGAATATTAAATAAAAAGACCACATCAATTGTGTAATGTTTCAAAACTCTGTAAACCTTTCGAACTTAAATGAAAGTTCAAATAAAAAAAGAGAAGAGCCTGATTCATTACTTGTAAATGTAGACTATTTTCTTCGTCCTCTGTGAGTTATGACTTCTTGTGCAGGTTATTTGCAGTTCTTTATAAGTCTATAGATTAGACACTTCAAGTTCTTTTTATCAGCCGTACTGAGAGACTTTACTATGAAGACTCAGAGAGGAAAAAAAAAAAAAAAGTGAGACCTTCTTCTGGAAGAATAATAAATTTTTCACTTTGACAAACTTTAACTCCTATATACATTTTCCACATGCCCGTTGAATACAATTATTTGCCTTGGTTAGATAAAGCTTTGAGTAGTAATATATGGAAAATGTACGTGCAAATCCTATCCAAACATAATAGTCAGGACCTGCTTATCTACTGTGTATAATAAACTGTCTTCGAGGGAAATGGACTGATTTTGCATTTTTGGCTCACACAAGTTTCAGCCTACTAAAACATGTATAATTGGTCTTCAGTTGATATTCGGTGGGTTTTAATTCTCTAATCTGCTACCCTAGTATGCTCACATTCCTTTACTAATGTCAACATACGAAGATAGCATTAAGAGGGAGGGAGGAATTAACTAGAAGAATTTAAAATTAGCGAACCTGACTTTGCAAAAGGAACACCCAAATTATGTATGGAGCCAACAAAAGTTCAAGAATGGTCAACTGCACATTAAGGTAAATGGTTCTTTCACTTCGGAGGTTCATTAGGTGAGATGCGAGGGATTATTACACAAGACCTCAAACTGCAATTCCTTCCCTAGAACTAGAACAACAGGGATCTACAACAAATGGAGTAACAGGACTTTTATCTGTTTATTTTTGTTTTTATTGCAGGAATGCTCATTAAATAATACAGAAGTCTGAACTGAAACAGCTATGGTGACGTGGTATATTATCCCCCATTGGATGAATCATTGTAATTATCTTTATACTTAATGAAACCCAGTTGCAAGGTAAAATAGATGAGTTTTTTATCTTTTTACTTCAGCAGTGGGGCAGTCCATGAGAGCACATGCAGTGAGTAACAGAAGCTCAGATGTCACATGTAAACTTAAGAAACCACCATTTCTCAATTATTTTCTCTGTATCTTTATGTCTTCAATTTAAAATATGCAAGAGATATTTCATTCTTTCCTTAGACAACACTTCCTATATTACACCAGAAAAATAACCTAACCTCATTAAATACAGAGAAGCCAATGTTTCAGCATTGGTTCATGGGACTGTCTCATAAAATATTTCCAAAGTCTTATAATTAAGACAATTTTTCTGCATTTTATATCTCTTAGTCACTGCCAATATTAATATTTAAAGCAGATAATGTAACTGGAACACATATGAAAGATGTGAAGGAGTACCTTGAATCTTTTAAGGCATTTCACATCTATTCTTTTCTCTAATGGTTTACCAGAATGGAGAATGTTTTACTGGCCTGGAGAGGGCCATCCATTGCATCCCCCTTGCTTGACCAGTCTATGCAAATGAATAATCTGGGTCAGGATTTTGACTGACTGAGCTCTGATACTCTGTTTCTTAGTTGCAAGGATGCTATTAGCTCACACGCAGCTTCACTTTGATCATATGTAAAAGTATTCTGGTTTTGAGACTGTTCTTTCACACCTTGAAGTACATTTCAGAGCCATGTTTCTGAAACTTTGTGTTAGCTTTCTTCATAGAGTCATCAGGTTTTGAAAATGGAATAAAATCTCTTTCTTTATGTCTGCTTTTCACCTTTTTCATTTAAACCTTTCTAATCTGACTGCTATTGCAGGATGATCTACTTTTGTATAAATGTATCATCTCCCTTAATTTGTCCCTTTCAACATTTCCTCCCTCAAGTCGTCAAAACATGGGATGTTCTTGTCATCATCACTATACTCTACTATGTGTTTTGTCTTTGCCTTTAAAGACTTTAATCATTTATATCAGTCCCACATTTTACTTTTTTATGCCAGACCCAAATTTTGTATCTACAGCCTTTCCTTCTTGTATAATCTAGTAGACTGTGTGTCATGGTAGTAGATCTGCTTTTCTTTCTATTTAAAGGGTGTAGGAAGATCTTTTAGTTAAAATCAATAAAATACATCTCCTTGCTTTTCATCTAATCCTGTCTTCCTATTTATTTCTCTGTAGCCTCTATCAAATGCTACAGTTCCAAAAGCTACAGTAAGATTTCCAAAGTTTCTTCAGCTGAACACTATTGTGTATTTCTTTTTCTTCTGAAATGAGAATGGGATGAGGATCTAGATTTCCAGTTTGCCAAAAATATATATTTGGTTTTGGTTCAGTTTCAGTCTGGATTGGAATATCTTTTAAATTTCTACTGAATTAGAAACTTCCTGGACCCTGCAACTCTTCAGGAAAATTGATTTTTTTTCATCACAAATTTCACAGCTTCAGCAATTGTCAAGAATATCAATGTTAAAGAGTTTCAAGGTTTTCAAGTGCTGGAACAGAGACACCAGGAGGGCAGAAAGAAGTTCCTCCACACCCTGTTTTGAACTCAGTGAAAGTCTGTCAAATGAAATTAAATGTTTCAAGTTCAGGTTTAGCACATGGACTTTTATTTTTTTTTAAATTAGTTTAATTGAAAAATGCCTGGAAAGCTTTACTACTTCATCTCAGTGACATTTTCTAGTATTTTTTTTTCTTAGTATGCTTTGTCATCATTTGACATGTGTCTTGATCTGATATTCCAGAGTAAGTTAGGTAATGAGTATCTACTGTGAATACTGAGGAAATAAAAGATTTATTTACATTGTTAGTATTATAAGAGATCAATAAGGACACGTAACTGTTGTAAACTTATTAAAATGGCAGCTCATATGTGATTAACTAAATACTTTGAAACATTTATATACAAATTCAATGATAACTCAGGGGGAAAAAAACATTCTTCATGATTAAGATAATTGCAGTGAGAGAAAAAAACTGAATAGAAATGGATAACAAATATCAGATAAGAGATCTTGCTGGGGCTTGGCACTAAAGCTTGGAAAATAAATTATCTGTAAAATGCAGTGCTAGTGGAAACATCTTATTTGTCTAATTTTACTTGCAGCAAAATGTTATGTGTAGGAAAACAGCATGAGGTGGGGTGTTTTTAACTTATTTAAGTAAAGATTATTGTGTATTTTTTCATTTATAAGAGTTCTGATTTACATATGTACATATTACTTATCACATTACCTCCAAATTGGTTATGAAAAACGAGATGGTGCTGTTAGATTTAGTGCTGTGTATCATCCAGCTTTATATACAGAGCACTTTTAAAATATGTATGCAGCCAGCAAAATGATATAAATTCCTTCAGTTATTTTCATCACTTGTGACCTATACATTTTTATTTCTGCCAGCATAATTAATATTGAAGCTCTAGCATCAATTTTAGTGCTTGTGCAGACTTTATGCTAAAATTCTACTTAGTTACTTTTAGTTACACTCATTTTATCCTAACCTATGGGAGGGATTTCAGTAGGTGTTTGAGGATTAAGACTTGCAATTGTGTTAAGACTGGGAGTAAATTCTGTTAAATTTATAAAGATGTTTGTAATCTCAAGCTTTTAATTATGCCTAAAAATATCAACAACTGATCTAAATTTTGTTATAAACCCCATATAATATAAAAGATTACTGAACATCAGCTATCTGTTATAGCTGTGTTTTTAAAGGGCCATATATCTAAAAGGGATCTTAATTTACCTATCTCACAAGCCCAGCAGACTGATACATTTACAGATCCACTCAAATACAGGTATTTTCCTGGAATTAGCTTTTGGACAGTATTCTGTTTCCTATCTACACAGTTTTTTAATGTGGTCTCAATCCATGTTAATTTAATGTTAAAACTTGTGGAGGAATCAGGAGAGACAGGATTCCAGGGAGTCTCAGAGCACATTCTCCGTGCCCACATAGAAACCTTCCAGAAGGTATCCAATTTCTCCTACTTTTGAGAAGATTCAGTATCAGAGGCTAGTTAGAAGACATCCAAACCCTATAAACAAGGAAATTTGCCTAAATCTCCTCGCAGCTGTTGTGTCCCTCACCTTTCTCTCCCCTGTCCTCTTCATCACCCTGGCAGTGGAGACGTGCTCCAATCAAGACTCTTTTGGAATGGCTTTTTCCCTGTCTTCCTACCCCAACTTTGCCCTTTCTTACTCACTTTTGCTGACAAAGGTAGCTTTACCTCAGCCCTTCATTCTTAGGGCAGCAAAAGTGCCTTTACCTGCCTCTCTAAGAACATTGAGCTAATGGTTGCCTTTGGAAACAGTTGTGCAAATGGCAGATATTCACATGGAAGCAGTTGGATTCATGACAGTGGTGAAGTTTTTTGCTTGTAAAAAGAATTTAACCTCTAGGAAGTGCCTTCAGTTTTTGCAGACTGCTGAAGCAGTTGACTGATGATTCGGAACTCAGTGTCATTTGGGCTGATTTCCTCATAATAAGAATTCTTTTGTTTGCAGTTCTTTTAATAAGGCTACTGTGGTACTGACGTAATACTGTTTCTAAACAAGAGAAGCAATATTTGAAGGAATTTACTAGAAAAGCCAGTTGATACTATTTTGTGAAGGCAAAGACATGCTTATCAAAATACCTGCAGGACCCTAACCCTATATCTTTGGGCTTATCAGGCTTTTTCATGTAAAAATATATCAGCAACATCTTTAATTTCAGCCTGTAATCTATTTACTTGGAAAAAATAATGCTAAAGCACAGTCAGCTTTGAAAATGTTACTCTGTAAAAATGGCAATGAGAAAGTCCATTGTCAATAATTTACAGATCAAACACATTCAGGTTTCAAGTAAAAGATGCTTCTTCGTTTTCCAAATGGCAGCTCTGCAGACACCACCAGAGATCCTGAGAATCATCCCCAGCAGTAGAGGCCTGCGGGTAGGATTTTTAAATCTTTTGAAGGGTAGGATTGTTACACCTGACTTCAGCTATAGGTTTACTACCTAGATAGGTCCATAGACTAGTCCTTAGTCAATAAAAGTACTTCCAGAGCTGCATACCTATTTTAGCAAGGGGTGAAGCATCCTTCAGAAGTGCCTTGGCCCTTGCTACAGACTTTTGGAAGAGCTTGGCTCATTGTCTTATACTTAGTGCTGAACTCTTCAGTAGTTGAAGTCAGGTGAAATTTCAGTCTTGGACGATTTATGTGCTCTGAGCCCTTCATGTGAGTATAAAGAACGTCTCCCTGATGAATCAGAAGGTACCGGTTTTGGACAGGCAGCTTGCAGAGAAGAATCTCCTGAAGGGAAAAAGGTTGATTCATTATCCAGGTTTATTCAAACTGAGGCCTCATTGCAGAGATAACTTCTTGCTGTTGTCTCTTATGCAGTGTTTCATCCATGAGAGTAAGGCTATTTACTAATAAAAAAAACCCAACAAGCATTCTCTAGATTGCCAAATGTCATTACAAAAAGACTTGGTCAATATTGGACAAAATATTGGTAAAAATACTTTAGATTTGTGAGTGCTAGAGAGGAGGTTCTATAAAACAGAGCGATTATAGATTTAATTGCTATGCATGAGTATCTGTCTAAGTTTAATCACATCAGTTCAAGAAAAATGCATGTAATCTAAAACATCTGAGAAAGCACACCAACTTACTTTGTTTATCCAAAACCAGTATTAATGCCTCACAATTTTTATTGGGCAATAGTTTTTTTTTTCCCCAAAATATCATCTTTTCCTCTCTTTTTTATGGTTTACAATAATTAGACATATTGTTGTTTCAGAATGAAATTTCCAGTTATGACTGATGCTGTGTTTCTCAAGTGATATGTTCTAATTCATTAATTTA
Source organism: Dromas ardeola (assembly GCA_013398915.1). Classification (NCBI taxonomy): domain Eukaryota; kingdom Metazoa; phylum Chordata; class Aves; order Charadriiformes; family Dromadidae; genus Dromas; species Dromas ardeola. The sequence goes on from VYZM01004178.1 coordinate 32,256, forward strand.
ATTTCAATATTTAATTAAACATTTGTGCATATCTTTGGTGAGAAATGCTGAGTAAGCAAGTCAAAATTTTGATCCTTCACTTCCTTTTGTCATGGGTTAGGCCAGGACAGATGAAGCACATCCATTAATTACTGTGCAATAACAGGATCCATGTGAAGAAGTTTTTGAGTATTTATTGCCTCTGTGACAGAGTGATTATTCATGTATAGAACAGTGCACAGCTGCAGAAACGTGGTTACCTCTAATTCCCCTTTCCTGGTTTGCTGGAGTGGTGGAGCAGGATGCTGAGCTTGTCGGCTCTAGCCATGTGAGCTTGGTCCCAGAAGTCCCCAGACGTCCTCCATGGTCAGGTGTCCCCCAAAGATAGGGTCATGCCGCCACCGCCTTGGGCAAAAGAGAGCATCTTCCAAATTGTTTGATTTTTACTGGCTGGTGGGTGGTCCTGAGGTGTTGTTCGCTGATTGGTGTAATGAATCATAGAATCATAGAATGGTTTGGGTTGGAAGGGACCTTAAAGATCACCTAGTTCCAAATGCCCTGCCCTGGGCAGGGACACCTTTCACTAGACCAGGCTGCTCAAAGCCCCGTCCAACCTGGCCTTGAACATCTCCAGGGATGGGGCATCCACAGCTTCCTTGGGCAACCTGTTCCAGTGTCTCACCACCCTCACAGTAAAGAATTTCTTCCTGACATCTAATCTAAATCTCCCCTCTTTCAGTTTGAAGCCATCACCCCTTGTCCTATCACTACATACCCTCGTAAAAAGTCCCTCTCCAGCTTTCTTGGAGTCACTGGACAAGTATTCTTGTGCCAGTTTAGTCCTATTTCTGCCAGTTCTGTGTTTGGGTTTGGGGTATTTTAAGGTTTTATTCTTAGGGTTATTTTCTTAGTGTTGAGGGTTTCATTTTTTTGTTTGTTTGTTTGTGTTTTTTTTTTGTTTTGTTTTAAATTATGCCGGTCTAATTGCGCTTTATCTAACAATAGTTACAACCCTAACATAGCAATATTCTGAAAGTCAAACTGAAGGCCTCTAGCATCGGCCTAATTATTGGAGTGGTGCCAGCTCAGTAGGCCAAGACACCTTTCAAAGCTTAGTTAGCTGTTTTCACATAGACTAACCAATGGTACAGCAGTTTAGCCAGACACTAGAGAAAGAGAGGCAGACTTTAATATTAAGCGTTTACCAAGCTCAGGATCTAGATACAGGTCTCGGATATGGCATTTAGCTCCCAGCTCTACCTTAGATTCCCTGGTTAAATTTGGCCAAATCATGCTGCCCTCCTCATGGCTTTTTCCCTGACTCTTAAATATGCTACTTTCTTTCTCCAAGGCTTTCTGTTATCTACCTGTCTTCAGATGAGTCCTTCATGACATTGTACACTGTCTGGCACCATCACTTTTTGGGAGCAGAATGACCCCACTGTAATTCATACAGAAAGAATACTGGTAACACTTATTCTTTATAAATTCTACACGCATAGATACACATAGTTTAGGAAGAGAGAGGAATGATAAAGAAGATTTTACTCTTTTCATAATCAATAGAATTGCAGAATCTCTTAAATAGAAAGTATTAGGGAAAAAAGAAAAAACAACAAAGGGCACAATATTATCCTACAGCTGTATATATAAGCAAGTGTAGCTCCCTCTGTAGAAAGATTTCTTTACTTTGTTAATGACGACAGTGAGACTATTTGGAATCCTCTGTGGGAATGCACCCAGGGACACTGAATGGCAGAACAGCTTACTGGAAATGACCCCATCTCCATGTACTACAAAGTTCATAAAACTCGCACTGCTTGAAACGAAATACAAAACATAACATCTGGTATCAGATTCTTCCTTCTTTTTCTCATCACTTTTACTAATTGCATACTTTTTACACGGAAATATAGTTTTTTTTTTTTCTTTTTATTTCTGGAGACAGGCAGTGGATTAGTAGAGAAAAGGGAAAGGAGGACTAGATTTCTTGAACCTGTGTGTATACTTGTGCTTATACCAGGACCAAGACAAAAGGATAACCTATCTGTATATGCCCATAAGAATTAAGATATTCAGTAGCTTTGCTTGTTGTAATTATTCAGAAAGTTGTCTTTATGAGGGCAGTTTTGCTCTAGGGGTGAGCCATACACATCAGGTTATACCTGTAGGAAGCACTGACAGCAAATGCAATAGTTAAGCAAGTTACATTTAGAAGCTTGGGGCTTAATTTAGTTATCTAACCTGGTAATTTACTCATAAAAGGTATTACTTCTACTCCTCTCTACTAGCCAGACAACTTTGGCCACGTCCTTGGTACTTAAAGCCTTCTTCAATTCACTCCTGCCCAGTTTCCAAGCTTCTGAAAAAAATTTTCTTAGGTTCATAACAATCTGGTCCAGCAACAATTTTTTAAGGCTCTTCAAATATTTTCATGCACAACTCAGGACATCTTATTAGCAAACAGGGAATTACAAAATAGCCTTGTGACTACTCTTTCCAACCTTTCATAGACTCATAGAATCATA
>VYZM01004179.1:0-47827 GCA_013398915.1 Dromas ardeola
AAAAAAATTATAATGTGAAACTGGGGTTCCATTCCCCAAAAGCTCCAACCTTTTTGGAATTTTACTGCTAAAGGCAGTATTATTTATTTCCACTGGACTAGTACTGCAAGTACGGTTAAATGAAAGTGTAAAAATTTGTAGGATCCATGTCCTTAAGTTGTTGGAGCAGGTATGTTTATTTTGCCTCTTAGTGTCATTGCCATACTGGTAAGAACTGGAACTTCCAGTTTGGCAATCTGCTACTACAACCACTTAAATATAGTTAAAACTAAAAGTGAATGGAAGATAGAGCTAAGCAAACTGATAAGAACACTTTGATTTGAACTAAGATTCACTCTTCATTTAACATCAGTGGCTGGAGTTTTTTTCAGAGCGAAAAGAGAGAAATAAAACAAAGGAGATTTGCATTTTTCTTTTCTTCTATAGTATCATCAACACTTTTTTCCACTGACTTTTTAGTGGCAGGTTTCTTTCCTCAATAACAAGCCACAGAAGTGCACTGCCTTCATATAGCAGGAGTATTAAGGCAACAAACCCGAAAGGCAGTTAAATGAAGGAGACAGTACCATTGCAACTGTCCATGCATAGTCCTGTTAAATATGCTATGAGACTGTTTTCCCTTTGTGTGGAATTCCTTCATGTTTCTCCACAGCATAAAAGAGGAAAAACGAGGAAGGTGTGACTGCTGGTGAGTATTTGCGGTATAGAAAGCTCCTGAGTTGCCTAAAGATGATACACGTGCAGGGAATTTGGGTAGCTGGCTGAAGACAATATGTTGTGCTTTTCTTCTGTGTTAGGGCAGAAGAATTGATCTTTCAGACTACTTACATTATGCTGAGATTTTGGCAAGCATTTGTCTAAAATCAACAGGGGAAGACAGAATCTACCTTTTGTTCCTGCCCTACAGTGGATGTCAAGTGGTAACAAAGATGCTGGGATCAAACTTCTGAAATTGTAGATAACATCCCTTACTTTGAAACTTCACCTCAGACATAAGATGTTTCTTAAAAGCTAGCAGCATTTTCACTAATATATAAATTGAATTATTTTTACCTGATGAGCCTGGGCTAAGCACCAGGGAGAGGAGCTCGTGCCCTCCAAACAAGTACAGAATATGACAAATCCCTTAGTATCTCTGAAATCATTTAAGTATAATTACAAGGTGTGTTTGAAGGAATATTGAAGCCACTGGCTTCCTTTGGTTTTCTTATCCACTAAAAAGTAAGTTGTGCACGAGATAAGTTACAATTAAAAATAAGAACATAGAAAGCCACTGAAAGACTAAGCTGAAACCTATGCCTGAACATTCATTTCAACGCACATGCATTTAAGATTAACAAGCAGAAGATCACATACCTCAAAATGGGCATTTTGAAAGCAGTGGCAAAATAACTACTGGTTGGAAAAGTTGACATTTTCCAGAGAAAGATGCAATGTTAACTAAATGCATGGCTATCTAAAGGGATATTACAGAAAATATTAAATAAAATTATTTATTAAAATTAAATAAAATATTCTGCAACATCAGTTATTACATCATACCGCATGTAAGAGTCACAACCTACTTTTACTAGTTTATAACTATAGAAACAATGTATCAGAAAGGCTTCATCAAGGCATTCAACTTAAAGGCCAATATAGTAGCATTGTTTTTATTCATGTGTTTCTACTGAAGGTGTCATGTGGCCATTACGGCATATGAAATCGACATTTACGAAGGCTGAGTGGCACCTGCTCTCAGAACTGTGTGGCAGTCTTCCAGAGTGGGGAATACTTACGGTCATTAAATCTCAGCATTTCCCAACCACACAAGCACTTCCAAGAGCAGAAAATATTATTTAAATTTGTTTCAAGGGAGAAGGAATTGTCACTTGAAATATCTTAAACCACGAGGGAATAAGGAGGTGTGGAAAGTTTTTATGAAACAGCAGCATCATTGGCAATATATGCATTGATAGATAAACCGTTATTCTCTATAAAGAATCCAAGGAATTATTCTTAGTTAAATTCTGATGTCGAACGTTATAAAGATACAATAACAGGTCATATTATGTCTTTTACTCTGAATGTGCAATAATGTATGTGACATTTCTTAGTTGCTGGGAACAGTGTTTTAAAATGAATTTAAATTTCTATCCAAAAGATGAGAAAAACATTAATTGAGTAGTAGTTAAGCATCTAACACAGGAAAATTTATACTTAGAATTGGAAGATATATAACCTGTAATTACTGAAATAAATACATATAGTTCTAACACTGCTTTCGAGAGGCAGGTACACCTACTGCAGGAATTATATTCATCAGTAAATAAGCAAATGAACCTTGAATTTTTTTAATCAACTGCTGAAAATGAACATATTTTTTAGAAAATAATCTAAAAATTCAGATATGAAACATCATTAAGATTATGTAAATTAAAGGTTCCTATTGTTGTTTTAAATTACAGCGCAAATGGTCATGTAGCTCTGTGTCAGCTATCAGCAGCCATTTTTAACTTGTTAAGGGAAGAGAATTTTACAATCTAGCAATCATTTTCAGGATGGACAGAGCTGTCACACACAACTTAACTGTCTTTAGAGCTGACTACAGGCAAACCATTGCAGAACCATATTCACATTCAACAGGTGGATCTTCTGTCCTCTCTATTCCTTGCAAATCACATCCCTCTATGGCTCACTGACTCACACCCTGGAAACTTGCTGAAGTGAGGCAATTCAACTCAAGGTCCACATCCTGTTGAGACTTTTTTATTACTATAACTTTTCAAGAGCTACAGAAACAGGAATTCTTCAAAACTCAGGGGTTTGTTTTTTTGGTTGGTTTGTTAGTTTTTAGTTTCTTCCAGGCATCCTTACTGTGGGCCAAAGGTAAAATAATTTAATTCAAAATTTAAGAACAATCTACAAAGTTTTCTGTTTATTACTAATACTCTTCAAGGAAATCAGAAAGTCTGAAGAGCTATTCTAACTCCATTATTTAAAGCAGATATTTATAAGCCTTCCCCTGATCTTCATATTATCTTTTAAAACACTCATTGGCTTAGAATGGTGCAAGTTCAAAGCTTAAACAAAGACACAAAATCAGCTTTTTTTTTTTCCTCTGCAGCAGCAAAGAAGCAAGGTGGGTGTAATAGGGCACATCGGCAGAAAGCAATTGTAGGTTAAAACACAATACGACTGGAAGCTACAGAGTTAGCAATTAAATGAATTACGCGGATACTTTTGCGAAAGAGCTTTTTCTGTGTAATATTTATTCTTCATGCTTTTCCTTTCTTCTAGGATATAAATAACACCAGTCAAGAAATGCTTGAAATAACTAGCACATAACATCTGTGATGAAGACAAATTTAATGAAGGGACTAGGTCAATGTAAACCGTGACCTGAGAAAGCTGGAGGAAAACATATGTTTACAGAAGTTCTTTCTTGCTGGTTTTGTTTAGGTTCACTTCTGAATCTCATCCATACTGTAAAACTGCTCAGAAAATTTTACTACTCCATTCACTTATTAGTTAAGCTGTTTCAATTTTCTTGGATAAAATTTTCTCAGAGTTGACATTAAGCAATACTTTATCTGAATTTCCCCCATTGACGTGCCACATCTGAGACTCATGTCACAGACCTGCTGTGCTGTCAAACAGTTGACTGGTTTTGAAGCTTCTTCATTTTCTTTTTGACAGTCTCAAAATGTACCCCATCCAAGAAGCTGTGTACGCCCTCAGCATTCAAACGCTTGACTTTACAAGGTATTTTTGTTCAGAAGGCTAAATTATATTCTCTCTATATATATATTTCGTGAAAGTCCTGCAATTCAGAATACAAAACTCAAAGGTGTATTTTCATTCATTAAACAATGGACTGGTTTCAGTCATTTCTTTGGCCAATGCCTCTTCAGTGTAAGTAATTATCATATGTGGGGGAGGGGAAAAGGCAGTTTTATTATGGAGAAATGCTGCAGTCCTACTGGTTAAAAGAAATAATTATTGACTTAAAAAAAGATGCAAACCAATACATTTTGAAAGGTATGCAGTCTTGTGGTGTTTTGTTGTTTTTTTAAAATATAAGCATCCGTAGCCTAAGACACTTTTATGAGACAATAACTCTATAGCTGTACAGTTGTAGCCAACATAACACCACTGGTTTTGGGACCTTGATATGAACGGGATCACTGAAGTTATCTATGTTAGAAATAAAGTTGCAAAAAAACCCCAAAACCTAAATAACTTGTATTTAACCAGATCAGTGTCATGATGATGCTCTTATTCTGATAGGAACAGCAAGCTTCGGCATGAGAGCAAGAACCAGCTAGGAATGGAAACTCCCTAAGAAAGCTTTCTTTCCAAAACCAGCATTTTTGTGAAAGTAAGGCCTCTCACAGCAATTAGTTTGTGACAAATAAAATAAGATCCATTATCTGCTAAAATTAGTAAACAATGTCTGCTCAACACATGTAATTCACACACTGCCTTTCACTGTGTAAGCTAAAACACTATTAGAATTCATGATATTAATGTGCCTGTTAAAATTCTGAACCTTTAACTAAAGCGTACTTCTGGGACTTCCTTGGCATATTTCCAAGTTTAGTGAGTAAGTTGTATAAATGCTACCTATTTTCTCACTTTTTCTTTTTTTTTTTTTAAATGTGTATACATTTCTGTAGTAACTTCTACATTAAAAGTTAGAAAACAAAGTATTTTCTTTTTATTTTGTATCCCTTTAAACGATGGAAATAAAGTATTTTAACATGATTCTGATTTATCCTGTGAGAGGAGCTATAAAGATGTAGTGAATTTATTAAAGGTAGATTTATATATAACAATAGATTTATATGTATATTTTTATAGATATATAGATAGGAAGATTTTTCCATATATAATCCCTACTTGAAATTGATAACTTCATAACAACATAAATCAAAGTTTTCAGGAATTCTACCTTAATTACTAGGAATTTTCTTCTCTTTTCTTCCAGATCATGAACTGAAGAAAACCCCTTTTAGACCTGAAAGCTCCTTCCAGAACAAAAAACACAAAGCACTGTTGTTTGTTTTTTTCACTTCATACCACTTCTTTCATCTTTATATTATTGTGTTGCTAGAAATTAGTTACCTGCTGTACAAGTAAGGAGTACAGAGTGAGAAGAAAGTCTGAGGTTTCCAGAAGAGTTGCATTATTGGCTTCAGAGCTGCAAAGAAGTAACACAGCCATTAGGTCAGACTGGCAATACATGTTTTAATTGTATTTCTCAGGGCAGTGAGTTGCATGGGAGATCTTTTGAGCAGGACCTCCCACATTGCGGGATCGTTCCTGTCTGTGCTACCAGATGCACACTGACAAGCGCTGAGGTGGGTACCCACCCGGCCACAACAGCACTGCCCTGCTCCCCAGATGGCCACAAGGCAGATGCCCCTCCTCCAGAGACCCCTCAGGGCCCTGCAACGTCACTTTGAACAGGGGCAAGGATTTTTTTAAAACTTCTCTGCCTTACCAGAGTAAATCTAGTGGTGCAATAAACATTGTTCAGAGTGCCAAGGAAGGCTGACCTGCAGGGACTGGTTATTTCTCACAAATGGCAGAGGGAGAACAGCAATGCAACCAAGCCTTACATGAGCAGTAGCTAAAAGCACCGAAATTCTCCTGTTGTGGACACGAGGCAGACCGGATGATGGTGTGGTGCTCCCTTGGTGTGCCTGAGATCCAAGGGATTATTTCCTCTGTAAAATATCAGACCATGTGTAAAACACAGCCTTCGGGAACACACTCAATTTAAAGCGTGCTTCCTGCAGAACTAGGACCACTGAACTGTATATACTGGAGAGCTGAAAAGCCTCAGCACTGAGTGTTTCAGTTTATTAATTAAATCCTATAAAGATAGATTTTGTGAATATCATGTTGTCTGCTTTGGGAGAGAAGGGAACAAAAAAAAGAAAGAAAAAAAAAAGATTTGTGTTGGAAAAGAACATCATCATGATTTCTAAGCCCAGAGAAATCAAAGAATGACATGAAAACAAAATATTAAAAAAAATAAAAATCAAGGATGTGTAAAGAGAAGGACTATGATTCTATGACTACTGGAAATCAAATAATAAACAGATAATACTGGTATTTATCTCATTACAGTATTATGGCACCAATGTTCCTCTAAGTATCAGCTACTTCTTGACCATTAAGATCAATAGTGTTGGTCTTCACCTTCATTCTTCCCAGGAGCACGTTAACAACATTGCTTCTCATTTTGTCCTGCTTTCAAAAGCCAATTTGCTTGTGAAATGATAAAAAAAGAGGTGAAATTTGATTGCAAGTTTTCTATGTACCCTGCACTACATTTTGTATCTGTGTCTCCACATATACGTGTATCAAGCTTTCACAGCAGAGCAATATGCAGAGAATTGTAGTTTCTCGATCTGATTTTGTTTTATATATGTGATTCGGAATTTTGTACAAGAACCTGCATAATCATCTTTCCTTAAATACTTATATTAGTCCCTCATTTTTGGCTGCTGAGGTAGTTAGTAGTTCAGATTAAAATGCTACAAGAAGTATTTAGTGGGACACAGACAATACAAAACTAGTCAATTGTCTCAGCAGGATAAGGAAAAAGAGCAATGTAGCTGGTGTTAAAAAACAGTGTCCTGGTTTGGGGTGAAGCAGAGCCAACTTTCTGTTCAGTGACAGAGGCTCTTGCTGTTACTTGTTGCTGTGGCAACTGGGGTCAGCTGACTCAGGTGTTTACCTTGTGAAGGGGTTATACCTGTGGGGAGGAGCAGACAAAACAGGTGACCCAAAACTGACCAACAGGGTGTTCTATCCCATCTGCCATGCTCAGTAGAAATGCCGACGGATCAAAGAGTCTTGGATTCTTCTTCAACAGCTTGGCTTCTTTGTTGGCTCTCTTTCTTCAATGACTGGTACCCGAGGAGGACCCTGTCTGTTTGTTTGCCCTTGGTCCTGATCTGTGCGTTATCTGGAATTCAGTTCCCATCCATTTCTCAGTCTAGTCTGGGACTTCCCCACGGCCTGCTGGTGACATCCCCCTGGGAACTTGATATGGTTTTATCTATATATTGTATCTACTAATTTCCTTTTTTTTATTAATATTTCATTAAAGTAGTTTTGGTTTTTTTTTCCCAAAACTCATTGATCTCTGTATGTCTCTTCTTCCTCTCCTTGGAATGAGAGGTGGGGGAGGCCATCCGTCATCTTGTCATTAGCCAACCCGGCCCAAACTGCAACACAATAAATACTTATATTACTCCCTCCTTTTTGGCTGATGAGGTAGTTAGTAGTTTGGATTAAAATACTACAGGAAGTATTTAATAGGACACAGACAATACAAAACTAGTCGATTGTCTTAGCAGGATAAGGAAGAAGAGTAATGTAGCTGATATTAAACACCCGTAAATCCTTTCCACCAGGACTCATTTTGTTACTTTGTTTTAAATTCATCAGTTCCCATTTAAACTCTTTCCTTCAGACTCTTTCACTGTCTCAGCCCCCCAATATAAGACACTAAACAGCAGACATTTAGAATTTGTTTATGCTGTGATTGTTATTACCTGGTTATTAACATTTGTTATTCTGCCCAGACATCAGTGTTTTTTCTTCCTTTTATATGAACATTTAGGGACATTTTGCACTTAGACTGTGCTGCACTGTTTGCAGCACAGACAAAATACACCAATACGAAAAACATGTAGTGATAGGATTTCCTGATATAAACACCACTTTACTTATTAGTGAGAGGGACCAGACAAACACACAACCAACCATTTCACAGAAGGACAAAACGATTTACTAAGAAACCAATTACGGAAATGCTGCTGATGCCCAAATGACATGCCCTACAAAAAGCACGTTTCCCTGACTCAAACTGCAGAATAACTCTTCCCCAACTGAAAAATACAGTTGCTTACAAAACATTTTCTCCAAATCACAGCATAAGTCCAGTTGCTTCTCGGCAATTTTCTGGTATGTCACACAAACAAAATATACATGTTGAATCATTATATAGTCTCCTCAGCCCCCTTTTCCAATTTCCTTTTTTTTCCAATGTGTGCTGTCTTAAGGCAAGTAAGTTCCAGGTTTGCACATTCCTTGTGTTGATACCATCTGTGTCAGCCAGGCTTATGGATAAAAAATTTTGCTAACCTGCTTTGCAAGGAGGAGACCTCATTAGGAGCTAAAAGCTGAAGATAAGTAATTTGTATTGGCTGAATACTTGAGTGTGGATGGGCTCAGACTCATCTCTGGTTAGTTTCAGCCATGTGGTAGAATCACAAACACAGACCAATACCCAGTTTTCCAGTTTGATGGAAAAATGCAGACACAGGCATTTAAACATGGAATTGTCTGACACATATTTTATGTGTCTGGGTGCAGGGAGTTACAATGACTTTATAATTTCCAACAGGAACTGTAACATCTTGAAATTATAAATTATTTTGAACAAACACTGCACAGGGACAGTGAATTTCTTGTTCTCTATTGTGTGAATACTCACTGTATGCCTGACCACAGGAGAAAAAGGCACACGGAGGTTATAGGAACATTTCCTAAGAAAAGGATCCACCGATTGGTTTGCAAAAAGCTGCTTCTTTAAGCATTCACAGTCTCACAGCAAACACTTTAAACACTCATTCACAGCATCACCCATACACAAATGGGTATAGGGTAAAGCTGATGAAGCAAGTAACTTCTTTAATCAGCCTGAGCTTTCACTGGTAACTTCTTTATTATATTAGTGTTAAAAAACCACTATACCCCATGCTGAAAACGTAACTGTAATCCAAATTCCACATTGATACATACATTCCTTTAGTACAATATGCACTCCCATTTCCAATACTTTTTCTTTGTTTATTTCTATGGTGACGTCTAATTAAAAGAGAATGAGCATTTCAAGTAAATTAATGTATACTAGTTAAACATCTTATTCCATATTTCCCCAAGGTAACTCAAGTGTTCCTTACCAATAACGCCGAACAGTGATCACAAATCATTAATCTGGGTCCTATAGGAACTCAACATAGTAGGACATGAGGAGTAATACTCATAAGAAACATCTCACCAGACACAATTAATGCTAAAAGAGTTTTCTTTACTATTTGGGTCTTCTTACTACTTCTGCATTCCCATTCCTTCCAGCTTCAGTCGATCTGGTGATCAGTAGCCACTGCCTCCAGCTGCCCCTTGCTGTTTCCTTCTATTGGAACAATGTCCATCAAGATGATTCTAGTAAATTTTTAAATACTACCTCAGTAAGTTTCTTGGGTTTTGTGTCATGAGATACATGGGCATTCATTTCCAACTATGAGCTCAGCATTAAGAATTAGGAAGAAGCCTATGATTTGAAAATACATAGACTCTGGAATACACTAGGAGCTGTTGCAGAGGATGTATGGCGGCTGCTTGAGGTTTTCATTGTATAGAGGCCTCACCCACTACACCAAAACTCAGTTTTTGCAACAACATGAGAATTGTCCTCCCTTTATATTTCTTCTGTTTCCCTTTTCACCTAACTTGTTCTTCTCATTCAGTTACCACCCATACTGTCAGTACAGGGGAAAAAACATTAAAAAAGAATGGGGAAGGAAAGGAGGGAAGGAAAATTCTAAGCCATACATTTTTTGCTTTAGGTCTTTCGTTAAAAAGCTGAAGAAAATTGGTTAAAATGAAAATATTCTATAAAAGATATTCCAAACTTTACCTTCAGTTGACTTTTTTGACAGCCAGTTAAACTTTGTATGCAAGTGTTAGTAGAATTTGCTGTTTCCCTTACAGCAATTCCTTGAAAGTAAAAAATAGGTGTTCATCTCCTTTCCTGGAGAATGCCTCCCAAAATTATCTTCCCATATGTATTAGGTAAAAAAATTTGGACATCAATGTCTCTTCATTGCAATCCCTAACAAGCCAGGATCAAGACCAAGGTCTTGTGTATTTAGTCTTACTTAGAGGTAGATACCTTCCATATCCTTCTGCAAACCATCCAGTCGTCAAGATAATTTACAGAATTAATGTTGAATAATGCCCACATAGACTAGAAGTGTACTAATGTACTAGACTGGCATTCTGAAACACTTCTCAGAGAATATAATCTTGACAAGAGATTGTCAAGACATAACTTGAAAGTTGTCTTTATCTCAACACAACAGAACTGCAGAGTACAAAATATAGGTTGTTAATAATGCAAGAACGTATCTGAAAATTAATTAGTATACACTTTATGTACATGTTTCCCATAAATAATATTCTCCTCAGAATGGAGTGTTTATCTTTCTGTTCAGTCAGTAGGCAACTGCCAGTATATTACGGTTTATTAGGATGAGTAGATAAAGGCAAACTCTTGCTTTTACTTTATACTTATTTATTCATTCTTTATTAGCAAATCTATAATACATGTCAAAAGTAGTAAGCTGTCGTAGCTAAACTTTGGATGTAGGATTTTTATTATTTCTATATAATAATAATAATAGTAATAACAACAACAACCACAACAAAAACAAGAAGAAATTTTTATTTCTAGTTTTTTAACTAAAATTCTTATATTGAAGAAAGTCTTTCTTTCACCTGAGGACAAACATTTGTACCATAAGAATTAAGGAGACCACTTAAAGAAACTAGGTCAGTCCCAGAAGAGATATTCTTTTAACATAGGTCTTCTACATACTGACTAGTCTACATCCCTAGTGTTGAAAACAGCTGTAATGAAACAGTTAGATGTGGAAGACCTAGAACTTGTAGTACACAGCAGTTATGTCACATTTAATGTAAAAGCAACTCCACAATTATTTTGAATTCATGTAATTATTCTGTATACTCTGTCAAGGAACATGAAAAACACAATTGAAGATTCAAAGACAAAGCATATCATGTAACATTCTCCAGGCATGTCTTTTTTTCTGCCTGTAAATTACATCTCAATAAAAGAATTTTCTGTATTTGTCTAGAATTTATATTAATTGTGTGCAGCACTTCAGTGAAGTGTCCCTGATGCCCACTATGCATACCTGGGCATAAGTACCTGCTCCTTAATCATTGATGAAACTTGCTGTACAAATTCAACTACTATAGTATTTTTCAGAGCTCTTTATATCATCAAAATTAGTCCTTTGAAAAGGAAAATGGCAATTTATCGCCATTATTAGTTCTATTTAGATTCTAGGTTCATCAGGTAGATATTTTTCCATACATAATATCTATCAAGCTGCCACCAATACCTTCACTGGCAAGCAATGCAAATAACAAGCGTTATTCCTTGTTTGGTAACAAAGAAGATCAGACTCCCTTTTCACAAGGAAACGCATGGAAAAGACAAGGGGTAATAGGTACAAGTTACTCCTGGGGACATTCCGATTGGATACAAGAGGAAAATTATTCACAATGAGAGCAATCAGCAATTGGAATGATCTCCCCAGGGTAGTGGTGGATTCCCCAACATTGGACGCTTTTAAGATTCAGCGGGAAATGGTGCTGAGCCATCTTGTCTAAACTGTGCTTTTGCCAAGAAAGTTTCAACCAGATGGTATTTTAGGTCCCTTCCAACCTGGTATTCTAGGATTCTATGATTGGAAATTGCTTTACAGGTGACTGAAAAGAAATCCTAGTTCCTAACTTCTTGTGGACAGAGCAGAAGGAATGATTCATAACTATCAAATCAAATATTAAATGTCTTTTGTCTCTTGCCACTGTAACATTCTCATCAGATTGTTATTTTCCATTGTATTCATTAAGAGTTAGCATAACTCTTTGCATTACAAAAAAAGACAAACTTGTATTGTGTTCAAATGTCATGTGTCCAGCCCTGACCTGATTGGTGCAGCATAGTCTGTTTCTTTATTAGTTTTTAAACTTGTGTAACTTCTCCGTCAGGAGGAGAATGGTAGCAACAAAGATCATGTTCAATTCAAGGACTCTCTACAAAAAATACTAGACCAAAGCTCTCCACCATACTTATCATAAATGGATTTAACTTTCCTTACTGGATACATTAATTTTCTAGTGCTCAAAATTTTAATTTCGCCCACTCACTAACATGAGTGAAAAGATCAACAAATAATATTTACATTTAAGGGAGAAGAGAAAAATTAGTACGATAAATAAATGAGGTTACAGTCACTCTTTCCTGATGCATAGCTAAAACAACCTAAACTCTGTTCATCTAAGCACGTGGCTGTGAGACCAATAGATTGCTTCCTCCATCCTGCAGTAATCTCCAATTATATTTCATGATTTGAAGTCTCAGTGGGTAAAAAGTCTGATTTAGGCTGAGGCTACCAAAGGATATGGCATGCTTTTGTTAGCTGTTCTCCTGATGGTCTTACTCCACTAGCCCCTCTAGCTAATGCTCTCAGCCCTGCTCTGTTTTTTCCCTTATTGTGCCTTTTGGAGAAGTATAGGTCATGCTGAGAACAAGTCCCTTAGCTCACAGGAAGGCTTTTAAGTGTTTCTTCTCTCTTACACACCTCACAAGAAAATAGCTCTTTTTTTCCTTTGGGTTCTAACCTGCAAGGTATTGCCTTAAATTAGGGTGACCTCTTACCCCAGGCACATTTACGCAGAGTTAGTTGGTCTGGACTTCCGTATGCTGTCAAAACTATGTTTCATTTTTTGATATAGCTTCACTTTTAGAAATAAAGCTCAAGCATTAAAAACACTCATATTTCAGCCATGCCAGTTTTGAGTGGTTTTATGTGTTTCATCTTCAGCATAGGTCAATAGAGCTCCTCTCCTTGCTCCTGCTTCCCTGCTTTTCAGAGCATTTCTGGAGAGTGTTAGTAGGTGAATATTCACACATGATGCTTTTTTAAGGTTCTTTCTAGGAATATTGCACAAGCAAATTTCAAAGGGGAGAAGATTCAGAAAAGTAAGATTGAAAAAAGGTATGCAAAGATGGTCAAGTCACTGAAAAAGTGTCAGTTTTCTTTGACTTGTGTTGCAACTCAAGGACATACAGAAAGCTATTAGTTTCTCTGTTAGCGATTATCTTCCTCGCAGCTACTTAATTGAACTTGCCTCTCTTCTGGGATGCTGTAGAAGATGTAAAAAGAGAAAAATCCAATGAAATATATCCTTCCCATGAAAGATAAATTAGCAGATGGAAAATGTATGACTGTAGGAAAAGGACTGTGTTCTCATCTATCATAACATTTACTTTGAAGGAGGTATATTGATTTCTTACTTCCCATGGAGAGGACCAAATCCTTTTTGAACACAAAGAAAAGAATACCTGTCTCTGCACATTTCAGAAGTTCACTAGCAAAAGAGAAAATAGATTTGCTTGTTTACTTATCGCAAAGGTGGATCACTAGGTAAATCAGGAATTTCAGCCCAGCCCTAGAGAAAGGATTGTTGCTTAGCAGTTTGCCCATTACCAGCAGTACTGTGGGGTAAATATAGCCAATAAATCCAGAATGCTACTACATAATGAAGTTTATACCTAAACGTATCTCATCTCTTTGAAATGAAAACAATTATGTTTTCCTATCTTTTATCAGCTGTGATTCTATGATTTGTTCAGAGTGTATGTTCCTCCAAGCAGGAGCTGTGTCGCTGTATGGATGTGTACAATAATTAGCATAGTATGGATCAAGTGTATGTTAAAACCAATAGGTCTAAAAGCAAAATAATAATTACTCCTTAATCTAGTCTTTGGAATAGTAAATGTACGGTTTCTTGGGTAACACTGTTATATCATTCATAAGAATATACTCAACTGCAACACCAGGAGAACTCCTGTATTTATATAGACAAAAAATGTAGATTAACATTTTCATTATGTTTTTTACAATTTTTTTTTTTTTCACTTTTAGCAAAATTAACTTCTGTAGAAGCATGAGAACTCCTGGATATTTGTTGATAAGTTCAGACTGATTTATTAGTGTAATTATTGGTGGTTTTAGCATAGTTAGGTAGAGTGCATCATTTGACATTTTGAAGAAGATACTGTTGTGATTTCTTTCGCTGCATCATCAGAAAAATGGCAGGGAGTTGTCTTTCACTTCTTTGTTTCTTTTTAAATCTCCTTTGTTAAAGAAATGCATCTTCTGAGGACCTTCAGACATTCAAATCTTAATCTCTATCTCAAATAAGAATGGAGAAAACACAAGGGCTGATTTTTTCCCCTTTCACATGAAGCCTGAACACTCATCAGGCTACGCCAGAGGATGATCTTTGTGGGAATCTGACACTGCATAAGGTCTAAGGCTTATTGTCATTCCATGTGTTTTTGCCATTTTAAATACAAAGATTATCTTTGTATTTAACAAAGATACCTAACAACCAACAGGGCTGTTCAGAAGTGGTTCTCTGTGACATTCAATAGATGAGTACCCTATGAAAAATTTTCTTTGATGTGACTGCTTTGACTTTAAATGAGTTAAAAGGAGAAACAAAGCCCCAAAACAATTGTGCACATGGATGTGCATTTAGAGAGGGGAAAAATGTTATTTGAATATTGGATACATTATTACTGTTAGTATTTTGGTTGTTTTGACTATTGAAAGATTAAGGTTCAGGAAGATTTTGTTTTAAACAATTAATCATCAAAATAGAATGAATGTAATTATTTATGTTGTGTTGGTTAAAACCTTTATTTCTTAAACCTCAACCTACTACTCAGTAGCACCATAAATTTATGCTCTTTTAACGGTGTTCCCTCTTGCAATGGCTGGTGATTGATAAGGGCAAGTGTAGGGTGCTGCACCTGGGGAGGAATAACTCCATGCACCAGTACAGGCTGGGGGCTGACCTGCTGGAGAGCAGCTCGGTGGAAAGAGACCTAGGAGTCCTGGTGGACAACAGGATGACCATGAGCCAGCAATGGGCCCTTGTGGCCAAGAAGGCCAATGGCATCCTGGGGTGCATCAAGAAGAGTGTGGCCAGCAGGTCGAGGGAGGTCATCCTCCCCCTCTACTCTGCCTTGGTGAGGCCACACCTCGAGTCTTCTGTCCAGTTCTGGGCTGCCCAGCTCAAGAAGGACAGGGAACTGCTGGAGAGGGTGCAGCTTAGGGCTACCAAGATGATTAGGGGACTGGAACACCTCCCTTATGAGGAAAGGCTGAGGGAATTGGGTCTATTTAGTCTGGAAAAGAGACGGCTGAGGGGTGACCTAATTAATGCTTACAAATACTTAAAGGGTGGGTGTCAGGAGGATGGGGTCAGGCTCTTTTCAATGGTGCCCGGCAATAGGACAAGAGGTAATGGGTACAAACTTGAGCATAGGAAGTTCCATCTCAACATGAGGAGGAACTTCTTTACTTTGAGGGTGGCAGAGCACTGGAACAAGCTGCCCAGAGAGGTGGTTGAGTCTCCATCTCTGGAGACATTCAAAACCCGCCTGGACGCGTTCCTGTGCCACCTGCTCTAAGGTGGCCCTGCTCTGGCAGGGGGGTTGAACTAGATGATCTCCAGAGGTCCCTTCCAACCCTATGATTCTATGATTCTATGATTGAGATGGCACACCTAAGTGTTAACAGAGATATGGTGTTTCTCCATGAAATTACCTGACATGATATGTCTTCAGGAATCAGGAAGCTCCAATTTTAGAGCCACATAGTCCAAAGATGGAGTTCAGTATTGAAGGACACAAAGCCAAACATCCTTAGGATGTGGTAGGAAAGTTTTCAGAGACAAAACTACAAAATTAAAGAAAAAGCTCTTTTCAAGTGTGTATGTTTGCAAAAGAAATAGAAGTGCATTTTTCCAGCTAATAAATAGTAAGGAAAATTCCAAAATACAGTGGCTAAGTATCCACTTTATCAACAACAACCTGAAGAAGGACAGCTCATTAAAGTAATCCTAGTAAAAGCAAATAGAAGAGTATGGTGAAAACCAAGTGAACTAAGTCTTTTAATATTGGAAAGCTTTAGTTCCCAGATGTATCTCTGGAATCTGTGTAGAATCTTCTTAACTACTTACGCAGTCTGTGGAATTATTAAAAGGCTAGATATATATATTTTTTTGGACATATGAACCAAACAAAATACTTTTTTAATTTTTTAAAAAAGAATGAAATGCAGAACAGGACACCAATTTAAGAGCTAGGAAAATGCAGAATGTGATTGTTGTGAAATAGCTACATAGGCAGACTTTTTTCAGTCACTTTTATTTCGGTTTAGCAAAACATTTCCTCTGTAAAATTAATAATTTTCTAAAATTTCTACTTTGTAAATTGGGACATTCATATATAACATAGATCTGACCTAGTGATATAAAGGGAACTCAGTATGTGAGAAGATCAAATCATATCTGTCGAGCCATGAATTAACTACATTTTCTCTTTTGCATGTCAAATAGTTCACACATAGAAGTGACATATTGCATGGGGCAGCATTGGAATGCATCTGCTAATACATGAAGTCCTCTGTCGGTAGGACTACAGCAATACTAATCCAAATATGCCATAATGTGAAACGTTTCTCATCTTTAAACTTCTTACATGCTTGAATCTTGTTTCAAAGTGTCAGAAACTGTGGCCCATCAGTTCAGAGGATCCTACTTCTTTTCTCAAGGAGGAAATGAAGAACTGCAGGAAAAAAAAAACATTTGGATTTAGACAATAAGGGGAACAGGCCAACAGCATCAGCTGGACACTCTACTACTAAAATGATTACTAAATAAAATATTTTCAAAACCTGTTTTTAAAGTTTCTTTTCCTAAATTTTCATGTTTATTCTTGGCAACTTGAACTGAGTAACTGTCATGTTCCATTTCATTCTCATGAAGTGTGTAACTCACTCTTTAGAATTACACTTTACTTTTTCCTAGTTTCATTGCTTCTTCATATCATAGACTGTTCCCACAGAGGTTCACACTGACTGTGAGAATTAACCTGTTTCTTTCCAGTCTGAGAGCATTAACCTCCTATTGGATTTACAAGCAATGTAACTCAAATGGCCTCTCATCAGTGCAGACATCTCAGTACTCAGTGTATCTCTCCCATGAACTATTGACCATTTGTCTATTGGCATCTCACAATCTCCTTCTTTGATGCCTGAGAAATATTGTCTTCTTCAGCCTGCCTCTGCCTCTGCCTTCTCTGTGTTTCTCTAAGTCCTTTTCCTTCATATTAGTTAAACTCTGCATTAAGAGTGGGTGTCTTCTTCCAACAGGCTGGCAGTATGAATCTCTCAGCCTCTTCATTAGGCCACACTTTGCCTTTCCTGCCTCATTACTTATATTTTCTTTGCTTCTAGATGCCATCATATCAATTTGTTCCTTTTACTTCTCTCTCTGGTGGTCCGCTATTTTTCTGTGTTTCCTACTGTATTGTTTTTAACTAAGAAGGTTTTGGTAGTGGGGAAGCTGCAGAGGTGGCCTCTCTGAGAAGACACCAAAAGCTGTCCCCATGTCAGAAAGAGCCAAAGAGCCAGTTTCAGCTGCCTCCAAGGTGTACCTGCCACTGCCCAAAGCTGAGCCCATCAACAACACAGGTGGTGCTTTCGTGATAATATCTTTTAAAAAGAGTGAAACTGCTGTGCAACAGCTAGGAGAGAGGAGTGAGAAAATGTGAGAGAAACATCCCTTCAGACATTAAGGTCAATGAAGAAGGAGGGTGAGGAGGTGTTCCAGGCGCCAGAGCAGAGATTCCCCTGCAGCCCATGGAGGACCACAGTGGAGCAGATAGCCACACTGCCACTCATGGACGACCCCATGATAGAGCAGGTGGATGTGCCCTAAAGGAAGGTGCAGGCCATGGAAAACCCATGCAGGATAAGGTGTCTGGCAGGAGCTGCAGCCAATGGAGAGAAGCCCATGGAGGTTTTCTAGCAGGAGCTGTGGCCCATGAGGGGCCCATGCTCGAGTCTTTCTGTTCCTGAAGGACTGCATCCTGTGGAAAGGACCCACACTGAAGCAGTTCATGAAGGACTGTATGACATGGGTGGGACCTCACGCTGGAGCAGGAGAAGAAAGTGAGGAGGAAGGAACAGCGAAACGTTATGGATAGACCACAGCCCCCATTCACCATCCCCTTGTGCCACTCAGGGGGAAGAGGAAAAAGAGTTGGGAGTGAAGTTAAGCATGGGAAAAAGGGGTGGGGGTGGGGGTGGAGGGGGCTGTGTAAGGTGTTTTTAGTTTTGTTCTTTCTCTTTCTCACTGTCCTTCTCACTTACAATTAATTGGCAATAAATCAAACTAATTGACAGTAGTTGGTGAGTGATCTCCCTGTCCTTACCTCAACACACAGGTCTTTCATCATACTTTCTCCCCACTGTCCTGTTGATGAAGAGGGAGTGGTAGAGTGGCTTGATGGGCACCTGATGGCCAGCCAAGATCAACCCACCAACACCCAGACTAAATCTATTGCAGTAAATGTTTTCATTATTTGATACACAAATTGCTTCTGTACTATGATTTTGATACATTTCATAGTTGATAGTTTACTTCCCAAGTATTTACACATTCATTTCAGGAATTTTAGCTTAACTTCAGAGATTTAATTTTGTTGAAAGCTTTTATTTCAAGAACACCACAGTATGTGTCCTGGATTAATTCATTAAGAAAAAATATCTGGGATCCATGGAATCTATTCAAACGTGGTCAATAGACTTCAGTTGCTTATAGCTCTTCTCCTGAATACTCAAGTTTGAAAGACCCAGCTGCAAATTAGCTGCCTGATTGTAGACTCTTGTTTACACTCTATCAAAGAGTGTAAATTCAGTAACATCAGCAGCTGCTTGAATGTGTGTTAGATAAAAAGAAGAAAATTCACACTCCTAAATGTTCCACACTTAATGTTCCATGTGGAGAAAGCCATAAAGGGCATAAAAATGCACTTTTCCTCAACAGAAGTGTGACAGACAGGAACCAGAGTTCAGTTTATACAGCTGTTTAACCACTATGATTGTAATAAGTATTTACTTTTAAAGATGTCTTTTTTTTTTCCCCTAACCACTCTTATATACTTTATAGTTCTACTTCTTTCCCAGTTTAAGTACATATTCACTACTTTGACAAACTAACGAAGTCTAGAGCATTATTTCTAGCATGTAAGCATGAAAACCCAATAATTACTATCATACAGCCAAATGCAAATACCAACTGTCAATGAGAACATAATCAACTGATTTCTAAAAAAAATATGCTAATAGGAATTAATATGGTACTCTGTAAAAAATCCCAAATCTTGATAACGTAAGATGAAAATATTTTTAGTCTTAGACATGATAAAGGGCAGATCAGTGCTGTGAAGCTGTTGACCTTTAATAAGACTGTAAAGAGCCCTGTGTATTAGTGAGCATCATAATCAAAAAGAAGAAATATTAGACCATTTGCCGCATCTCAGCAAATTATTTAGAAAACCATATTTATAATGGCAAACACATGCAGTTCAAAGAACTTTGCTATATTAAGGATTAATTTTTTTAATGTCAGATAAATATCCAGTAGTAAGCAATGGTGAAGAATCCATCTTCCTGAAGGTTTGCACGTCATCTCTAAGCCTTAGAGTACATACTTGTTGTCATAATGACAAGACTTTTGAATTCTACAGAAATTCAGCACATCCTCTGCTTTTAGGGACTAAATGTGTGCAGAATACATTTTTAAGTGTAACTTACTTTAAAGAAAAAATATTGGAAGAGCAAGCTGTGCTTCACATCTGCTTGCCTTCCCTCTCTGCAAAGCTCAGCTGACTCTGGTTATAGGGCCCTTATGATATTATAGGAAACTTATGTTTTTTCCAGGAAACCAAATAATTCAACAGTAAAAAAAGTTGAGTTACTTGAGTATGTTAGCCAGAAGAAAACCAGCATGTAAAGCTTTTTGGTTTTTTTTTTTTAATTTATTTTATCTATCTGGCTTTCTTGAACAAAGTTGTTACCCGAGGTTAGGGGTTTGAATTTGGATATGGTCCGTAGAATGTTAGAGTCAGTAATAAAATGACATAGATTGTAGCTCAAATCAGAGCTGCACTACCTATTAAAATTCAGTTCCAGGTATGTTCAGTCCAAAGCTGCAAAAAACATACCTGTGTCCCACTCATAGCCAGCCTGGTGGCTCCGCAGCTGTTTAGCTCTTCCAGTTTGCCATGGATGTGTAACCTGGTGGGTGGGAACACAGTTAAGTCATCTTCCTTCTTCTGTCACTGGCTAATATTGTGATGGGATCCTTAACTTTTCTCTACTTTGTTTTCTTCATCTTTATAGCAATATTTTCCTCATAGTTTTTTTGTGTATTAAAAAGTGCCTATACTTTGGCTTATATCTAAAATCTAAAAAAGTACCTTCCACCTCGTGACATGCTAATACTTTTGCAATTGGTAGGATTGCGTTGACTTAAAGCCCCGTGAATATAAAAGAAGTCAAAGCTGTTAGGATGTCCCCCAATAACTCTACAGTGTCTTAGAAACCATTTTTTCTGTAGATTCAAAGCATCCTGAATTTCATATGACTTATTACCTAATTTTCCCTCTTTCTGCCAAGGAGATGGGCATTCAAGTAGGACTGCCAGTAGTGATGGGCAGGAATGATGACTGTGTGTGGTGTGGAGAAATTTTGCTATTATAGTGAGGATAATTTTATCCATGGCAAATGCTGTCTCTGTTTGCTGTATCCGAGGTGCCACTGGATTCAGATTGTTAGATGAAAGCCATTTTCTCCTAAGGAAAACAAAAACCGACAACCAGAACAAGAAGCATACAAAAATGCCCCCCAAATCCATAATTAATTTAATATTTTGTGATGCTTAGGCACCTTTCTGTGGCAATTATAAATTATTCTGCAAGTAAGAAATCTGGTTGCATGTTTTTGCCCTAGACAAAGGAAATGGAAGTCTTTTATCACACAGCACAGAAAGAAGAAAACTTTCCACAGTATTTCATCCCTATAGCAACAATTTATTAGGAAATTAAAATATTACTGATCCTTAGTTAAATTGCTCATACAGCATTTAAATAGCAAATTTTATATTTTTTGCTTCAAACACTTAATTCATGCTAAAGAAAATGATGGGCAAGGTTATTCACCGAATTTTTTAAAATATCAGTTATGTTTGTGTATTGAATTCATTTATTAAAATAGTCATCTAAGTTTATCTAAGAACAGTCATCTTCATTTATCTAAGATTTTCCTCTTCTGAAAATCTATGTAAAGTCAAATACATATCTTTGTCTTCCTGAATTGTGAGAAATAATTGCTTATCGAATTATCACTCCCTAGGAGTCACTGGATTCATGTTCATTCCTCATTTAAATGGTTTCTGTCTGCCTTTGAGTTGCCTGACTTTAATAAGAAAAGGGACAGAGGTGTACTCCAAGCCATCTTGATATATAAGGCATTTTCCTAAAGCTGGAAGCCGTGAATAAAAATCATTTCAGTCTAAGGCAGGAATTAAAACCACTTGCCCATCATTTTTCTCTCTCATATGATAAAAAGGCAAAACTACTTACCATGATAGGGTTTTTTAAGGTGAAAACCTTCAGGCAAAAACCTTTGGGGATTTTTAAAGGGGAAGAACTTTGTTGTTTTTTTTTAAATAGCTACATCTAAATGGCCACATACCTACTAGTGCTCATGTCTGAGTATTCCTGTTAGATCAGGATCTGCTTGGGAGTGGGCGCTGGCTATTCCCTCTGCCTGAGTCTCAGAAGTCCAGTTAGACTGTAGTTCACCTACTGAGGCATCTCAGTGTCCAGCCAGGAGCACCTTGGAAAACTGCACATCAAAACCCAAGGTTCCTTGTGAGGTTGCATGCTTACAGGGATACAGATATTTTGAATTACCTTTTTTTGCTTAGGTATCTGTGACTCACTCAAACCGCATTCTAGTTTTTGCCATGTCTTCCTGGATACGAGCCCAGGAAGCAAGGTCAACAGAGATTGTATGAGACACAAAAAACTATCTTGTTATAGAGACAGTTCAGAAAAAGACAGGAATTAAACAGGATTAATTACTAGGCAGCTAGTAATTAATTTCATTCATTACAGAAATTTTGGGTGAGTAAAAGAAAATTAAAAAAAATCAGTTTTTTTTTTTCTTTTTGATAAAAAGTTCTTAGTAAATAGTTTTCGTTTTCTGGAACACTCTGGATATGCTTAGGATTGTATTCTGGCCAATGAGGTGCTGAGCTAGATGATGTTTCAGCAGGACCACTCTAAATCAGCCACCAAAGGTCATGGGAGTCTGGGGAGGTCCCTGCTGACTGGAAGCGAGTCAACATTATTCCAGTTTACAAGAAGAGCATGAGGGAAGACCCAGGAAGCTACAGACCTGTTAGTCTAAAAACAGTTCCTGGAAAAAATTATGGAGAATGTTGTACTGGGTGCTACTGAAAGGCATTTAAAGAATAATGCAATCATCAGACACAGTCACCATGGGTACACAAATGGAAAGTCCTATTTAATTGATTTGATATCCCTAGTGAATGAAGGGAAGGTGGTACATGTAATTTTTCTGGATTTTAGTAAGGCTTTTGATAGTGTCCCTCACACCATCCTTCTGGACAAGTTGTCCAACCGTGAGATGAGCAGGTACACAGTGCACTGGGTGATGAACTGGCTGAACTGCTCGAAGAGTTGTAGTGAATGGGGCTACACCTGGCTGGCAGCCAGCCACCAGCACTGCTCCTCAGGGCTCAGTTCTAGGGCCATAATGTTCATTATTTTTACCAGTGATCTGGAGGCAGAAGTTGAATGCACCATTAGTAAGTTTGCTGTGATACTAAACTGGGAGGTGCAGTCAGCTGTCTTAAGGGACAAGAGGCCTTGCAGAGGGATCTAGATATATTGGACCATTGAGCAGTGATCAATGGGATGAAATTTAACAAGTCCAAATGCCAGATTCTGCACTTGGGATGGAGTAATGCTGGACACAAGTATGAATTGTGAGAGGAGTGGCTGGAGAGCAGCCCTGCAGAAGGCTCAATAGGAGTCAGCAGTGTGCCCTGGCAGCCATGAGGGCAAACCACATCCTGGGGTACATCAGACACAGTATGACCATCTGGACAAAAGGGGTGATTGTCCTGATGTATTCAGAGTTGGTGCAGCCGCACCTGGCATACTGTGTGCAGTTGTGAGCCCCACAATTTAAGAAGGATGTTCAGGTCCCTGAATGCATCCAGAGGAGGGCAACAAAGCTGGTGGAAGGACTGTGAGGAGCAGTTCACTCCTGTGCAGAGTGGCTAAGGACTCTGTGTTTGTCTAGTTTGGAGGAGAAGTGTCTGAGGGGCAATCTCATTACTCCCTACAGCTTCCTGAGGAGGGGAAGTGGAGAGGGAGGTGCTGAGCTCTTCTCCCTGGTATCCACCGACAGGACTCATGGGAATGGTTCAAAGCTGTGCCAGGGGAGGTTTAGACTGGACATTAAGAAGCATTTCTTTACTGACAGGGTGGTCAAACACTGAACAGGCTTCCTAGAGAGGTGGTTGGTGCCCCAAGCCTATCAGTGTTTAAGAGGCGTTAGGACAATGCCCTTAATAACGTGCTTTCACATTTGTTCAGCCCTGAAGTGGTCAGACAGTTGGACTAGTTGATCATTGTAAGTCCCTTACAATGGAAAATATTCTAATACTGTAACATATTTTAATATATTCTAATATATTCTAATATTCTAATGAGGATTTTCTCAGAAGCTGTAAGCCAGGAGGAATTTAATATTTTGCAGGAATAAACAGGAATATAAGATTAAATATGAGTTTCATTTTGCTTATTTTTTCAAGGAAATTTCAAAGGAAAACTTAGGTTGCATCTGCTGAATCTCATTTGTATTTCACTTTGTTTCCATAGTCCCAATAAACCGCGAGAAGACTGGGTAGTTTTTAACCTCAGAAAATCAGTTCATTGATTAAATGAAAAAAAGAAAAGAAGCAGTGGGAGACACGCAAATAAGGACTGACTTTAGGTCATATGAGCATCACATAAACCTGACACAAGCAGATTCACTGGGACAGAAAGGGGCAGAGAGTTAAACTCCTGCCTGACAGCAGCAGCACAGGTGACACAGTAGAAAGCTGTGGTTAATGTGCACCTATTGTATGGCAAAATGCATGGCTCTGCTGGTGCTTCTTTGTACAACTAAGAGAGAATTGCAACAGATAATTTTCAACAGAACTTGGTTTTGAAAGAAAAATAAGGAGAATCATTTTAATAAGCTCAATGTATTAGTACATTTTGTGTTTCAAAGTAAAGTTTTTCAAGTACATTTCATCTAACAAGTTTTTGAGACCCTTAACTTTACTTGACATCATACTTCTATATGGATTTTCACTGTCAATATTACAGGTTTTGAGTGCCATGTTGAAGCAGGAAGGGAGAACTGTTAAGGGATGGCCTAGACCCCTGGGTCAAGAACAGGTTAGGAAGTGTGGGGACCTGCGGGTAGGGTAAATGACTACAGGCATACAAAGTGGGTTGCTGGAAACGCCTCATTCTGGTGCCACTAAATTCAGAGAATCACAGAATCACAGAATGGTAGGGGCTGGAAGGGACCTTTGGAGGTCATCTAATCCAAACCCTCTGCCAAAGCAGGTTCACCTAGAGCAGGTTGGACAGGAACCCACCCAGGCAGGTTTTGAATATCTCCAGAGACGGAGACTCCACAGCCTCCCTGGGCAGCCTATTCCAATGCTCTGTTACCCTCAAAGTAAAGAAGCTCACCTTACTTGCCTTTCAGAATTGAATATTAAAATAAAGCTATTTCCCCAGGAATTGTTATCATGTCAGGAGTGTGTCCAGTATTATAACAGCTGTTTTCCCTTCTTCTACCTTATATGTACATCTTCAGGAGCTGATGAGGGTTTTGCTGCATATACCTCATATGGGTTTCTCCTTTTCAGGCTTTCACCAGCACCAGGTAAGTGGAAAATTGGGGCTGAAGGGATAGAAGCACCTTCTCCAGTGCCTAGGTGCAAATGTTGTCACATTTAGAAATCCCCGCCTTGCCAATTTCCATTTTCAGGAATCAGAAATGGGGACCTGACACTGTAATCCCAGGTCTTTGGTGTGTTCACTGTAAACTAGAGTATCATTATCGATCTCAATAGTCACAGAAACCCATTGGAACAATGCAATATCAAGCAACTAGAAAAAAGGTTACAGCCTCTTATTATTTTTCCAGCTCTAGGGCATAGCTCAGGGACCTTGTGAAGAGCGCTCCAGTCACTTTCCACAAATCACATATAGTGCCAGATGCTGAGTCCAGGTATACTCCTGAGATTCAGTGCTGGCAGGTTAGAGTATCAGTAGGTTTGTATGATAGCCATAATGGCATTTTTGAATGCAGTGTTGACAGGAAGAACAAGTCTGATCCACTTCAGTTTAGGCTACCCATTAGCATTAGTACAGTAAAGAGACACCACTGCCAATATCTAGAACAACTTTCGTATTGATCCACTTGCCACAAATTCATAAAATCCAGAGGCATGAAAAGGGCACCACCAGCATATGGACCCACATGCTTTATCTGTGGCAGAGAGCTTAACCATTCAGTTGGTGCATACTCTGGTACTCACTCCCATGAAATAAACAGTATTTCTAGCTTTATCATGTAGCAGTAACACCAATGAAGCTAAAAGGCTACTGACTAAAATTCACTGTGCCAGTAACTGGATTGACGCGTATAAGATGTCAAAGTTTTCTAGTTCCAGTATCGAGAGGTTTAGAGGCTATACGGGTAAATGAAGCAGACTGTTCCCTCTTTCAATTTTAGTATGATGTGTCAATCTCTCTGAAAAACAAGTCATTAAGCAATGGGACATAACAGACATTGTGAAAATTGTAATGACATAATTATATCCTTAGGACATATATACAGACTGAAAATGTAATGATGTGTGTCTGATTTCTCTTGTCAGAAAGAAGGTAGAGGGGTGAGTGTGATTAATATGTACCACATTTTAACTCTGCCCTCTTTGTTAGGTTATTTCTTGTAAAAGACATTTTTATTGCTGGAAATAAATAATATGGGGACAGGCAATTTATCAAGCCGCACAATTATTTCAGCTGAACTACAATATGTGATTATGGAGTGTTAACTCATAATTAGGTAATCTATGATGTGTCAACAAGTCAGAAGTCTTCCAGAGTCTAGATTATTTTTAATCATCACAGAAAAAAACTTGCATCTGGTACTGCAACTAACAGCACCAATTAACTTCTAAAGAAATACGATGCAGGAAAAAGTCAGATACTGCACCTAACATTGTGCGGACCTGCCTTTGCTTCTCTGTCTCCATGATTAGGTCTCTCTGTTTATTGCCGAGGAGAGCATGGAAGTCCTTGAATTCCACAGTCTTGTCCCCTATCAGATTAAATATTGCTTCTACCATTATCACAGCCTTAGGCTGTAATTTAGAAAAAAAAAGTAAAGTTAAAATATCTAGCTATAAACAAACTTACTGAGAGGGAAGTCCGTACAGTCTTGATAACACCTTTTCATCTTGATTTTGTGGTATAGATTGTCTTCTACTTATAACATCAAAAAAGATAAAGGAACAAAAGCCAACACTTGTGTTCTGTAGTATCACTAGCTTTGTATTATTCATAGGTCTCTTCTGATTCCCACTGAACACAGTTGTCATATTCCAACCAATTTTTGTTAATTATGTCTTTCTTACATATTGCCAGATCTGTTTTGTGCTTAACATCCCTGATATGTGATATGGCTATTACCACACCAGCTGTCATCTGACTTGGGTAGATAAAATTCTGTACTTAAAATATGAGTCAAAGCAGAATGAGTCATCAGCTATGAACTGAAATTGCTATGAACTGAAATTACTATGAAAAGATCGGGTTTAAAAGTAGCTAATAAATCAGAAACAAAATATTTAGCTCATGAAAGGTGGGAAGCACTTTCAAAATTAGAAAATAATATGAAAGAAAAGCAAAGCCAAGAGATTTGAAGAAAAGAATACACAAAGGCATAGACAAGATATCATCATTATATCAAAGACGTTATTAGTAATAATTCTTCTGTACCCTCTCAAAAGATTTAATTTCTAGTTAATCACTATGAATAACAGCTTAAAAAAGCATCCTGACCTCTTTCTCAAGAAAAAAAAACACAGTAGGTCTGTAAATAACCAGAAAACAAGTCTTTAAATAATTAAATGATTTAGGACATAGTGCTTTACTAACAATACTTGAGAAAGTGTGTCAATCTGTGATGTCTAACGCGATCCTCCTTGATCAAGGGAGAGTCTTCCTTACTCCAGGCACTCTCTCTTACCTCCAGGGTCTGGTGGCGGCCTTAGCAGTGAAGACTGAAGCAAAGAAGGCATTCAGTAACTCCACCTTCTCTGCATCCTCCATCAGCAGGACACCTACTTCATTCAGCACTGGGCCCACATTTTCCCTAGTCTTCCTTTTACTACTGGTGTAGTAAAAGTACATGAAGAAGCCCTTCTTATTGTCCTTGACATCCCTTGATAGGTTTAATTCCGAGTGGGCCCTAGCCATCCTTCTTGCATCCCTGCATACTTTGACAATGTTCCTATACTTCTCCCAAGTGGCCAATCCCTTTTTCCACATTCTGTAAACTTCCTTCTTCCACCTGAGTTTTTCCAGAAGCTCCTTGCTCATTCATGCAGGTTTCCTACCTCCTTTGCCTGATTTCTTACTCTAGGGGTGCACTGATCTTGAGATTGGAGGAAGTGATGCATAAATATTAACCAGCTCTCTTGCACCCCACCTTCCTTCTAGAGCCTGAGCCCATGGGATTCCTACAAGTAGGTCTTTGAAGAGGACAAAGTTAACTCTCCTGAAGTCCAGAGCTGTAATTCTACTTTTTGCCCTGCTTCTTCTACACAGGATCCTGAACTCCACCATCTTGTGGTCACTGCAGCCAAGGCTATCCCCAGCCTTCACATCCCCAACTAGTCCTTCTTTGTTTGTCACCACAAGGTCCAGCAGCGCACCTCTCCTCATTGATTCCTCCACTGCCTGTGTCAAAAAGTTACCACCAATGCTCTGCAGAAACCTCTGGGACTGTGTGTGCCTTCCAGCTGTGTTGCCTTCCAGCAGATGTCAGGGTGGCTGAAGTCCCCCACGAGAACCACAGCCATACACACCCTTGAGGTGGTTGCCCTTCTGGATCTCACCTTGGGAGTCAGCTAAGGAATATTTGTCACAGCTCTGGTTGGCCTGCCTTATTCTGCGGTTGGGTTGGATAAGTTGGATAAGTCGGATAAGAAGGAGGAGGTGCGCCTGAGAGTAAGTGTGTGTATGTGTGCAACACCGTAGTGTGTGAAAGCTTGGACAGCGGCTCCTCCTTTAACATGAACCTCTAGGAAGCAATAGCTATCCCTATCCTTAGCAAAGCTACCACAAATTGTATCATTCCTGCTGAACTTGTGATAACACAAGTTATAAAGTTGTGTCCTGCCTTTTCNTATCACAGCCTTAGGCTGTAATTTAGAAAAAAAAAGTAAAGTTAAAATATCTAGCTATAAACAAACTTACTGAGAGGGAAGTCCGTACAGTCTTGATAACACCTTTTCATCTTGATTTTGTGGTATAGATTGTCTTCTACTTATAACATCAAAAAAGATAAAGGAACAAAAGCCAACACTTGTGTTCTGTAGTATCACTAGCTTTGTATTATTCATAGGTCTCTTCTGATTCCCACTGAACACAGTAGGCCTATTCCAACCAATTTTTGTTAATTATGTCTTTCTTACATATTACCAGATCTGTTTTGTGCTTAACATCCCTGATATGTGATATGGCTATTACCACACCAGCTGTCATCTGACTTGGGTAGATAAAATTCTGTACTTAAAATATGAGTCAAAGCAGAATGAGTCATCAGCTATGAACTGAAATTGCTATGAACTGAAATTACTATGAAAAGATCGGGTTTAAAAGTAGCTAATAAATCAGAAACAAAATATTTAGCTCATGAAAGGTGGGAAGCACTTTCAAAATTAGAAAATAATATGAAAGAAAAGCAAAGCCAAGAGATTTGAAGAAAAGAATACACAAAGGCATAGACAAGATATCATCATTATATCAAAGACGTTATTAGTAATAATTCTTCTGTACCCTCTCAAAAGATTTAATTTCTAGTTAATCACTATGAATAACAGCTTAAAAAAGCATCCTGACCTCTTTCTCAAGAAAAAAAAACACAGTAGGTCTGTAAATAACCAGAAAACAAGTCTTTAAATAATTAAATGATTTAGGACATAGTGCTTTACTAACAATACTTGAGAAAGTGTGTCAATCTGTGATGTCTAACGCGATCCTCCTTGATCAAGGGAGAGTCTTCCTTACTCCAGGCACTCTCTCTTACCTCCAGGGTCTGGTGGCGGCCTTAGCAGTGAAGACTGAAGCAAAGAAGGCATTCAGTAACTCCACCTTCTCTGCATCCTCCATCAGCAGGACACCTACTTCATTCAGCACTGGGCCCACATTTTCCCTAGTCTTCCTTTTACTACTGGTGTAGTAAAAGTACATGAAGAAGCCCTTCTTATTGTCCTTGACATCCCTTGATAGGTTTAATTCCGAGTGGGCCCTAGCCATCCTTCTTGCATCCCTGCATACTTTGACAATGTTCCTATACTTCTCCCAAGTGGCCAATCCCTTTTTCCACATTCTGTAAACTTCCTTCTTCCACCTGAGTTTTTCCAGAAGCTCCTTGCTCATTCATGCAGGTTTCCTACCTCCTTTGCCTGATTTCTTACTCTAGGGGTGCACTGATCTTGAGATTGGAGGAAGTGATGCATAAATATTAACCAGCTCTCTTGCACCCCACCTTCCTTCTAGAGCCTGAGCCCATGGGATTCCTACAAGTAGGTCTTTGAAGAGGACAAAGTTAACTCTCCTGAAGTCCAGAGCTGTAATTCTACTTTTTGCCCTGCTTCTTCTACACAGGATCCTGAACTCCACCATCTTGTGGTCACTGCAGCCAAGGCTATCCCCAGCCTTCACATCCCCAACTAGTCCTTCTTTGTTTGTCACCACAAGGTCCAGCAGCGCACCTCTCCTCATTGATTCCTCCACTGCCTGTGTCAAAAAGTTACCACCAATGCTCTGCAGAAACCTCTGGGACTGTGTGTGCCTTCCAGCTGTGTTGCCTTCCAGCAGATGTCAGGGTGGCTGAAGTCCCCCACGAGAACCACAGCCATACACACCCTTGAGGTGATTGCCCTTCTGGATCTCACCTTGGGAGTCAGCTAAGGAATATTTGTCACAGCTCTGGTTGGCCTGCCTTATTCTGCGGTTGGGTTGGATAAGTTGGATAAGTCGGATAAGAAGGAGGAGGTGCGCCTGAGAGTAAGTGTGTGTATGTGTGCAACACCGTAGTGTGTGAAAGCTTGGACAGCGGCTCCTCCTTTAACATGAACCTCTAGGAAGCAATAGCTATCCCTATCCTTAGCAAAGCTACCACAAATTGTATCATTCCTGCTGAACTTGTGATAACACAAGTTATAAAGTTGTGTCCTGCCTTTTCACCTGGGCAAGGCATAATTTAGAAATTGTGTAGCTGTTTGTGCTTTTACTATAAAAAGTTTAATATCCCTGACCAATCCTCTCAGCAATTTCATTTATCCCCCTTGATTTTAATGTCTCTTCTTGTGCAATTTACACTACAATAAGTTTATACAGACATAAATGTTTAAGGCTGCTATTTTTCTTCCACTACCCCTGTTAGGGAAGTTGCATTGTCCTTATTCAATGTATATTGATATCTAAAAAGTCATGCCCTTCCTAGATGGTGGACTCAGACTCATGTGAAGTGCTGAAGTGCTCTATGAGAGAACTTGACCTTTGCAAATGGCAGTTCAGTACTCTAACTTCTTTAGCAGTGCTGGCCCACAGAAGACCCTAGTCTGAGTCCAGCCCTCACATCTGGAAGAGTTTAGGCATTTGGCTATAGGCTGCTCTTTCCAACCCCCTGTGAGTCACTGACATCAATAAAGCAGCCAGATCTACAGAAAACTGTTTTTCCAGTCTTGCCCATTGTACTTACACAGTTAGTTCTCATTCTTCTAACCACATTTAGTGGCATTCATGTTATATCAATGTCATAAGGATTTTTTATACTTACTTTAACTCAGCTATATATATGAACTATTAGAAAGTATAAATATTTATTTAAATAGATCAGGTTCATGCTTGAAGCTCATGTGAATGGCTGTGGTAAAATCAGCCAAAAATACAGTTAAAGGAAGACAAAGTAAACTTTTATATTTAAATGTCCAGTTGTAGACAATTAAAAAATTGTAAGAACAGTTTTTCTCGCTTCTTATGATATGTTTTTCATAGCCTGTTATGATCAAATGGATCTCTTGTCCTTTCAAAGAAAGGCTCCTCTGAAGCATGGATGGAGAATCTATAGATAACGATTATGTAGTTTGAGCTATAACAAGACCTTCAGAAAACGGTCTGGTTGAATGTCTCTGGAATACTCAAATACATGCATAAATTTACTTAAATGAGTAACTCTAGTTCAATCACAGATATCACCTGTCTAAAATTGTTAATAATAATAAAGGTTACAAGATTTAATCTCAGAAAATGAAATTTTGAGTATTTAATTCTGTTGGTAAATCAAAGCAGCTGTGGAAATATTTTTACATACTTCAACGTATTGAAGTATGTACTTTATGTACTTTAAAGCTATGCCTGTGAAATTTTGTGCTTCCAGTTTCTGGACAACAGCAGAGCTGTGAAAAACCTTTCAGAATGTAGAAGGGACAAAAGAGTTGTCCAATATCCTTTTTATTTAGATATTTAAAGTTTATTTATAAATGACATTTCTTCTGTTATTTTATTAGAGATATGTCACACCGTGTCATCCTAATTTGACAGGAAACACAGGTTGTATATTCTGTGTAATTTTTCATGCCGAATGGAAGGATGGAGATACCTGTCCCTACTACGTAATTTCCCCCAAAATGTTATGTACAGGAGCTAAAGAAATGCTAACAGTCAAGACTTACGTGCCTGATTAAAATGCTCTTCCAGAATCATTTTGGCTTTCCATTTCTTGACTCATACCATGTCATTTCGTTAAGATTCTGTGTAGGCAAACATAGACTAAATTGGTATTAAAAAAGAAAGTAAACAGAATTATTGGAAAATTAACTCTATCCATCAAGCTCATTCCAGGCTATACACAAGAAAGAAAAACTTACAAAAATACAACTAATCCTTAACAGGCAACCTTTGGTAATATTTATTTATTTAATGCTTTGTTTGAAGTGCAGTTACAATATCTATAATACTGCATGAGACATGAATACCTTACTTGGAATGAAACAGAATCTGTTAATTTACCTCTTCCATTTGTTCTGATTCTTTTTAATGCCTTTTACTTATGAGGTTAAGGTCTCTTCAAGCAATCACCAATTTAAGTTAGTGTTATTACTGAAATATATGTTTAGCAAGAGGTGAAGAAAAGGTGAATGTTTGCATTTAATGTAATTATTCTGGAATAGTGACATCTTTATCAGGAGTAATAGTACAAACCAAGGTAGATATATCTTGTTGATGAACTACAACAAAATAATTTCTTTCTAGAATAGAAAGCTTAGTAAGCACGGCTAGCAAACAGAATTTTTTGTTTCTCTAGATAAACTAGAAATAATAAAAAAATTATAGTGTTGAAAAAAACATGGATTTTGTCTTTTTTTTTTTCTCATATGGACAACTGCATACAAAGTTCAAATCACTGTAAACTTTTCATTCACTTCTCTTTGGCGTAAAGAACAACAGAACTATGAAGACCCAAAAGCATCAGGACGCCTGAGAAAGTACACATGGTTTGACCTAGGCTTATGCACCTTGTTTTTATGCCTTGGTCTTTATAGATTTGTCTATACTAGTAAATTAAATGGTGTTTGGTGCTGTTTCCTGTACTGAAATGCGATTTTCTATGAGGACATTGCCAGGTGTGATTTTGTTTCATGTCACGTGGACTATTGCCAAACATGCATCAGGACTCGCAGCACACTTGAGCTATCCCCATGAATGCAGCCAGGTTGCTCTGGAGGATAAGGGGTGATAAACATCAATGGACATCCCTTTTCAGTCAGAGCTCATGCCTGAGTGTACTCCTAAGCATATTTAATTTACTAGCATGGGCGCAGCCTTAGCATATCTAGTGTAGTTAGTTTGGGAATACCCCATGAGTTACATTCGCCTCTTGACTGATGCATAGCAATGTCAGTGAAAACTGGCCTCTGTTCAAAGACTGATAAGCAATAGACTGATAGGCAAACCACAATTTTCTGTAAGCAAAAGTGTTATGGTTATTTTGAATGGCTAGATTGAATCCTGCTCACTGGCAGGCACTTGTGGGGAAGCATAAGTATTCTTAGGCTCTTAAAATGCAAACAACAACAGCAGTACCTGAAAGTGAATTTCTTATTGTCTGTCTTGTTTTTCCTTCTTTAAAATGAGCCATATTCTCAAGCTTATGCAGACAGACCTATTGCAGTGATATGTCAAATTTATCACAGAAAAATAAAGAAAAGGAAGTGTGGGTTAGAACTAGCTAATAGAGCTTTATGTTTCAAGCAGTGAGATTTCAATGCAGAAGAAATACCTGCATTTTTTAATTTTTCTTAAGCTTTTTGACCAATGCAATTGGAAAGAAAAGGAATGCAATAACAAAATGAGCACAAAAGGTGAGGTGTGGACTACATTGAAATATATCTTGCATTGGGTTTGCAAGGATTTAATTACATCACCGAATCCTGAGATACATAGCAGTAAAGATTGCAAGTTTAACTTGTATTTTCCTTCAAAAGTAGAATCCAGGTACACAGCTTCACATCCCTCCCTGAAGAAATCACCCAAAGTTAGTGAGACCATATGAGAAACTCCTTATTGACACATTTTTTCTTCTGATCTTTCTGGGAATTCTCCTTCACCTCACCGCAAAATAAGTCACTATGCCTTTGTTCTTAGGGAAGAGCAGCACTTGACTCTCACTGAGGGCTGTTTTAAGTAGTTTCTTCTCTTTGAAATGAAGAGAGAAAACAAACTCAGAAGGCTGCTTGCCAGCCTTGCTTAAAAACTCTCTTTTGGGCTGTCTGTGCTCTGGCATACCACATTTCTAGCTCCCATTCTTCTTTGTCTTCCAATCTCTCAGCTTCTTGCTATTGAAAAAGGAGGAAGCCTGCTTGCTCCAGGACTTTCCATTCAAAGGGACTGATTTCTTTCAGCTTCACCAGTATGTTCGAGTGCATCTTAATATTGGAATCCTCAACAGAAGTGAGTGCCTGAGACAATTTCTTCTCAGTGAGATGGTAAAAAATTTATAAGTCAAACACTAACCATTTTTCCTCAAACCACAGATAGATAAATATGATAGAGTGCTGCAAGACAGTGTGTGGTGGGTTGACCCTGGCTGGACACCAGATGCCCACCAAAGACGCTCTATCAGTCCCTCTCCTCAATTCAACAAGGGAGAGAAAATATGACAAAAGGCTTGTGGGTCGAGATAAGGACAGAGACATCCCTCAGCTGTTGCCATCACAGGCAAAAGATACTCAACTTGGGGAAAATTAATTTGATTTATAACAAATCCAATCAGAGTAGGGTAATGGGAAATAAAAACTAAATCTTAAAACAACTTCCCACCCTGTCCTCTTCTTCCTGGGCTCAACTTCACTCCCGATTTTCTTTACCTCCTCCCCTTGAGCAGCATGGGGGGATGGGGAATATGGGTTGTGGTCAGTTCATCACATGTTGTTTCTGCCGCTCCTTCCTCCTCAGGGGGAGCACTCCTCACAACTCTTCCCCAGCTCCAGTGTGGGATTCCCCCCCTGGAGACAGTTCTCCATGAAATTCTCCAACATGAGTCTTTCCATGGGGTGTATTCCTTCAGGAACAGACTGCTCCAGCATGGGTCCCCTGAGAAGTCACAAATCCTGCCAGCAAACCTTCTCCAGCATGGGGTTCTCCCTCCATGGGACCACTGGTCCTGCCAGGATCTTGCTCAAGTGCGGGTTTCTCATGGAGTCACAGCCTCCTTTGGGCATCCACCTGGTCTGGTGTGGGGCCCTCCATGGGCTGTAGGTGGATATATGCTCCACTGTGGACCTCCATGGGCTGCATAGGACAGCCTGCCTCACCATGGTCTTCACCACAGGCTGCAGGGGAATCTCTGATCAGGCACCTGGAGCACCTCCTCCCCCTCCTTATTCATTGACCTTGGTGTCTGCAGAGTTGTTTCTCTCATATGTGCTTACTCCTCTCTCTGGCTGCTGCCATGCTTGTTTTTTTTTTTCTTTTTTTCCCCTTCCTAAATATGTAGCGCAGAGGTGCAACCACAGTCACTGATGGACTTAGCCTTGGCCAGCAGCGGGTCCATCTTGGGGCCAGCTGGCACTGGCTCTGTCAGACACAGGGGAACCTCCTAGCAGCTTCTCACAGAAGCCACACCTGTAGCTCCCCCACTACCAAAACCTTACTATGCAAACTCAATACAGGGCGTTAAACAGCACTGAGAATAAAAATTTTGCTTGTATAAATTTCATCAGTCCCCAAAGACTCATAAAGTGGTTTTTGAAGCTGTTATGCTTTTAAAGGGACATAAAACATAATAGAGTGTCCATTTATATTGCATCTTCTTCATGTGTTAGTTGGGCACACAGTAAAGGTTTATGAGGGCATTAAAGAATAATTAATTCTGCATCATAAAAATGTTATCACAATATTTATTCCTTTAACTGATAAATATTTTACTATGGTTATCTCGGGAAGGCAGTAATTAAATCTAAAGGAAAAATCACTGTGCCTTTTATAAGAAACTAATTAATGAGAGTTCTTAAATGAAAAATAGGGTAGAAAACAAAAGTTATGCCATTCTTCTCATATTTTCTCCAAAATTTTTGGTTATATGGACATTGGCCTAATACAAATTAAAAATCCACATACAACTGTTCAGCAAGCTCTATTCACAGATAGGATTCTATCAACACCTTTCATTATTTTGGTCCATTTAGTTTAGTTATGGTTCCAGCGGCATTAAAAAGGCAATCTTGAAATTATCAAAGGCATACCATTCATTTCAAAACAACCAAAGCTACTTATCCTAAAAGTTCAGAGTATCACTGCTGGTCTCAAAAAACTGTGATTCCTGTTTCTATGAGACATGATTATGTTTTTCTTTGCTGTAAAAAAATCATAGTCATGAGTTTACTACAAAAATCACCATAGCACTAGGGTGTTGAAGTTATCAGAGGTAACATGGGATCAGCTTAATCATTTCTCTATCAGGCTATGCAAGGTGGGACAAGAGATAAGTCTCTGGGATTATATTACTGATGACATCATGAGGAAACTGGACAACTGTTTAGAGTACTTGTAAGGAGGGTGCAGTCCTTAGAGGACAGGAGCCAAACATTTGTGAATGGTTTATACCTATTCCTCAAGCTGGCTTCAAACTAAATGGTTTGTTTACTTGTTACAACACAACTAAAGAACAAAACTCTCAGGAAGCCATAATGCTTCGAGTTCTGGCAAGCCTATATAACTAGTTCAGGGCCATGGTAAAGCATGATAATCT
Source organism: Dromas ardeola (assembly GCA_013398915.1). Classification (NCBI taxonomy): domain Eukaryota; kingdom Metazoa; phylum Chordata; class Aves; order Charadriiformes; family Dromadidae; genus Dromas; species Dromas ardeola. The sequence goes on from VYZM01004179.1 coordinate 36,453, forward strand.
GGGGCACTTCAAAAATATCTTAAAGGAATGGGGCTGCTCTTAGCTGCTGGCTGCATACTCAATATCCACTGAGCTTCCCTGTCCTGGGTCTGCAGACCATCAGTGGAAATTACAGCACTGATCAACGAACCTGGCATGGGGTGGTGGGAGAACTCACCCAACACTATACACCTGCCAGAGGAAAGGAGGAGAGCTACTGATCTAACTTGGTCATCTCAAGACATTGAGATCGTGGAAGTTGCATGATTCTGTTACTTAAACTGAAGGGTCAGTTTTGCTCTTTGGCATAGAGTTCTTCCAATTTTAAATTTTACCAGAAACTTTAAAACAGAAATCAAATTGCCTCGTTACTTTTCAGTTTTAATGTGGTGTTGCCCTCTCTTATCGAATAAAAATTAATTCACAGATTCTCTATTTGTCAGTAAATGTTCCCAATGCATTTTGTGTGTACTGAGGTGGGTGTTCTAGGGTGATAAACATGGCCACAAATCTGTAGACTGAAGTTTTATTAATGGCTGTCAATCCAAACAAATCTAAATTTTACATGAGTGACCATTAACACACAGAAAATAATGCACACTGACATGTAAGCACCACCATGTAGATTACTTTTGCTTCTGAAGAGCTTGGAAACAGCACTAACCATTTTTGTGCTGAACACCATAATGCAGCACAACATCATATCCATGTTACCCAGAGATGAGAAGGTTGTGTACACAAGACATTCAAATTTTTTCATTTTAATTTGGATTCTCCCACTGATTTGTTTTTCAGTAGAAATGCAGTGAGGTCACTCTTAGATAAGTGCACTACAGGAAAAAATGCTTGATGTACAGGGCAGGTTGGTGCCCTGGCTTCCTGCCCGACAGCTGTCCTGGATTTCTAGAGTGTAAGTACAAAAGCAACAGCTCTGACTGTGAGTATGAAGTGCTTCAGCCATGTCTTAGCTGCCATGTCTGAGTCCAACCCTGGCCATTTTCAAATAGAAGAAGAAATGCCCCTAGATTACCCATTCTTGTTTTACAGACTCTGGACCATCCTCTGAAAACCGAGCAGCCAAAGACTGGAAAACATTTGCAGAAATGCTGAATCTGTGATGTGGCGGTGGACTAAAAGAGAGAAAAGCAAAGAGCAGACATCCAGAAAGAAATCAGGTCAAAAGGATGCTGTACTAAATTTTGTCTACAAATTCTGAGAAGTACAAACAAGGTCTCTACTAGTACACCACAAATATATTCCCAGCATAGCTGCAAGACAAAATCTAGGACAACCCTCATGCAAAAATTATATCACTCAGCAGGAAATGGTTTTCCAGGAAAACAGAGTAGACTACTGTAGCAGTATCCATCATGGTGCACATATTGTACAACCACATCAAAAACTCAGTCTGTACTTCTTCGCTATCCAAAACTTGGCTGCATCCATTCCTAACCCAAATCCAACTGCACTGTGAGGCTTGGCTTTGAAACATGGTCACCACCAACCAGGATAACCAGTTTTCACTAGGATGAACTGATGGACAAATGCCCAAGCACTAAGCTAGGTCAAGGTTGTGTAATAGGTCACACACACTAGAGACTAGATAACTCCAAACTTTCTAAATTAGGATCCCATCCATCTTTCTGCTCAGGAACTTTTACTGAAGGTAGCACTACTAGGAGTCTTCTGTTACAGTGTCCACTCCTGAACAGTGTCCACTCCACTCCAGAGGCAGACATTTTCTAAGTAAGCAGCAAACATTATTCCCCAGGAATACGTGCAAGTTGCAACAAAGAAAGACCAGCAAATCTATTGGTTTTTTCTTTTCTTTTCCTTCTTTGTTCTTGCTTTTTTTTTCTTTCATATAAAGAACAAAAATAAACATTAATCATTTATAATTAAAAAACAGGCAAAATTACTTAGCGAACAAGCTGGGAACATAGTCAGTAGGACTGACAGAAGGTTGGGAAGTCCACAGTGTACGTAAATCTGCTGCATTAAGTCTAGAATTCATAAATATCCAGTGCCCTTCCTTGAAGTCTAATGCTTACACTGGTGTTTTGCTGGAATCAGCTCTACATTACTTTAATTACAGTAATTCATCATTGGGAGAACTCACCAAACCCTGCCAAAAAAAAGAATTTGTTGCCATTCATTTATTTCAATAGTGTAAATTAACATTTGCACGTAATTTTTTTTGTGTAAAATTTTCCAACTACTTCAAGCACTGCTAACTAATGTTGCTTTGTCCTCCTTCTTAAAAGCAAGCAAACAAACAAGATTCCAAATCACAAGTTTTTAAACCAGAGGCACCCTTGTTGGTAATTTATTGCTTCCATAGAAAATACAGGGTGAGGAACTCCATCTGATAATTTCTGAAGCAAAAACGTAACTTCTCTGTAAGACATATCTTCCTATTAGAAGTCATTAAATCTAAATTTAAAGATCCCACTATGCCTCTGGGTGATTCAGGGGGTGATTCCTACAGTGATAATTATTTTTTTTAATATGTCCTTGGATAAAAAATTTCCAGCTCAGGGAGCTGGACGTTTACTTCCTGAGAAACTGATTTATTCTCCATATAAAACTCAGTAAACCTGGTAGCAGCAGCTACTAATTTGAGGACTCAACCAGTGCCATTTTATCAGCGGTGTAGGGGAAAAGAATTCCATATTGGTCATAGCTTCCTAATGATTTGCACTTGAATTTCCTCTACATATCTGAGGATTTAACTGATGTGTCCTCTCTAGATTCATCTTTGTTTTACGATTTTTCCATACTTTAAACAGAGATCTTTACCATTATAGACTTTCTTGTTAGTTTATACATTTAAATTGATGCTTCCCTTATACACTCTTTGCCCTAGACCTAAGAAAGGATTGATTTATTGGGGAAAGAAAACTTTACATCTTTGGTGTGGAGAGAGAAATTCTTTCTAACGGATGCTTGAATATTGGTTAAAAGGTTAGTAAGGAATCTGTAAGCAAAGTGGCAAGAGTTAATTAATGGTGAGCTAATAGCTAGAACTAAAAACTGGTGATGTTGATCTCATCACTAGCCTAAGCAGGCGTATAATTCTGGTGCCTTAAAAGAAGTGTTGCACAGCTATATAAAGGTCATTTTAGGTGACAAATTAAAGAATACACTAAAAATATAGTGAATTAAACTCTGACTCTAGAAATCCAAAACTTTTATTGATTTCATTGTGGCAAGGACTTCACACAATGAACTTGTTAGCTTTGTGTTTTTAACTTCCAGGGGTAGGTTATGGGTTTCTTTTCTTGTCAGCAGGTCATGTAATGTTTCTTTGAATTTTAAGATTCTCCCGATGGATTTAAGGGGCTATGTGTAGTTAAAGATTGGTAGAAATAATATATATTTGTGCAAGAAACTGATGTTTGTTTTGATTTAGATTCATTAACCATGGAGAAAAAAAATTGCAATTGCCCAGGTAAAACCAATCAGTATAACTAGATGGATTAAAAAGATGAAGAAAGTGCAGGAGAGTAAACATAAAAATTAAATCAAATAGGACATTCATAACTAAAATACTCTAGAAATATTTATGAAAGTTGGAAAGGACATGCAGTATTAGAGAACATAAACTATGTCAGATCTCCAAGGGAAACTTTTGCAGGAGAGCAATTAAAACACATACTTTATATTATTGTAGCTGTGAATGAGTCAGTCTACCAGTAGGTTCTGTGAGGGTAAGAAAATGAAACTAACCTTAAAACAGGAATAAATTAAGATACCTTTGAATTCTGAGGCAAAACAAGGCAGATGAAAAATGAAATGGAGTACTGAAGAAAAAGAAACCAACAGTTTCATAGACTTTCTAGAGGGGTACATTGAAATCATGGAAAAATAAGCCAGGACAGGTCTCTTAGATAACATTTATCTGTTGCAGTGTATCATCAACTCTATCTGTGTCATTCCTAATAAACAAATATCTAACACACTTAAAAAAGACTAAATACTGATGTCAGACTTTGTTTTATCCCCAAAAGCAGTGCTGAACCATCCATACCATTATAGAATTATATTGTAATCTCTAAACTACCTCTTTAGTTTAATCTTATTGTTTAATCTAATTTATTTGATTCACAGTGAACAGGAAGCACAGAAGTTTCTTCCCTATCTCTTTGCCGTGGCCTTTCATGCATTTGAAAATGGTTAGCATGTTCAGCCCTCAGTCTTCTTTTCTCTTAACAGTGTTAGTTTTGTGACCTTTCACCGTTAAGTAATTTTTTCTAGCCTTCTGATAATTTCTGCGGCTTTCCAGCAGATCACATCCTGATTTAGGTGTACCCATAAAACCGAACTATGCAGTATAACTGGTTCAATAGAAGCACATTACTAAACAAGGAATGAGATGTATGTTCTAGTGTTTAGTAGTGAATTAATAGAGTGATAAAAATAGGAACTTTTCCATCCTTTTCTCTCCCCCATGCAACAAGTAATTGCTCCCTCTTGATCACGTTCTTTTTACAGTCACAGTACAAATCACTGAAGTCAATATGAAGCTTACACTACTGTAAAAACAAATTCCCAAACAACAAGAGAGGTTGTATTTCCTATCTTACTGCAGAAAGTTCTGGCTTTTCTTCTAATGTATGTGTAAGAAAATTTGCAAAAGACCTTCACCCACCACAGTTAATTCATACCACCTATCACACCTAGGCAATCCTCTCAGACTCCTATATCATCAAGCTCATTTTAGGAAATGAGTATGCAAAAAAAAAGAAAAAAAATGCAGTTCCAGTTTTCCACAAGGAGTTTCTTTCATCACTAAAGTTAAGATTTAAAAATAACAAAGGTAGGATTCATCTGATCAAATGCATGCACCCAAAGATGTTTATATGTGAGTTAGTCAGTCTATGGTACCTTTAGTAAAGCTTATCAATAAATGATTCATTTTTTTCTACCCTGAAATAGACTCAATTTAGGAGATTTAGAGTTAATTTAGAAGTATTTATTGGGATGATATGAAATATTCCCCAGAAAACTCTGTGTCTTTTTTTTTATTATAAAGGGAGCTGAAAGTTACTTGCTGAAAAGTACATCTCTATATTTAGTCAGATAAATCCTAGCCTAAGTGTCCATACATATACAAGTCTTTGAAGATCTTATCTGTTCTCCAGAATTTTAATTTTCACTTTTTTAGTCTCCAGCTGTTATAATTAAAAAACAAACAAAAAAAAAGAGAGATACATATGATCAAAATATGAACTCTGCTACCACCTATTTCTTTTCTGAAAAGAATTAAATATAAGTATTTTTGTAAAATACCTTGCAACAAAGGTATTATTTAACTATAATGCAAAATGCCAGCATTATTAATGCTGGCACCTCCTCATGAAAAACATGTAAGAACACTCACGTAATCCACAATTTATTTTAATTTCTTGTTTTTATGACTTGTATTGGCAAACCCTGGAAGAGATCTTTAATTACTACCCCTGATTAAATATCATCTGCTGTAAATATATGCCTTTTTACTCAAATATATCAATGCTTAGACATATTTACAGTACCGTTTATTTCAAACCAACTCTATTCCCATTTCAGCATACAGCAGAGCAAATATTGAAGGTAGTCATTAAGGACAAGACCTGTCTGTATTTTTTACCAGGGTAGTTTGCTAAACCAGAACATCTCAACTGAAAGTTAATGGCTTTGATAGATTTCCAGACATTCTTGCTCATTTTTTCAGGACCAGGGAGATGAGATAATACTTTTCTTAGTTAAGAATGGACCTTATCATAGCTATGTTAATTTTACCTGTTAGCATGAGTCCCACAGTGACTGCTGGCTAGAAACACTAGCTAAGGGAATGCTTTCAAATAGTGCATATCCTCATCAAGCTGGTGATAACTGTGATTCCCACTATAACTGGTGCCTGTGTCTCTTGATTGTCTTCATACAATATTCATGAAAAGAGTTAAGTTCACCATTTCGTCCTGCCTACATTTACCAATATGTATATAGGTTATATGCCTCCTGATATGAAGGTTATACTTATGTTAGTAAAATTAATAAAGAGAGGATATGGCCCAAAACATTGTCACACAATCATCCATGCTCTTTAAGTTGTTATTACTGTCCATGGCATAGTTTGACCCCTGCAAACTAAGAATCTCCTCAGCATTAGAAAATTACTAGTTCATAAGGTAGCATGGATTCAGAATCATTCCCAATGGACAAGGGAGAGAAAAAAAACCGACTTGCATGGATAAAATTTGTACTGTACCAGATGGTCTTGGGCCAGAGAACAGTTGCCTGTTCATTTTATTTAGTACTAAAAATGTAACTGGAAATGTCATCCTTTCAAAAAAGTTAGTATTTTTAGGAGACCCGTGTTTGAAGAAGTGCATTTGTGTGTGTTTGTATTAACAGTTTAGGGTTTTTTACAAGAAATAGAGGAGAAACAGCTCAACCAGCTGAAAGAAAAACTTCATGTTCTCCATGTTACTATTGCCAGATGAGACTTACAATGCACAGCCAAAAGAAATTAAAAAGATCCAAACACTAAGGAAAGAAAATCAAAGACATTTTCATGCGGCAGACATGAATTTGTTGATATAACACAGTTTCATTCTTGTTCTTGAGCTTCCATTACTGAAAACATTAATGGTAATGAAGTTGAGAAGACTTAATAAGTCTCTGGGAATACCTATTAGTGATATACCAAACAGGGACAAATATTCCGTATCTCTGCCAGATGCTGTGGTTGCCAGGGAAAACAAGCTGTAAGTCTTCAGTGATTTTGTCTGATGGAAGAAGAGCTGAAGGGAAGTTAGCAGCAGGGTGGAGAAGCTGTCCCTAAGGCCAAAATATGTCAACAGCTCTCTAATTCTTTACCAGAAATGCACTCTTTTTTTTCTCCAGAAAACCAACAAACCTTCCCCCAGCCCTCAATTAAGATCAATAAGATCAATGTGCTTCTGGATGTCTTAAGTGACAAATGTTGATAAGGATAAACAATTTAGTTGTTGTTTCCATACTGACACTGTGGTTCCCAAATGTGTAAGTTGTGAGTGGAACTGCTGGCTGTTAGCTAAAGTATAGCTCGTTATTATCAGCACATTAATAGGTGTGTTGTGCTTCTATCTTCCAAATCAGACATGTCCTTAAACATACTATGAATCCTGGTGCAGTGACTGTAGTTAGATATAAGTATGAAATAATGTACTAATGCCTGCCATATAACAAATCAAAATAAAACTTGATCTCAGGGAAGAACATGACAGGCTTACCATCACCTTTCAGAATGTTAACACAATAGTATCATTTTGCTACTGGAAACGCCAGCTGAATTGCCCTTTCTCCCATTCCTTCCAAGCATGCATTGAGAGCTCAGTAACAGATGTGGAGACAATAAACAGTGGAAGTGTAGCTGATGGGATCTTTTTTCCAGTTTCTTTTTAGCAAATGTTATTTAGTGCATTTTTCACATATCTATGAAAAGCATTTGCTGTTTGTACTAAGTTCATCAGAGTCCTGTTTGCAATTACGTTATATAAAAATCCATAAGATCTGGAGGGAATGTGGGTATAGGCAATGAAGCAGATTGCAAAGGAACAGATATGTCTACGAACAGACTTAAAAACTAGCGAATTCAATAATAACATTCACAACTCTAATTAAAAATGAAGCAAGGAATACTAGTTGATGTATTTCACAGATGACCTTAACCACGAGCATGTTGTAATTTCTTCACATTACTTCTATGGAAATTATTTTATGCATTCATAACTTGTAAGACAGAGAGTCCCACACATAACCAGAACTTCTAAGCATATCAGAAGGAACTCTTAGGAAAGAAAGACCTTAACTGTATTTTAAAAAAGTTGTTATCATGATATTTGCTTACTTGACTAGCATCAAATAAGAGGGGCTTATGGGTTGGCTTATTTGCTCATGCTATTCCTACTACTTTAAAATTATGTAATCAGAGTAAATCTGCAGCAAACAGAACACTTGGATTATTATAAAAGACAATGAACAAACACAGTAGAAAATACATGAGCCTAAAAAAAGGCCTGAAAAAATAAATCTTTTAGCTAGAATTCATTGGATTAGGGGAGCTTGGAATAATCTTTACAATATGAATATGGGTACTGAGGCATGGAAATAATTCTCTCATTTGCTTGACATTTTTAATTCAACTTAAAGAAATGCAAGTTTTAACAGTCTCAGGATAATCTTGATTTCTTATAAAGCAATGTCAGCCAGTAATGTGACTCCAGAGGCATTGAAAAATTGTTTATTTCAGAAGCCCATCCTGTCAATTTCTTATGAAAACAAATTTTGCAAAAATAGCTGAACCTGATTTGAAGAGTCATCTAGAGAGTATATTGTTTTTAAGACAACTAAAAAAGCTAGCGAATGAAAGTTCCTTTTCTTCATATTTTTTTTAATGAAGAATCCTGAAATGTCTAAAAAACTATATCCCTTTCTTTCTTGCTTTAGTGAGTTCACTTAATGAAACGCGGAAGAAATTTATGCACTCTGATGTGAGTATGCTCTCTGCAGTGTCATTGATTTTTGTATATCTTCGTTAATTGCCTCCAGAGAGATTTTGTGTTTTCCTCATTATATTCTAAGACATGAGATCCAGAGAGAATTCAGATATTCAGGAAATTTCAAGAACATCTTCTATAACGTTTATCCCAACCGTTTGTTGGTCAGTACTTTTCAGCCTGCTGGTAGTGTTTCAGATTTGACATGTTGTCTAAGTTGTCAGTTTCACTTTTTCAGGTTTTGGTTCATTTAGTTGAAACTGAAGCAGATCACCATCAAATGCAGTGAAAATTCTCTGCATTTCAAAACCCTGCTGGATTCAAGTGTGGTTTTGTACTGAAAAGGGCTTTATGATATATGGATATGTGCCAGGGCATGTAACTAGGAACTATTCTTCTATCTGCAGAACTAAAGATTGTAGAAGATTTTCGTTACCACCATTTTTATATTCTGAAGCACTGTCATTCTGGAAAACCTTTTAGGTTGGCTACATGCCTGCAGAGGGACTCAAGATCAGCTCAGAAACCTGGATAATTCAGAGAAGAGAAGCTGGAAGAAGCTGTAGTAGGAAATACTCTCTCTCCACAAGCCAAATAGCCTCTATACATTTCATCAGTCATTTTAGAGGCAAACGCTCTCCTCCATTGCATCCACATATACTAGCAAATGGTGACTCAAGTAACATATTCACGGCATAACAAGACAGGGCAAGCCAGGATATTCCTGCCGGGTCATTCCCGTTTTCTCTCAGTTTCCTCGCATTGACAGCAGTAGTTTCCTTCTACTCCTTTTCCCACCACACTCCTCACATTAGAATGGTGTTCTGTGCCTTACTAGTCTGACAGCGAGGAATCTTTTAACTTTCAACTTAATTTTTTCTTGGGTTAACAATGTATACTTTTATCTTATTTAGTTGGGTTTTTTTTTGCCTTGGAATTTTTCCCCTTGAAAGTGCTTATGAACAGTAAGCTTTTGAACTCCTGTTGTTATTTTACTAACTAAACAAATCAAACCCTTGTAGTTTGTTCTTAGTATAAGGAAATTCTATTCCTCAGTCTTAATAGCCATGGTTTTCTCCTTGTGTAACAACCCAATTTGAAAAAACCTAATATCAAAAAGCACAGGTAAAATAGAAAAAAAAGAGAACAATATAAAAATTACTTACATTTTTATATGCTATAGCCATATTAATGCACACTTCAAAACAGATTTGCTGTTCTAAATAAAAATAATTTACATATTTGTGATCACTATTCAGTATTACATAAGACACGTGAAATATAAAGGAAAAACTTCCATTTTTCTTTCTTTCATTGGATGGTATATTTATTTCCACATCATTTTCTTAAAGGAAATGCACTGCAGAATGTACCCATGAGTATTTTTCTTTCTGTAGGCACTATATATGAACACTGAAAAACAAGATTTGCAAATTTGAGTAGATTTGTTTAGTGCTTACGCATTTTCTCCTGGCCAGATCAGAAGTTCTGATACTGCAGTTCAGGGCTGTATGAAGTAAATATCAGACAGTAACCTTTGTAAAAATGTTGGAAGATATTAACATAAAATGCAAGACATTTTGTTTTGTGCAGGAAATTGGAATCTCCATTCAATGGCTTGGCACACTAAATGTCAATTTGTTACCACTTTATCATGACAATCCATAGGATTTGGCATGGAATCTGGTAATAACTTCATTTTGCTCTAAGGAAAAATAATGATGCATTGAGATTTTGCAGTAAGTCTTATAACAGCTCTGTAACTTGGCATTTACTGCACATCCTTACATTGATTTAGCATTTCTACCCCCATAATATTTCTTTTTCCAAATACTTGCCTATCTCCCATTTTAAAACAATTTATATTAGTGGCTTCTTTTACTGCCTTTGGTAGTTCATTGCACATATATTATTGTGACAGTTGCAACACCGTATTTAAGGTTCTGCCAGGATTTTTATGCTACAACCCTATTTTCTTGGTTTTATACTTTAAAAAAAGATCCTTTGGGGAAGATGCAATGATAGTGCAAATTTTCAGGTAACAAAATAGCGATTCTTTAAAAAAAAACACCCTACTTTTTATTTGTTATTTTTAATACTAGGAAGAATATTTAAAAGAAATACCTCGTGATGCATATATTTTACATTGTTTCTGTGAATAATTACTTGTTTAATCACACCTTGGCTTTGTGATTCTTGTTCTTACTAAGTAGTAGACTTTCTTTATTTCGACCTATTTCACTGAATTTTCATGCAAAAGAAAAAGTATCCTAAGGCAGTATGGTGTCATTAGAATTAATGATACAAAGAAATATAAAATATAGGTCTTTTTAGAGTTTATTAAAATTAACGTGTATAATTATACATTAAGTAGTATATGTTGATATTCCAAATGAAGAAAACCTGGATTTAAACAAGCAGTTTTTCCTAATAAGTAAGTAAGCTGACTGTAGTAAATAGTTGAAGGACTGAAGAGAAAACAGAGATGAAGAAAAATATATGGATTATACAACACATTTCTAAGTTCATAAAAAGGTCTCTGCACTTGAAAAACTTCATTAATCAAAAAAAAACTTCATTAATCAAGAAAAAAACTTCATTAATCAAAATAGAAAAGTTACCTAGGAAGAATGTGATCTATTCCTTAAAAACCTTTAGCCCTTTGCTTTGTTGACATTTTGTATAGTGTCAACAAACTCAGATAGACCTAATACTGAGGTATACACATTGCAAGACAGAGCCTAAGATGGGTTTAACAGAAAAAAAAAAAATTGTTTTGTGAGCTATTTGGTATAAAAATGGCATCATTTAAACATTAGCATTGTAGAACTATAAAGAAAAAAATAACAAATTTATTTACTTTTTTTTTTT
>VYZM01004179.1:48515-60029 GCA_013398915.1 Dromas ardeola
TTTTTTTTTTTTAGCTACAGAATGAAAGTCTAATTTCTCTACCTTTTGAGTAAATGAAATGCCTGTGTGCTTATATGATTTTCTTTGCCTAGTAATTTTTCCATTGTTCTTTCACCAATTGTGCAGTGTTTTGGGGTTTTTTATAACTCTGCCTCAAATTCTCTCATTGTAAATTAACTTCTGCGGTGATCCTTTGCCAAACCATTTTGTGTAGTATATCTTATTGCAAAATAATTTTTCATTTTGACTTAAAGTGAAAATAACATGGTTTTTTTTTTTTCAAAATAATTTTCCATAGCACATTATGAAGTATATTATCTGTACTCCCTTTTCCCCTTTACATTGGTCTCTAATAGTTATATATAAAAAAAAATTTTCACTTTAGTACTCTTGCCTTCATTAGACTTGTGATTATATGGCAAAGAGGTGCTTTGTCTGGTTGATAAATGCTCTTGCTTTCAAAGTTACCCTGGTATTTAGCTTTATTGATTTTAGGCATTACAGGTGGAACCAAATGAAGAATATGACCTCAAGACCACTGATCAAAACATTCTTAATGTCACCAATAAATATACTTCTCTTGATTTTGGTATAAATGCATTTCTAATGCTTAATAGCTTATTGAGTTAAAATTATAATACAGCAAGTCTGCAAGACAGTACAGAAAACTACTGAAGATGTATACAGTTGATAGATTCTGCATGGGTTTGGATCTCTTTTTTGTTTCTTCTTTTGTTTCTTGTTTCTTGTTCTTCTTGTTTCCATGCACTGGTACAGGTTAGGGCGTGACCTGCTGGAAAGCAGCTCTACAGAGAGGGACCTGGGAATCCTGGCAGACAACAAGTTGACCATGAGGCAGCAATGTGCCCTTGTGGCCAAGAAAGCCGATGGTCTCCTGCGGTGCATTAAAAAGAGCATGTCCAAGCAGGTCAAGGAAAGTCATCCTCCCTGTCTACTCTGCCCTGGTGAGGCCACATCTGGCGCACTGTGTCCAGTTCTGGGGTCCCTGGTTCAAGAAGGACAGGGAGCTACCGGAGAGAGTTCAGAGGAGGGCTAAAAAGATGATCAAGGGACCAGGGCACCTCCCTTATGAGGAAATGCTAAGAGAACTGGGACTGTTCAGCCTGGAGAATAAAAGACTGAGAGGGGACCTCTACAAATATCTAAAGGGTGGGTGTCAAGAGGATGGGGCCAGACTCTTTTCAGTGGTGCCCAGGGACAGGACAAGGGGCAATGGGCACAAACTGGAACACAAGAAATTCCACCTCAACATGAGGGAAAACTTCTTTACTCTGAGGGTGACAGAGCACTGGAACAGGCTGCACAGAGAGGTTGTGAAGTCTCCTTCTCTGGAGATATTCAAAACCCACCTGGATACATTTATCTCCAATCTGCTCTAGGTGAACCTGCTTTGGAAGGGGGGTTGGACTAGATGATTTCTGAAGGTCCCTTCCAACCCCTACCATTCTGTGATTCTGTTACTATTCTTCTGCTTTCCAGATCTTGCTTTTATGACATAGCAACATTTGACTAGGAAGATGCATATGGTTTGAGCAACTGTGATAAGAAGACAAAATATATAACTAAACATCAGTTTTCTGTAAGAGGTTCTCAAAGTGTATGGTAGACTTTCAAAGAGAGGAAAGGGACCACTGGACATACTTTAGCAACGAATAGAGGCAGGAGTCCCACCAGATCTTTCTTGGAATCTCTTCTGCACTCTGCCTTTTCCCCTACCCCTTCTTCCTCTCCCCTCAAGAGATTTCATGCCTCTGTGGCAGTCATGTGGAGAGTACAGCTTGTACTACAAGCTAGATTTGGAAGTCAGCAGAAAATGCAGAAAAACTTGGAGTCCAAATCTGAAGATACAAGGGCTATAAACTTATATATAAGTTTAATATATAATCTGCAATTATATATTATATAAAATATAAAAATAACACACATTTTTACACATAGGTATAGAGGATGCTGGTGTGTAAAAAACTAGGGAAAGCAGAGACTAGAAGTATACATATTTATTGGAGAGGGAATTTTTCTAAGGAAGGGGGAAGTAAAGTGGGAATGGAAAAAAACCACAAACCTGTAGCCTTTTGTATAATTTGTATCAGTATGAATCCTATTTTCAGAGTTGCTTTGAACAATGACAGCCAGTTGCATCACTGAAAGTTTTCTTTGATCAAGGAACTTTATTTTTATCCTCCATATTCTTAAAGGGGTTAGAAACATCTAGATTACAATACCAAAGAGAAAAAGGAGTTACATTGTACCTCCACTTCCTTGGAAGGAAGCACTCCTGGAAATTAGAGACAGAAGAAGGGGTTTATAATTTGTTTTTTATTTGGTTGGGTTTTGTTTTTTTTTTTTTTTTTTTTTTTTCTGATAAAATGCACAATTGCAGGTTTAATAACCCAAATGAGAACATATCCTTGCCCTTGACTGAGGTGGCAAAGCTGGAATCTAATTCAAGGTGACAGGATTTTGTAACTGTGATAGTTGAGGACAAGGAATGATTTTTTTGTTTGTTTGTTTTGCTTGTCATGAATATGAACTGTTCAGGGACATAGTATTATAGCCCTAAGTACACTGAAATGGCTGTTACACTGCTTGGTGTGATTTTTCTTTGTATTTACTATCAATATGATAGTAAATAAATGAACTGTATGTACAAAGCCAGACATGCATTGCAACAGGAAATATTTCCTAGGATGTCCTTCCATTAAGCTTCCATTAAGCTTACACTGACTTATCTTTCATGAAGGTATGTGAACAAAGATTTTCTCACATTCCCTAATTTTAATCAGTAGTTCTGTATAAATACGTTCCCTAAGCCTGTGAAGGTATAGGTTTCTGGTGAAAGGTGTAGTTTCTAACTCCTTGGTACCTATCTCACCACTGAGTGTTGTGTAGTGATCTAGTTAACCACCTTGTATGAGACTCTGATACCTTTTGGGGCTTTTTCTGGTAGCTGGAGTGCTTGAGCAGTTCTGTATGTAAGTAATGACTCCTCCCTGTTTCCTGGCTGGCATCCAGAGCAGTCTCATCATGCTTTCACAAATACACTCCCGGTTTGGGAACCAGTTTCAAATAGTCTAGTGAACCATGTCAATGAAGCTCAGGGACTGGAATTCATGACTGCAGTCAGACAGTTACTGGTTTTAAACTAGGAGTTCACTCATTCAGTAAAAAATTATGAAGCATTGGACTTTCATGGCACTGCAACCTTTGGATATGTTCATTTCAAAGTCACTCCATCAATCTCTCCATTTCAGCAGACAAACAGGAATTGCAGATATGTAATTCCAGCTACATGTGTCTATATATGTCTAAGAACAGCAAATAATAACGTGATTTTAGCTCATCAGATTGGAAAATCATCAGTTATGTGTTAATATTTTTGCTTTCAAAATCTGTACATCATGAAACAGAAGCAAGGGAATTTGAGAGATATGGTAATGCAGCATGGACAATGAGTATGAAGAAAGACCATAACTTCTCCAACCAAAGAAAGACATTCTAACTTTCTAGAATTCAATCCTATGGTCAAACTGAGAATTAAAAATGCTGATCTACCTCATTGATAAATGTTCAATATCTGGTCTACCAATGATTTTTCTGTAGTCCTTACTCTCCATGATCATTTAAGCTTTTAAAACTCATCTTACAAATAGTCAAAAAAGTTGCTTCTTTCCTTTTCCTAGTGATACTGTTAATATCACTAACACTAAGATTACCACAGGCACTTCAGTTGGCAAGTTCTAAAGACAAAATTCGTCAACAAATTCATTCTGCTTTAGCTTAAGTTGACTTCAAAGGAGTTTTGCAAGTTATCCTGGGGCTGAGTGTGGCTTTACATTTCTGAAATAGGCCCTCGCCTGTGAAACTTAATTCATGTTTTAAAAGCTTAATTCAGCTTTTAAAAGAAACCTACATTTCCTCTGCTTTAGAGGCATATTTTGTCAGTAGATGAAGTTGAAATCACTTCCTTTAGCTGAATTTAAGGCCTGGTAAACACTAAAGCTGTACAACTAATATATATTTGGTTTGGTGGCTCGTATTGGTTTTGTGTGGCGATGTTTTGATGGGGGGTGCTGCAGGTCCAATAGATCCAATGCCAGAGGGCTACCAGATGGACTTGCGGTTGGCCAAGGCTGAGGCCTTCAGCAACAGTGGTGGCACCTCTGTAATAACATACTTAAGAAGGGGAAATAACTGTTGCACAAGCACAGCAGGAAGAGTGGAGTGAGAATATGTGAGAATAACAGCCTTGCAGACACAAAGGTCAGAGAAGAAGGGGAAGGAGATGCTCTAGGCTCTGGAACAGATCCCCCCTGCAGCCTGTGGTGAAGACTATGATGAGGCAGGCTGTTCCCATGCAGCACATGGAGGTTAACAGTGGAGCAGATACCCACACACTGGAGCAGATGAATGTTGCCAAAAGAGGCTTTGACCCTGTGGAAAGCCTGTGCTGGAGCAGGCTCCTGGCAGGACCTCTGTGGCAAGAGGAGTCCACACCAGAGCAGGTTTGCTAGCAGGACTTGTGACCTGATGGGAGAACCACACTGGAGCAGTCGTTTCTGAAAGTCTGTATTCCAGGGGAAGGACACATGGAAAGGACCCGCGCTGGTACAGTTAATGAAGAACTGCAGCCAGTGGGAAAGACCCATGTTGGAGAAGTTCATGGAGAACTGTCTCCTGTGGGAGGGACCCCATGCTGGAGCAGATGAAATGTGAGGAGGAAAGAGCAGCTGAGACAATGTGTGGTAAACCGACCACAACCCGCATTCCTGCTCCCCTGCACACCTTCAGGGGAAAAGGGAGAGAAATCAGGAGTGAAACTGAGCCTGGGAAGAAGTGAGAGATGGGGGGAAGGTGTTTTTAAAATTTGGGTTTATTTCTCATTATCTTACTCTGATTTGATTGGTAATAAATTAAATTTATTTTTCCTGAGTGAAGTCTGTTTTGTTCATGACAGTAACTGCTGACTGATCTCCCTGTCTGTATTTTGACTCACGAGCATTTCATCGTATTTTTCTACCTCTGTCCAGTTGGAGAGGAGGAGTGATAGTGCAGGTTGTTTGGCACCTGGCATCCAGCCAAGGTCAACCCACCATTTGGCTGAAACAGGAAAACAAACATGAACTATTTTCAACAATTAAAAACATAGTTACAAATTTAATTGTATTAAAAATATGTGGTTAATTTTCATTTTAAGAATCTAGCTCATATCTGGGTATAGTTTAAAATTGAAAACACTTTCAAAAATGTTTTTGGAAGATGGATGCTAACAAAGCAGTTTCCTTCTCTCATTTTCCAGATGAAACTATTTGAATTCAAGTATAGAAGAATTCTAAGTATACAGTTGTTTGCGTCAGTATCATTTCTATAATATCATTAATAATAATAAAAAAATCCACCGTATGACTGAGGATGTTCAAAAAGATAGTAATAGTAAATTATGGACTTGGTTTGGTTTTTTTTAACTTTTGTGCTTATTTCAAAAATCTAGACTATATTAGTGAGAGAAAAACAACAAGTAAGTAAACAGAAGTGCCAAAGAACTGTCAAAAGACGGTCTAATGTCATTTGGTATTTGTGCAAAACAATTTGTGTTTATGGCAACTTAACAAAATTCACTGAATTGCCCAGAGGAAGGTGACTGTCCTGTTTTAAATATTACGTTATGTATGCTGGCAAAAAAAGTTACTATATCTTCATGCATTTACTTCTGGCAAATAGATTATGAGAAACCTCATGGTGTGCATGTGATTGTTTGAGAAGTTAACTATTTGCTGCTTTACATTCCTCTAAAAAAGCTAGAAAGATTGAAAAGCCAGAAAGTTTCAGGTGGGAGTAAAAAATGGGAAATATATTTGAGACACAATTTGAACCAGAGCAAAACTTTACATAACATAACACTAAATGAACCTTAGTTTTTTGTTTTGCTTGACCAAATTCTGAAGCACAGCATAATTTGTGTATGCTTGCTAAAACTTTAACTAGAACGTAGGGGTTTTTTTGTTTTCATACAGGGAAACAATTGATTTAGCTAGCTCCTATGAAAATTGGTTTACAATATCTACACACATACTGAGATACTGAAGCCCTCCAGTTTCTCTGGTTGTATTTCATGCATAAGGGGAAGAGTTCTAAACATACTTTAGTATGTCGAATGATCTGAATTAATTCCAAGGATATGGCATATTTATTTTCATCTTACTAGAAGGGATAAACTCATTTAGGTAAACATCTCATTGACAAAAGTGTCCTAGAATAATACATAATGAGATACATCCTATTAACATAATGTGTTCCACCATTTGGTGCTCCAAACATGATCATTCAGAGCATTCTGATTTAGGGGTTGATTATATTCAGACTAGATGTTGTGGACTGTAGTTTTCTGTATTTATTTAGGCTGCTTTGCATGATTAATCATCTCAAGCTAAAATTATTCAGGATATTCAGCTCTCCAAGTCAGCCACAGCTGTCAATATTTTCTTTATTTACAGCATGAAAGAGTCAGGTGATAAAAGTATCTCCTGAGATGTTTGAGAGCGGTTTATCCTTTCATGTCAATGGGTGTTGTAAACATGCGCCCAAGGTCAGAAAATAGACACAAGTGTATGGTCCTGAGCACAGGCCTGCATGGGCATTTTACTTTATAGTATGAGGTAAACATAGTCTAATTCCCTCTTTACTAAATGCATACAGTGGCAGCCTTAGTGCAGTTCTAAACAAAAAGAGAGGTAGAAAGTAATGCAAAGCAGTTTGACCTGGTGTGAAGAGAAAAATGCTTCCCAGGCTCTGCAGTTTTCATTTTAAAACTTATTCCAGCAACAAGGCTGAAATATGTGCCAAAGGGTGCCGGGGCAGGCCTGTTCCCTGGTTGAGGAGAAGGAATTATTTCTTCACAATCTACATTATACTTAGTACATAAAGGTCTTCATGCGCAGAAAAACAGACACCAGATACTACTAATATTAATATGAATATGTGGCATGGCGCTATGTATATTTATCTGTCACTATCGCTATTTTAAGACCTGGTCTCTCTCTTTCTCTCTCTCACAAACCAGTATGCATATCTGTTTAGGGTTAAGTTCATAATGCACATTAGGCTAAGGTCAGTTTCTATGTTTTAGGGACCAAACCAATTAATATTTACACCACTAAAAGTCCTAAGATTATGTAATGCTCAAAGCATTTACTTGAGGAATTTTTTAAAATTCTTTCTAGAATGCTAACCCTAACCCATAAACCCAATGCTAACAATAACAGTTAACAATAACCCTAACCCAAACTTAACAATAAACCTAACCCCCTAAACATAACCCTAAACCCTATTCCTGAGCCCTAATGTCTAACCATAACAGTAACCCTAATCCCTAACCCAAACCTGAAGCCTAACCCTAGTGCTAACACTAACCTGAACTCCTAAACAAAACCATAACCCTGAACTCTAACCCTAACTCCTAACCTTTACTCTAGCCCTAACCCTAGCCCTAAGCTAGTGGCCGTAAAGCAGTATCATACATACAGCAGGTGAGTGCACAGCAATCACCCTGCTCCCTTATACAGATTGCAGTGGGCTGAAACACAAGCTCTGTCAGGTACTAGGTGTTGATACCTTACCATATCTGTTGCAGTTGCTGAATCATCCACCGGGCGGGAAAGTGCAGGAATGCGCTGAATGTCAGTCATCTTGCTTCAGTTTGCTGCTTCTCATAGGGATTTGATACCTCATATCAGTGCATTTCCTCATCTTATAAGATGTCATCTGCTTAATTTAAGCTGTTACTAACAGTCATTGGTGTTGACCGAGAATAAGCCCATTTACAACTTCTCTGTGCTGAATACTCTGATTACAAAGTCATTTCACGTTGTTTTAATTTGAATTTGCTCTGCTGTCAGCTTCCAGTTTCTAATTTCTTTACTTCTCTTTTCCCTTTGGTCAGTACTTACTGCCCAGTCTTTGTACAGTTCTCTTGTCAAAAGATGGCTCAGGCACAAAGACTAATTAATTGTTAGTAGGACATGTGAAAACAGCAAAATCCTTACTGTTAATGGCAATGTACAAGGCAATGAAAAATAATACTGTACTAACCACTAAGAAAAGCTGTCTGAAAAGTTTCCTGACAGATAATTGGAGCATACGCCCCAAACTGTAAGTTTTAATAATCTTTTCCATGGCAAATCTTGCCTTACATTTCCATCTTAAGATAACAATGGCACCCTTCATCTCCCATGCCAGCCGGGCTGCAGACATCAGCCTTATGAACTTCTTGTGTGGCCTTATTTGAAGCAGTAAAGCATCCACTGCTGCCACTGGCACATGACAGCAAGACACCAATGTTAATATTTTGTCTCAGAACTGGAGGGGAGGATGAGTACTCCACTTCCCACTTCCCCACACCCAAATTATTGTAAATAAGTTGTTCAGTGACTATTGAAATACTGTCAGATAAACTAAGAAAATCTGAGAAAATTATTTCCTTCCATAAATATTAAAAGATCACTTCGTATAAATCAATCCTCAAGTCTGATGTGTCTGTTTTGACATCTACTCCAAGTCCACTAAGCTTGCTTGGGCTGCTATTTCAGATCTAAAAAAATGCTTTGTGGTTTTGAAAGCGTTCCCTTTCAACTGGACAAGCTGGTTTTATAAAAGGTACTCTGCCTTCCTACAATCCTTTCCTTATTTATTTTTCTCCATTAAAGGAATGCTGGCTTACAAAAAAATTCTTGGTAAAGCTCTGCAGAAGCTCTACAGGGGACAGGATGAGATCTTGAGGGGCTTGAGGCTCTTGAAAGCAAGAAGATTGGTATCCAAAACCTGCAGCATGGAAGTAGACAGAGTCTGGTCTCAGAGACGCTGATGTGCAGAAAAAGATCTCAGTGTCATGAACAACAAGCTGAGGAAAACAGAATTTGGTTATTGACCTATATACCAAAGGAATAGGAAAAAAAAAAAAAAAAAGGCAAAGACTTTAGAATCCAAAACTTTTCTTAGCTGGAGGGAAATCCAAAAATGCCAATTGGCATTTTTCCCCAAAGAGAAAAAAAGTCATAGCAGAATAATCAGCAGATTGCTAAAGTTTCCAAGCTACAAATGTATTTACTTGCTTTCATAATTATAGGCAAAAAGAGCTGGGGCATGAAAGACAATTTATGATACGTGTGCAGCTTGTGTCAAGTAGCAGGAGTTACTCAGAGGATTCTGCTGAAGTCAAGGTTACTTTAAAATAGATGACCTGAGAGAATCTGGAGAAAACAGGGAAATTAAGATCTGCTATCTTGAGGAGACTTTTTGGAAGGTTGCACTTCACAAGAATGCTGATGAATATATAAATTTATGCATTGTGTCAACTACACTCAACTGCATTAACATTTTTGAAATTAGTTGTTAGAGAATCTGCTGACAAGGAGCACTGTAAGGACATGGCAAATCACAATGAAATAAATTTCTAATGTCAAAGAGGAAAATTACAACATGCAGAACTGACAAAAACCAAGTGCTACACTAAGGACACTAACAATAAAATATGCCATTAGTCATTCAGTATATATTCAGTGGGGATTACACAGAGAGAACCAGATTTTGACTTGTGTTGGTTTGAAATGAGGATTGGGTACCTATGGTAGTTTTATATTCTGGTCTGTGGTGTTTAATGATCATATGATGGCAACAACAGAAGGAATATACAGAGAAGGCTCTATGTAGTAAATCTGAAGACTGCACTCTATTTTAGGAAGTCAGTATATAGCATTTCATAGTTTAGTGTCACAGGCATTACTTGTAGACAAGAATCCTAGAACTGGAAAGTCTGATCTCACAAACCAAGACAGAGGGCATTACTGATAAAAATCTCTGACCACTGCATGAATTTCCTTTTCTCTTTATCAAATCAACATATTTACACTTTTTTTTAAACAAATATATTTATTTTGGTAATCTGTTTGTTTTATAATTTGAGCTGCTGAAGAATGCATTTTTCAGTAGTCAGCTTGTAATGTTTTCTTTGTGTCGAACATATTTTTCATGTCAATAAACTTCTGTCCTTTTCAAAATTTATTTTCATTCAACCTGAAGCATTTTGCTATTATCAAAATACATACAATTTAACACTTGAAAAAGTCTCTTAAAAAATACAAATAGGCTTTTGTTTTAAATTTTTTTCATGAGAGAAGCTTGAAGAAAGAAAAGGTATTTTGACACCTTCAAAATCCATTTTCCCACTCTGTTTTTGGTTGGAGCTTCTCACTGAATTTGAACTGTCATCATTTCAATCCCTCCAAAATACTGTTCCTCAGCAATTTAATTTTGCAAACTCTGTTCTCCATCACATACTGTAATACTCACTTGTTTAAGAAACTCTTCCTTAGCATAAGGCAAGTGAAAATCACTTAAGCTGTCATTTTACCTTTTATAGAATTGTACCAATTAATTCAGAGACAACTGAAATGATCAGTGTACCTAGCTACAAGCATAGAATGACCTACAATTTTTGCTACATAATCCTTACCTTCTCTCTTGTGTGTTCTATTTTCCACCAACTTTTACTTTTTTATCTTTTCTTACTGCCAGTAAGTGTACTTTCAGTAAAGTCTGTCTCATGTCCCTAGGTTTCCTTTTAGGAGGTCATGGAATGGACCATTTTTTCAGCTGTGGAAGAGCTTCCAGCTTCATGTCTGTGTTTCGTACAGTTACCAATGGTTTAGAGCCTTTGATGGTTAATGTTTTACACATTATATGTGAGCCATACCTCTTATCTCCATGTGCCAAAAAAACGACCCATCAGGGAAAGGCCGGCCTGGTGAACAGAAAGATATGGTTACAATTCAGGGAAGAAAGGGGAGTTTATGGCCTTTGGAAGAAGGGGCCGGAAGGCTACAAAGGTGCTGTAAGGTTATGTGGGGAGAAAATGAGAAGGACCCAAGCCCAGCTAGAACTTAACCTGGCTTTGGATGTTAATAACAATAAAAAGAGTTTCTATAAATATATTAGTAACAAACAGAGAACCAAGGAGAATCTCCACCCTTTATCAGATGAAGGCAGTAACATAGTGACAAAGGATGAGGAGAAGGCTGAGGTACTTAATGCACTCTTTGCCTTAGTAGAGTCATAGGGTCGGTTGTTCCCCGAGTACCCAGACTCCTAAGCTAGTAGATAGGGGTGGGGGGGAGCAGAACGAAGCCCCATAATCCAAAGGGAGATGGTGAGGGACCTGCTCCAACACCTGGACATACACAAGTCTATGGAGCCAGACAGGATCCACCCAAGGGTACTGAGGAAGCTGCTGGAAGTGCTCATGGAACCACTTTCCATCATTTACCAGCAGTCCTGTCAAACAGGGAGGTCACTGTTAACTGCCGTCTAGCAAATGTGGTGCTCATCCACAAGAAGGGCCTGAAGGATGATCTGGGGAACTACAGGCATGCCAGTCTGACCTCAGTGTCTGTGAAGGTCATGGAAGAGATCATCCTGAGTGCCATTACGCAGCACACGAAGGAT
>VYZM01004179.1:60750-78436 GCA_013398915.1 Dromas ardeola
TGAGTACTGTGTCCAGTTTTGGGCCCCTCACTACAAAAAATACATTGAGGTGCTGGAGCGGGTCCAGAGAAGGGCTGGTGAGGGGTCTAGAGCACAAGTCTTATGAGGAGCGGCTGAGGGAGCTGGTGTTGTTTAGCCTGGAGAAAAGAAGGCTGAGGGGAAACATTATTGCTCTCTACAACTACCTGAAAGGAGGTTGTAGCGAAGTGGGTGTTGGTCTCTTCTCCCAAGTGACAGGTGGTAGGACAAGGGGAAATGGCGTCAAGTTGTGCCAGGGGAGGTTTAGACTGGATATTAGGAAAAATTTGTTCACTGAAAGGGTTATTAAGCACTGGAACAGGCTGCCCAGGGAAGTGGTTGAGTCACCATCCCTGGAGCTATTTAAAAGAAGGGTAGACATAGTGCTTAGAGATATGGTTTAGTGATGGTTTTTGTCAGCGTTAGGCTGATGGTTGGATTAGATGATCTGAAAGGTGCCTTCCAACCTAGGCATGATTCTATGATTCTATTTTGATATCTCCTGATTTCATAATTATCTCTTGGTTTTCATATGCATTTGCAAATTGCACGTGCTGCTTCCAAAGTCAGAAAACATCATATTAAACTAAACAATTTCCAAATTCACAAGTCCAAATTTAGCACTCTTTTTCTCATGACGGCCTAACAAAAAGATAAGTAAATGCCACTTGGTGGAGTCTATGACATTTTTGCTGAGAATACAACTGTCTGATCTGATAAAGTCTTAATCATGCACCCTGATCGCCATGTAGAAAACAAATTATGTATGCATGGTATGCAATAATACACATGCAGAAAAGGTACAGTGATGGGGTCCATATTAGCTCTTGTCACTCAGAAAAGACTCACTATGGAGAGTTCTCTGAAAAGATCAGCACAGCACTGGTCAAAAAGACTAGTAAAATTAGGAATCATCAGGGTGAACAGTGAAGAAAATACATTAACTGTTACTATGCTAGTGTGAAATCTGTGGTACACTAGAAGAGTAATTAGAATAATCAAAGATAAGCAGTAATCTTCATAGAAAAAAGAGGGCAAATAAAGTGTAACTCTTCAGACTGGAAAACAAATGAGGTATATTTTAAGCACTGAGGGTCTGTAAAGTCATGAAGGGCGTAAAGGGATGGGAGAAGAATCACATTCACTGTTTCATATAACACAGGCAAGGTAGTGAAGTTACAAGCAACTAGCAATGTGCTGATTTCCTTTGACGTAATTGAAATTGACCTATTAGGTTATTGTAGCTGAAGACAGGAGTTTTAAACAACATGAAATACATTTTCCAATCATGGCTGCAAACAACTTGTGCATAATGTCGTAGGGGCAAAATCGTGATGGGGTTTCCAAGCATAATGATAAAGATTCAGGGACAGCTATGTGGACTAGTGGTTATTAAACATGAGACCCAAGAGCAACCTGCCACTCAAAATATTCCTATGTCACTCGTAGCTGGATACTGATAAGTTACAGAAATCTGTTCTTTCCCTGTCTTCCTGAGAAGTTTCTGCTAACTGCTATCAAAGATAACTTCTTGACGTACAGGCACCTTTGACTTCATCCAGGTTGTCAATTCTCATGACAAACAGAATACTTTCCTCACAGATAATGTCACGCAGTAAGGTGTTAAGCCAATGATTGCAAAATGTTGTAGATACACAGTGGAAAAGAGAAAAAAATTGACAATATCTCACTCATGCTAATTCTAGTATGTCCGTTAAGAGCTCTTCGGATTGTATTTTTTTAGAATGAGCACAAGATAAATAGAGCATTTCATGTTTTACTTCATGATTAGATAAGGAGCAAAAGCAACAGCAAAAAAACAAAAAAACCACTTGCTTAAGGAGAAATATACTAGAAACCTCAGTCAGTACATTGACATAATGCATATACTGCCATACTAGTGAGTTATGTATTTCCTAGGTTTATTGTAGAAATATATGTATTTTCATTCTTCTCATTGATGAGATCTTTTTTTTTTTTTTTTCCTGTTCCTCATAATGGAGTTAGAGATTTTTGTCCTGAAGGGACAAAACCGATCATTTGCATGATTGGTCTCTACATAACACAGAGCGGAAAATGGTTTTCACTTTTTTATATCAAGTCTGTGACTTTGTTTTATGCTGCAGTCATTACTCTAGAAAGAAGGAGAAATTTTAGCTAATTATATGCCTCAAACTACTTTGTCACTAAATCAATTTTATTTATTATTTTGGTTGTGCTGAAACCTGTGCGTCACTTCACATCGTATGTTTTGCAAAGCACTTCCTCACTGATCTGTGAAAATGATTGTGCCTGTCAGTTTACCACCCAGATCCAGCAGCATATACAGTGGCTGCGCTCAGCAAAGCTTGCTTCTAATTTATTTTTGTGACAGATTTGGGTTATGTAAAATGTCTGTCTTTTAAACTCTGTATTGCATGTCGTATGGTTTCATCAAAACTAAGACAATTTTAATTGCAGGTACCAGCATATAGCATCCAAAGCTACAAACATTAGTTTCCATCCTACATTTTGAGAAGCCAACAGGAATTTAAATTGTGAGCCATTCAGTGGGAATCTGATTTGGTCTTAGAAGCAAACGTAGTCATTGAGATCTCTGAAAAACTCAGATCACAGCATTCTTAGCACAGTAAAGTTTTCTTGTGAAATAACGTTTTTTCCTCTGCTGCATATATACATCAGGCACTTGAAAAATGGCTTTTTTAGAATAATTGTTTCTGAAAATCTGAAAAGCATATTTAGCCCTGGATAGCAGTATGGCTAGCGCAGTATTCAATAGGCGTGAAGGTAAAGTCTTTCCATCTCTACACATCAGTAATTACAAACTGGGGGAGATGTAAGGATGTTGCATTTTATTGCTCTGACCTCTTTGAAGTGCTACATCAGAGAAGGAGGACTTCAGGCAACTGTGAACTAGACACCACTCCCTTCTTTCCCTGAAGACTCTTTTGCACTCTCAGCTGGTGGAAACTGAGTGACAGAATAAATTTCCCAAACTTTCCCAGTCTGTTTTCTCATGAGGAGGGAAGCACTGTTTACACTGCTTTCCTTCAGTGCAACTGCAGTCATGAAGCATCTTTAGAGCTATGCTGCAGTTGACAGCTGAGGGAACTTCTCTGTGCAATATCTGGCTAGTAGGAATTAGCCAGAATAAAGGATGTTCCCTTCCGTGTTAGTGTAGAATTGCTAAAAATAAAAATTGCCAAAGAATATCTCAAATTTAAAAAAAAACAAAACAAAACAAAACAAAAACAAAAAAAATCACCACCAACAACAACAACAAAAAACCAAAACACAAATAAACAGAAAACCAAAACAAAAAATCAAAACACATAACTTTATATATAGAACTGCTTTGGAACCAAAAACAAAAAACAAAAGGAAAAACAGGAAACCAATTAAAAAAACCAAACCAAAACAAAACACATAACTTTATATATAGAACTGCTTTGGCTGTAGTTTCCCTTTCTTTATACAAAGCGCATAATATGACTTCGTAAGTCCACATCTGCAGTCTTTTAGGGTACTTAATGTAATATCAATGAACATGCATGAGAAAGTGACCTGTTATAATGGATACTGTAATGTAGCAGTCCAGAAGACCAGAGATGCAAAAGTCCCCTGTATGCATGTTTCCTCCCTCTGTGTACACACACAGACATGTGCAGACACACAGACACGCATAGACACAGATACACACACACACACGGAGTTCATGAAAATCAGATCAAAAGAAACAGCTCCGAAAGCTCTGGTTAAAGTCCAATAGTTAGTCCACTGTAAGTTTGAAGTTACCTCAGAAAATTCTATCAGTTTTTTGCCAGTGGCTGTCTCTGCCTTTCATGAGAACAATAGGCCCTTTGCAGGACCCTTTTGCAGGTATCCTTTGTTCATATACTGAGGTCTGATCTAAAAAATTGTGAAACAGCACTTCACACAGTGCTGCGCCCTTGGGTATTTTGCATGTTCCAAGCACCTTGCTGTGCTGTTGCCACTGCACAACTACACGGCTTTTGGCTTGGTTCTGTCTCCTGTGAGACTGGGTCATTGCACAGTACGATGAGCACAGATTCACTTGCAAAAGAAAATGTAGGCACACAGTCGGATAACTTCGTACTTAGCCTTAACAGTAACGTTTTCAGGTGATGTTTAGAAGTCTAAATTCCTTTTTTTGAGAGGGAATGAGGCTCTTATGCACTTAAGAAATATCGTGAATGATGTTTAAGTCACTCAAGGTAAGAACTGGAAAGGAACACAGGTCCTAGCTCCCATCACATTCAAAATAAGATTTAAGTCTTGTCTTTTGTTTTGTAGAACTGAATGAAATACTTGTCAAAATTTGATCTTGGAGCTGATGAGATTTGATCTCGAACATTTCGTCTCCCTATATTACCATTTTCCACTCTGTCCATGACATGACACATCTCATGAATAAATTACAAATCTGTAGAAATCTATATCTATGCATTCTGTATCAGATATTCATGATTGTTTGTTGTGTTTGATCACAATGTAGGCTAAATTAGAACACTTGAATGTCCTAATTTTGCAAGGATAATTAATACTTGCAAAAACAAAAAACAAAAGCAAAAAATAACCAAACAAAACAACAAAACAAACAAACAAAACCCCAGGACATGCTTATTTATATATTCTGAAAAGAATTCATATTTTAAAGATAAGGTTTCATTACGACAGCAGGTGTAAATCCCAATTGCTTCTTTGCAGGTGCTTCTGTTTAATCTGTGATTAGGATTTCTTTTTAACACAGAGTGTGTAAACTACCCGTTTTCTTCAAGTTTAAGATTGAGTTTGAACAGTGGTTTAGCCTGAATAATAAGAGGTTTTCAATATTTCTAAATCATCTAACATAAGTGCAGTAGGAGTATGCAGAATAACACTTCTTATGTTTACATTTCCCGGTATTGTACTAATCATTATAAACTCCTGGAGACAAAGCCAAAGAAAGAAAATATTCAGTTCTTTCACTCCATTGATATATCTAAATGTATAGGCACTTTTTAAGATATGATTGAGATTTTAATGTATAGAAACTTTTGATAATATAGATATTTCCACACATTTATAGTCTCTTCATTTCCCTTTTCATTGCCCACTTAAAAAAACATGGTTTTTATCTGCTTTCACAATACATTAAAAGTGGGATATTCATTCAATTGGGCAGAGTAGGAATTCATCTTTCAGCCCTCTCTATTTTTTCTGTGATTGAGACACTAATTTTTAAAAGAAGTGAAGCACCAGTTTAAGTCTTCCCATTAGAGAAGTTAAGCTAAAATTCCTAAAACAATTGCAATTTTTTCCCTCTCTGCTAAAATTTCACAAAGGAGTTTGCAACTACCATAATAAGCATCTAACAAACAGCTTGGCATTGTATTTAATGACTGACTTTAATAACTCCCTCTGCCTGGATTCATTGCCAGATAGGACTACCTCTACACTGCTAAAGTAAACAAAGCCGGTGCATGGCATGGCAGGGACTTGGGCACATCCCCAAGTCAGTTGGATTTTTAACATTGTTCCTGGCATGATACCAGCCTGTGCCAATGAGCACTCACCCAGGAATAACTCAGAAATTAGTAAGGATTAAGAAATGTTCCTGACTTCCCATTTGGATATGACCACCCTGTTTTGGAAGGTTTATGGAAGCCACGGTTTGCCAGCTGGCTTCAAAGCCAGAAAATTGTCCATTGCACTTTTTAGTTGCTAATATTTTCATAAACAACCAAAGAGCTCAATGAGTCCTCATGATCACTGTATATTTTTTTATGAGATCTAGAAATGACAGCTTTCTATTTCAAATATTTTTATACATACAGCCAGCTTGGTACATGGCACAGGTAACGCATGGGTTCTTCACAGGACTGTAGCCAAAAAGGCTTTTTTTCTCCGTAGGTTTTATGCACAGGAAGGTAACGGCTAGAGACAGACAGGATCTCTTATGTAGAATAGTACAGATAAGGTAGATGGGAGGCAGCAGCAGAGTGCTGTGCCTTACACATAGTGCATTAGGGGTGGAGCAGAGACAATCTAGAGATACTGGAACGACCACCAGTGCGGACAAAATGTGGTCTCGCTGGAGATCTTTTTGAACAGCCTGAAAGAAAAATATAAAAATGGCCATCAAGTGCAATAACCTTCACTGTCATTACTACAGTTTCTAAGAAGTATTTTGACAACTCCAAAATTAGAGCACAAATAAGTGTTTTGAAATTAGGCAATCCATTCAGTGTTTCATAGCAGAGCCTGTTTTCACATCCTGAACCTGCACATGTGCATGAGCAACTACACTGGAGCTAATCGTGAACACATTTTTGGATAGGAGTATTTTTTTACCCTGTTTTAGAAAAAATAGCAATCTAAAACCCTTTCCGTCACTACATTCTAATTTGTCAAAGCAAAGTTAGTTTTAAAAGAAGCATTTACAATTTAAAGTATCAACAATTATGATTACATATTGCTAGAA
This sequence comes from Dromas ardeola, assembly GCA_013398915.1. Taxonomy (NCBI): domain Eukaryota; kingdom Metazoa; phylum Chordata; class Aves; order Charadriiformes; family Dromadidae; genus Dromas; species Dromas ardeola. The sequence continues at coordinate 67,253 of VYZM01004179.1, forward strand.
TATATTCTGCCTTAAACTGGCATTTTTATTTACGCAATGTTTTCATTACATTGAAAACATTTCTATGTTTTTTGCTCAGACAATCAGAATGTGCACAAGAAAGGTAACCCATGATGAGTGTTCTATAACTACATTTAATGGACAGTAGAGCAGTGTGCAATGAATAATTAGGTTAGATCCCACAAACTGATGAGTGAAGTTCATCCCTGATATAGTGCCACAGAAGCCAGTGGCATTAGACCCAGGCTAGATATAACCTTTAACATCTTAGTTTGTGTAATTTATTAGCCCACTCCGATTCCATCCTTGGTTATGTGATTATTCACTGAGATTGAAATAATTAAGGCCGACAAAAAGCCATATGTGTAGTGGAGTGGATCAACCTAACCAATGACTGCATGGTGAAAATTATTATGAAGAGTCATGTAATCAGGCAGATATTTTACATAGTTACCTGGACTGGGATATTATGCTACCATAAAGAGACAAGAATCCCAGAGTATGGTTGAGCAGCGTGGTCTATTGGCCCCAGTAGGCAGAGAGAAGGCAAAGATTCCCAAGTGTGGCTTCTGACTGAGGGTTCTCAGATCTGTCACCAGCCACCACTGGGACTGTGCCCTTTGGTGCTGGGCCTCAGAGATGGGCATGACTGGGGTTTTGGGGATGCATTGACAGAAACTGAGTACTGGGGAGAAGTCCTCTGTTTCAGAGTGACAGGGTGTCTGTCACCTTCTTGCTACAGCAGCCTGGGAGGGAGGGGCTGGCTGCCTTCACCAGAGAAAGTGCAAGGCCCCCTCTCCTTATGTTTATCAGACACTTTCTGAAATATGATTAGGATAACTCTTTCTCACAGTTACAATACTTTGGGAAGTGCAGATTTTAGAGGAACAATATCATTAGAGTAACCTGAATCCTGCTAGGATCTGATAGAAACTCACAAGTTGTCAGCTGGAGCTGGTGTTCTTTCTATAGCTGGATGTCTACTTTCTCAATATAGATGCTAGTTGTCAACTGTTGTGCAGAAAGTTTCAATCCAGGAAGAGGGATGTTGGAGGGAGCTTTACACATAGTAGCACCTTCATCAATTTGCTAATTCAGGTACTAACAGAAGTGCAACGAGCTTTGACTAACAGTCAGAGTACTTAGGTTACATTAGCCCATGCCAAATCTCAGTCAAGTGCATTTTTCTTGCTATTATGCCTCACATGCATAACTCACACATGCTACAATCATTGCCAGGTTTTGGTTCCAAAGGATAAACAAGCAGCTCACTTTAAGTAACAAATGTTCAAAAGCAGTTACCAAATTTTTTTTTCCAGAGACTTCATAAGACAAATAACAGAGGGGAAGAATCAAAGTAGTGTTTGAATTTATTCCAGAACAGTAAACAAATCCTAATATTTTTAAGTTACCTTTCCAGCACCAAATTTTCTAACTGTCAGTCTGCTTGTACTGGGCTTTTCAAGTAAACCAGCAAAATGGGGTATACACATGCACAACCAAGTAATGAGAATAACAGCACTTAAATTGCAGCTTTGACGGCAAATGGTTCCTCACATTTGTATGCCCGAATATCTACAGATTTTATGGCACCATGGCAATCCAAATTCAAAGTTGCCAATGACAGTCAGCATCACCTGCATTTGATTTGAAATAAGTCCCTAGAAGAGTACAATAGCTGTCCAAGTTACTGAACGCAACTAAATGCATGAGTTTAAATCCATGTATTATAAATTATATTATAAATTAATATTAGAATTATAAAGTCACTTGATACAAGCTGGGGTTTTGGTGGTTTTTTGTTTTTGTTTTTGTTTTTTTTAATAAAACTACTGCAAAATATATAACAATAAATAAAAAATTTTGATGTGAAAGAAATGAGGTATCCAAATGTGGGCAAGGGTAGTTACTCTTTGAATTAAGTGTTACTCTGTCTAAAAAACAGAAACATCTTACATACTTTTTCATTGTCCTACAAATCATTCCAGATTAGTAAATGTAAACCCAGCAATTTAATCACATTTTACCCTTGATAACAAGGTCTTATCTAACGTTGGCTTTGTGGATGTAATTTGAAAGGAATAGTTACATTAACATTTAGGCTCACTGAAGTCATAAAGAAATGCATTAAGTTTTGATAAATATTCGATTTTTTTCTAAACAGCTTATCTTGTTCTTTTGTTGATTACTATCTATATGAATATAAAATGCACAGAAAGGAAGCTGGGGAAAACTAATAATTGCAATTTATTATTCCTACACAGCATATTTCATTTCCAAGATATTTAAAAAATATTTTCAAGCAACTATGTCTTAAATAAATAAGGTTTTCCAAAAGTTTAATAGTCTTGGCAAAATCATACATATGACTCCTTTCCAAGAATGTTGCTAGGATTGAAAATTGATTATACAGTCAGGAAATTCCAGAATTAAAATTGCCTGAGGAACTCAGAAGAAATTCCCCTGGGCATTTTCATTATGTCACAGTTACCTGATGACTATTATTTTTCTCACAGGGCCCGTTTCTTCTCTGGTGCACAGAGAGAATAAGCAGGAGTGGCACTGGGGGCGTGGGGTGTATTTTGCTGTTGCTTATTAGTGAGTGATATGTTTTTTCTTACATCATAATGTTCACTGAAGGCAGAGTTCTTTGCTTCTTCATAAACTTACTACTGGCGTTCATCATCCCTGTGACCTTATGCTTACAAGTGTGAAAATATTTGACACCCTTAAGATTTTGTGAAATGATAAGGTTCAATAACTTCATTTTATGGATGAAGACCAGATGTACATATTATAGACAGTCTGTCATGTTCTGAGTGCCCAAAAGGTGACAAATGAAGATATTTTGCAGGATTTTGCATATTCCCCTGTCCACCTCTTCCATCCAAGAAATTTTCATTGTATATTTAAAGCTGGAGGTGTGAACGTACTGTATTTTTGCAATTCAGATAGCAGGGAGTGATATAACATGTTTCCAGGAAATGAGCAGCACTGCACTAGTGAGCATGTGTGACATTCTTGATTTAAGTGATATTCTCAGCTTGGGAACTGAACTAAGGGCAATCTCTTGGCAAAACATCCACTAGCTTTTGTTAAAATAAGCTGCTTTCTTTCCTTGTAATTCCTTCTTCGTGCACATTTCACATTCTAAAACTGAAGTGGGACTGTAGCAGGAACAGCCTCCTCAATGACATAACTTTGTTGTTCCCCATACATATCTGCTCTGTACGATAGATGAAGTTAATAGTGTCTAACTATGTGTTTTGATATCTGTCATATGGTATGTACAGAAGGAGGGGTGGATTAAGACTATACGAGAAATTTACATCTAATTCATTTCAATCAGGATTTTGAGGGTTACTTCCAGTCTGCAGAGAGGGGCATGGTCAGGTTAATGCACTCTCTTTTTTTCTATTCTGCCTTGTATTTCAACTCTTTCTTCTTCTCCCTTTCAATAATTTTTGGTCCCACTCCATCCTTTTTGTCTTCTGTTACTGTGTTCTCACCCTTGGCCACTCTCACCTTCTAGTTTGTACCATTGACAACTCCCCAGACATTTAATTTCAATTGCTTGGTCTAGAAAATTCTTTTTTTTTAATGCTCAGCTCTCCCTACACCCTGGCATTTGCAGTTCCACTCCCTGCACAGCAGATTCGGTTCCCTTCTTTTTCCTTCACATCTGAAGAATTTCTCCCCATATTTTATTCAATCCCCATATTATCCGGCTGACCCTTTCACTCAACTCTCTTTGTTCTCATTCACTTTCCACCTCTAGTTGCCCTTCCTGAATCATCTCCTAACCTCAATGTCCAGTTACTCACACGTCTCCACTTCTTTTCTCAGTCTCTATTATGAAACTTTAATTGATTCTACCTTCATACATCATTTTTTTCCCCTTGAGAATAATTACCAATCTCCTTGTCCAGTCAGTCCAAAATTCCAGACCTCTTACCTTCAGGTGAAGATAAAAGACTATCTTTTCTCACAGCCTCTCCGTAATTCTGGTCCAGTAGTAACTCACTGCTCACAGTCTGAAGCAGGCAGTTCTTCAAAAAATTCTTTAAATCTTATGTGGTTCTGTGGTAGACGAACCCACCTTGACAATGACCCAAAAAAAGACCACAGAACCCTCCTGCCACAGTTCTTGTCACACCCACGTGGTGGCAGTCAGCAAATACTCATTTCGGTTGAAAGGTGAGGAATTTGGGGGTCTTCAGCCAATGCGGGGGGGGCTACATGGCCACATATGACTGCAGTTCAGATTCGGCTAGGCTACAAAGGAAGCCAGCCGGAGAGACATCTTGAGTCTGTTCCCCTCAGGGTGGGAGGTCTGCAGTCAGGGTGCTCCCCTTGGGATGGGACACTGCCCGGGGATACTCCTCGTGACTAAGAGCCATCCCTTATTAGGTGAATGGCTACACATTTTGCGTCGTCAGCCATAAACCATAAGAATTCCTGTCAGTTGTGTAGGATTAACTCCTGCGTGAGGTTCTGAGCTTGTAAATTGTTAATGCTTGTCGGGGTCTCAAAGAAGTTTCAGTTCAAGTAATACTTAAATTGATTTTGTTACCATCTGGTAAAAATAAATCCCATTTTTAGTTTGTTAGTCAGTCCAGCTTGGTTTTGTGAGGTTTCACGACAGGTTGCTATGGGGTATTCAATGACATGATAAGAGAAAAAGATCCCTGATCTCAGACAAGGGCCAAATGTGAACATATACACAGAAAGCTTCATAATTCAGCCAAACACCAGCAGAATTTTCTGGACAGAACAGAAGGCACCGCTTTCTCATGCAGGCACTGTGACATTTCAGATTCTGTACTTCTAATTCTGGGCATGCAACTCTTAAAAAGAAAAAGTCACCAGCATGTTTTAACACAATGGTAAAACCAAGTCGTCTTTCTTTAAGCTTTTTCAGAGAACCTGTTGAACTGTTTTTCGCTGATATTTTCCGTCCTTAGGCATTGACTATTCCACCTTAGGCAGTGACTCAGTGTAGAAAATGCTTTCCCAAGACACTCAGTTTCATGCATTTGCAAAGTCTTAAGAAAATGCAGAAATGCTACTGGGCCTTCTACAGTACTGTAATGTATTTTCAGAATTTTGTGCTGTCAGCAGAATTTACTGTACCACATGTAATCAAACCCATACTGATCTTCCTTCTCCAACCCAACCATGTTTATGTTACTAACTTCTGTTGACTCTTGAATTTTGTGTACTCAAATTTGTATGTTGCTTCTGGCTTTCTTCTTGCTCAATGAGAAACCACCCAAATATTCTTCAATTTGCTCTATGAATTTTATGTTAAATTAATATTTGAGCATATGTGAAACAGAATATGGGATTGAAAAGTGATATTATTATAAAGTTGTATTTTGCAAGGGCTAGGAGTTTATGTTGCAAATTAATATAGTTCCGTACAGAATAGCAAAGAACAGAAAGTGCATTAATCCCACACAAAAGATGAAAGCCACCTCTGATAAGCAAACAGATGGCTAACCAGGCTATTCCTACTTTATAGACAAGCATAACGTCACTGCAAAATCTCCAGTAGCTCAAAATTCACTAAGTCAAGCTATACATCCGCAGAAGTGTTAGAAAGAAACTAAAGTGGAAAGCCAACACTCTAAAATTCTCCCTGAAGAAAAAAAGTAAAAAATTAAAAACTTTGTTTTAAAGACATCAGAGAAATGTATGAAGGAAGCAACAAGACTGGATTGCCTGGTAGCCGTCATGCATGTGCTGCTCTACAATGGCAAAAAAACTTACGGACCTATTCATTGCTTCAATGGCTAGCCACTGAAATTCCTGGTAAAATTCATTCCAAAACTAAAACAAAATCTAAAAATATTTTCAGTCCTGGTAATGTCAAAAACTTTACTATAATAGATTCATGTTTAAAAAATAAATTAAAAAAATAATAAAAAAAAATCTGTTTCATTTAGTTTAAAACATTTTACTTTAGTTTATTTCTCATATTAAAAAAAAAAATTAAAAATGCCTCAATGGGTAAGACGCAACTAGTTCTGCTGAAAATACTGATATTTTCCTTAAGTTACTCTACTTTTTTTTTCAGTGTGTATTTGCTTTTCTATGACTGTTCTTCCGACAGGAGGGCAATTTCTATTTACCTTTCACTTTGAACTGCGTCACTTAGAAATATTACCAGGTCCCATGATACACAATTTTTCAGTAAGATAGTGTTATTAATAAAAACCCCTATTTCATACAGTGTTGTCACTCCTGTTAACTGAGAGAAGAAAGCTGATACCAGATGCCCCAAAATGCATCTATTTGTTCAGTGGGAATGTAAGTGAGCCAGAATATTGGAACTGCCTTTCTGTGGGAATTAGCTTTATGAACATCTAAAACTGGCTTACCTTGCTCTCTTTTACTGCTGTGTGCAGGAAATTAGTAACCACAAGACTTCAGGTACTTTGCAGCTACATGCTTAGATGAATTCATGGCGGGACAATGTTGTGGGTTAACCTCAGCAGGCAGCTAAGCACTGCACATCTGCCCGCTCACTCCCCCTCAGTGTGGGGAATAGAGTGAGAAGAGTAAAACTGAGAAAACTCGTGGGTCAAGATAAAGACAGTTTAATAGGTAAAACAAAAGCTGCATGCACAACGAAAGCCATATAAGGAATTCATTCACTACTTTCCACCAGCAGGCGGTGTTCAGCCATCTCCAGGAAAGCAGGGCTCCGTCAGGTATAGTGGTCACTTGGGAAGACAAACACCGTAGCTCTGGATGTCGCCCACTTCCTCTTTCTTTATCCCATATGAATGGGATATCCCTTTGGTGAATTGGGGTCAGTTGCAGTCAGCTGTGTCCCCTTCCATATTCTTGTGCACCACCAGCCTCCTCATGGGCAGGGCAGTTAAGAAGTGGAAAAGGCCTTAATGTTGTATAAACTGTTCAGCAACAGTTTAAACATCCATGTTTTTTCAATGCTGCTTTCAGAAACATAGCACCATACAAGTTACTATAAAGAAAAATTATCTCAGCCAAAACCAGCCCAGCCTACAGGTGGTGTTGGTGTTGAGCAGAAATGTATATGTACTATAGAAACTCATGCTAAATTCTAGTTAGTATCTGTCTCTTCACTGAAAAAGAAAAGAAAGATTTTAATTTAGAGTGATCAAGATTGGTTACCTGGGTCATGCTGAGTGTATTAGGCAGGTGTAACATGTACTGACGGTTCAAGATACAGAATAGCTGTATCTTGATGTTATATGTACATGTAAATCAGTCTCATCTGGAAAGCTGATTTGGGCATAACACATTCCGACAGTGGTGAATGGGCAGAAAAGTCCTGTTTCAGTCTAAAATGATGATGAGGTTTAAGGTGTGAGCAAGAGGGATAGGAAGCAGCAGGAAAGTGGGTCAGGATTTGGGGCTGCTTTTAAAGTTTGGAAACTCACAGTTACTTTATCAATTATTGAGATCAATTTACAATACAAACTATTGATTGAAAAAGTCCTCTGTTAATCTGACATTCCTTGTTTTCTTCAGTTTCCTGGAACTGACCTACAAGTCCAAAGTGACCACAGCCTACATGATGTTTGGGGTGAGGATGAGGGCAAGCAAGCAGAGGAAATCATGGATGAGAAATAGCCCAGCACAGAGAGCCTGACCTCAGCTTCATGGTCTGCTACAGCCAGTATATCTCAATTTCCAAAGAAACGACCTCATACAAGGTCTAGGTGTGGAATTCAGGGTTAGGATCCCAAAACTAAAAGCTGCAGCAGTTTTGTTTACTTTTAGGTGTCTTCTCATGTCACTGTTCTATGGATGAATTTTGTGTGACCCCGGAATAGCTGTACGTCAGTCCACTGTGCCAGGGGACCAGTCCATTGTGCCTGTTACCCCCTGGGGAGATCTTTGCATTCAAGAGCTGTTGCTGGCTCAAACAGAGAGAAGATCCGAGCCCATGCTCCAGTTTTGCTTTGCACAGTCACTTTTGTGCTGCAAAACAGAAGGGAGCATCTGGCCTTTTCTAAACAAAGAATTGCAGTTTCTGTATTTGCTTTGAGGCCAGCTGTCTGCTTTTAAACTCATTGCAAATGATGCATTGTTGGAAACACTCTCAGGAGAGGATCATCCAATTTGAACTGCGAAAGCCTTGGCTAATTTTCTGTATTGGATGGTTCTCTTATAGCTTGCCAAATTTAGAACTGATCCCAGTGTATGTTTTAGTTTATTTCTCTTGAAGATTTTGAAACTTTTTCTAATTGGAATGGAAATGAAAATAGATTACATATTCAAAGAGTGCTTGGCTCTTTTTGGTCTTCCACACACTGCTACTGCAAAAAAGCCTGTATTCACTATCTGCCAGAGTCTCAGGCTATACTACAAAAAAATGTCTTCCGCTCAGAGCTCACTGATGTACTAGTGGCGTTTAAAACTGGATCTTTTTGATTTTTTTGGATTAAACAAATGAATTAACAAGCTCTCTACTAGAGCTGCTCTACTGTGAGTTTGGCCTGAAATAGTAACTACCACAGTGGGACCCCTGCCTGCCTGTGCTACTCTGGCTCTGCTCTGCCTGACTGTTGGCTTTGTTATGCAATTCCTCCTCATCCAGGCTGCCTTGCTTCAGTTTCATGAGTAAGTGTCTGATTTGCTCACCATTTACTGGATAAAAGTACTGCACTACCTTGGCTTTAACCAGCTAGAGGGCTAAGAGAAACACACAAGCAGTGTGTAAGAGGAAAGCTAACAGTTTTTGTGAATAAATGACATGATCTGTGCTTACATGGACCAGAAGCTAGTCTGAAAAGTGTAAGTGAATCATCAAATTAAATGTACTTCGTCAGAAGGTCATGGTTTCCAGGTTTTTCCCTGTATCATCATGCATATAGGAACTCAATAAAAAGTTGAATTAGAAAAACAGAATTCCAGTCATAGTGGAAAAGAGTATATGCAATTTAGCATATATTCATGGACATTATTATAGGTATTTGTAGCTGGTGAGTTTGTGACTACAATTCGTGCATTAATGCAGAAATTATAAAGCCTGAAGGTCGGATATCATTGTATTTTCCCTTATAAGATAATTTTAAAATAAGAAAGCACATTTTAAGTCAGAAAATGCACATTTAATTCCTTGAATTCAGTACTCTCTCTTTGAGAAAGCAATATTAATTGCTCACAGAGCAGGAATTCATTCTGTTTAAAATGCTCAATGCACTTAATTTAGAAACACGTTTTGCTGACCCAGGGGGCTGCACAGAGTTTTGACAACCTTTATTAGAAATAAAATTTATCTTCCCCCATTCTTTATACCACAAATATCCAGATGGATATTTCCTTCCAAATTGCACGGGCATTGTAGGGAAAATGGACATTAATCACATTAGACTAGATGCTAACTAATTTGCAACCCACAAGAACTGTAATGTGATGAAATGTGGTAATATCACCTGTCAAAAATACCTACTTCTGGTCCAGGGAGGTCTTGGTTAATTGGAACTAGAAGTTGTAAAACACAGTGATGTTCATGCATATTATAAGCCAAGTGTAATGGTATTTTTAAATATATTAGTGTGATTATTTTCTTCTGGTTTAGTATACTTACGTCTGGGCTGTGTGATTTTGAGGAATCCTTCTTATGGCATGTAAAGATATTCTTAATAATAGATGTAAAAATTCTACAGTATGTCTCTCCAAATATTTCTGAAGTAATCTTTTTCTATTAGAAGTAAGATGCTTACTATATTTTGGTGGTCTTCTATAGGCAACTCACATTGCATTTGTGCCAATAATGTACCTTCTTGGCGCTGGAAATGTCTGAGGTACATGTGGACGGACAAGTTACCAAATAAAGAATCCTGGTCCCTGCCTGGAGAAACCAGGTGTGCATGGGGGTGTGCATAGAATTACAGAGTACCTTGAGTTGGAAAGGACCCATAAGGATTCCAACTCGCTGCTTACAGGACTACCTAAAAATAAATCATATGACTACGAGCATCGTCCAGACACTCCTTGAACTCTGACAGGCTTGGTATCACTTCCCTGGAGAAGCCTGTTCCTGTGACCAATAACCCTCTCAGTGAAAAACCTTTTCCTAATATTCACAGAATCATAGAATGGTTTGGCTTGGAAGGGACCTTAAAGATCATCTAGTTCCAACCCCCCTGCCACAGGCAGGGACACCTCCCACTAGACCAGGTTGCTCAAAGCCCCATCCAGCCTGGCCTTGAACACTTCCAGAGGTGGGGCATCCACACCGTCCCTGGGCAACCTGTTCCAGTGCCTCACCACCCTCACAGTAAAGAATTTCTTCGTAATATCTAATCTAAATCTCCCCTCTTTCAGTTTAAAATTGTTACCCCTCGTCCTATTGCCATCTCTCCATCTCTCCTGTAGGCCCCCTTTAGGTACTGAGAGGCTGCTATAAGGTCTAGCCTTCTCTTCTCCAAGCTGAACTGCCCCAACTCTCTCAGACTGTCTTCATAGGAGAGGTGCTCCAGCCCTCTGATCATCTTCTTGGGCCACCTCTGGACCTGCTCCAACAGGTCCATGTCCTTCCTGTGTTGAGGACTTCAAAGCTGGACACAGTACTCCAGGTGGGGAGTCTCACCAGAGCAGAGTAGAGGGGTAAAATCACCTCCCTCAGCCTGTTGGCCACAATTCTTTTGATGCAGCCCAGGATGCAGTTGGGATTCTGGGCTGCAAGAACACATTGCTGGGTCATGTTGAGCTTCTCATCTACCAACATTCCGAAGTCTTCCTCCTCAGGCCTGCTCTCAAGCCATTCTCCTCCCAGCCTGTATTTTTCCTTGGGATTGCCGTGATCCATGTGCAGGACCTTGAACTTGGCCTGGTTGAATTTCATGATGTTCACATGGGCTCACTTCTCAAGCCTGTCTGGGTACCTCTGGATGGCATCCCTTCCCTCCAGCACATTGACCGTGCCACACAGCTTGGTGTCGTCGGCAAACTTACTGAAGGTGCACTCAATCCCACTGTCCATGTCGCTGACAAAGATGTTAAAAAGCACCAGTCCCAGTACTGACCCCTGACAACGTCACTCGTCACTGGTTTCCACTTGGACATTGAGCCATTGACCGCAACCCTTTGAGTGTGACCATCCAGCCAGTTCCTTATCCACCAAGTGATCTTTGCCAACAAGAAGTGTCCTTGCCAACAAGGTGGCGAGTGTCAAGCTCAAGG
>VYZM01004181.1:2698-36681 GCA_013398915.1 Dromas ardeola
AGAACCACGCCAATGGAGCCACACTGCTCACTGAATGGAAGGCTGCAGGGAATGGGAAAAGCTTCTGCTTTGGCAGTGCCAATGTCTGCCTGCTGCCAGATTCTCTGGCAAGATTTAATAATGTTTTCAACACGCAGGCTAGGGCTAAAGAGATTGGCCAGAGGATCCGAAATGGGGCAAGCAGACCACAGATCAAAATATACATAGATTCTCCTACCAACACATCCATCAGTGCAGCAAGTTTTAGCAGCTTGGTCTCCCCCCAGGGTGGAGATAACGCTAATCGTACTGTTAATGCTGGCATCAAAAGGACAACATCCATGGAGTATAAAGGAGACAATTCTGGCTCAAACAATAGTGAGGATAGTAGAGAAGATAAAGGTGGAGCTGGAGAGTCAAATGGGGGAGAAGAAAACAGCTGCATTGTCCGCATAAATGGAGAGGATAATGGCCACATGTCAGACACAGAACCAGATACCATCAATGGCCAGGCTCATGCCAGTGGCCCAGCAGAGCCCTCACTGGAAGGTGATGTGGAGATCTCAAAAACACCTAACCACAAACAGAAAGAAGGCGATTCTGGGAGTTTAGACAGCTACTCTGCTTCACGAGAGTCCTTAGTTAAAGTTCGTGTTGGAGATGGTACAGTGGACCAAAGCACTGTCAACAACAAGCTCCTCTACAAAGCTTCAATCATGAAGAAGACTTCAGTGCGGAAAAAGAAACATACAGATGAGACCTTTGATCATGAGATCTCTGCCTTCTTCCCTGCCAACTTAGACTTTCTGTGTTTGCAGGAAGTGTTTGACAAAAGAGCTGCGGAGAAATTGAAAGAGCAGCTTCATCACTATTTTGAATACATTGTCTATGATGTTGGGGTCTATAGTTGCCATGGCTGCTGTAGCTTTAAGTTTGTGAACAGTGGTCTACTTTTTGCCAGCCGCTATCCTGTTATGGATGCTGCCTATCACTGTTACCCCAACGGAAGAGGAACGGACTCCTTGGCTTCCAAGGGAGCCTTGTTTCTCAAGGTAAGAGCCTTTTCACCGCCATAAATATTGACTCTATAGATGTGACGAGTTACAAAGTTACATTATTTTCTCTCAGTCATTTCTGTTAGCATTCAGGTCTAGATTACCTGATATAACCTATATATAGGTTTTGTGGCGTAGATGCTGTGGTAAAGTGATGGATGTGCATGAAATAATGAGGGCCTTTTGGGAGTAGAACTTGAGTATAATCTCAAGTGTCAAAAATTGAAGTAGTTTTCATGTGATTTTAGTTTCTTTTTTACAGAAATGTCTTTAGTGACATGCGCAAATTCTAAGCTTCATAACATGAGTATAGTACAATGGACATTACTATTGGAAACCAGTTTATGCACGTTGCGTGTTTATGTGGGAATCAAAAGTCTAAATGCCAGTAGAATAAAATAATTGCAATGAAAGGTATGGCTGTCCCTCTCTCTTGGTTGCAAAAGAATTGTTGAGGAGGGACATGAAGAGTAAACAGAAAAAATATGCCCAGGACACTGGGGAGCCAGAGAGGTTTTTCACTTTATTAACACAGTTTACTTAAATTAACTAATGGTCGTGAGAACAGGAAGCCTGGGGTTATGCTTCTGTAAATCATGAAAAGCAGAAATAAAAGTCTGCATGTAATGATTTGCTTTTCCAAGACTAGTGGCTGTTCATGCGTAATTCTTGGATGAATCTGGCTGTGCTCGTCATAAACTGGAGAGCGAGCTCTTCTAATTTGTGATTAATTGAGAACCAAAACTTTGTGCAGAGATCCAAATCTGTAGACCCAAACCTAGACAGATCTGAAGATCTAGGATACTGGATTTCAGACTTTGTGATTTAGTCACAGTTTGGAATGCGTTTCACTGACTAAAACCTGAAATTTTTTCCTAATGCTAGCAAAATATATTAGGTGCTCAAATTATACATACTTTCTAGTGCATATGCTCACAACAAAAAATTCAATTTTTCAAAAAAAAAATCATTTGCTCTCAACAAAAGCCATTAACAGCCATTAAAAATACGGATTTTTAATAAGGATCAGTGGGGTTTTTTTGTACCCGCTGTTTGTAACTTGTAAATGAAGCAAAAACTATTGGTATTGTGGCTTGCATAAACCCCCCAAATATTAGAATTTGCGGTCTGATAGTACTCCAGTATTTCATATACATTTGACAAAGACAAAAGCCTATCTATATCTGAATGCAGGTTTCCAAAAATTGGGTCTAAGCTTTCTATACTGTAGTCTTTTATGTGTTTATAAACAGCTAAAGTTTATTTTTTTCATCATGAAGTGCTGCATGCAAAAAATGAACATACACCTTGTGCAGTGTAAATACTACCGGGGTCATAAAGACTACACTTCAACATATGCATATATTAGGGATTAACAGATTAAGACCAGTCTGCTTTCAGCTGCTCATTGCTGAGTCACTGATTTGCTACCCTGCGAGGCAGGCCGCAGCGTCTCCATTTCTCTTGCAGAAAATTAAGCCTCTTTCCAAAATTCCACTGGGATGATGAACTTAATTATGGATTCAAGTTGTTAAATAATGTTACAGCTGAGCAGGGAATAGGGACCCATTATTATGAAGATTCAAAGATCACTACATTCTTTCAAACATGACAGAATTCTGGCCCAGCTAAAAGACCATTTTTCCTTATGTCTGTGTCATTCTGACATACTGTACTTTATACCTAAAATATTTTTCATTCTGAGTTAAGTCTATCCTGATACAAAATGACTTCCTGTCTTAATTGTACATTAAGTGATCATTGGTCATTTCTTTCTTTGACCAAAAAAAAGTAGGAATGAACTATTTAATTTAGCTTTGAAATAAATAAAGTAGGTTTGAAGGTTGTTTTTCTTGATGTAGTGTTTAATCAGCAACCGAGCGTGTGTGGACTCTGGAGACAAAAGCTACAGTAAGTAAAAGCCTAGCTTGTTTTTGACGTCAGTGAGAAGCAATCCATTAACTTCAGAAGTCCCGAGGTGTTACGCTTTGCTACCTGGCTGCTATCCCAGTGAATCCTCACTGTGGTTGGAAGGCGTCATTCTAGCCAGTGCTAGCCAGTGCTCTGCCACTCAAAATGAACAGCTTATAGATACTTCTTTTACTGGCTCTTACAATATTGTTTATGTATCTAGTCCTACATTAGCATTTATCTCAGTGTGGTTTCAAAGCCAGTAAGAGAGCGCTGTAGAACAAGAGTCCCCTAATCGCCTTCCATTCAGTAGTGGCATGCAGTTGTCTCTCTGCCCTGTGCAAAGTCTGTGTTTTTCAGTACCTTATTGAAAAATGAGGACATTCAGAAATGTCCCCATTTCTGAAGTAGAAAAGACATCGATTTAGTTTTGGTTTGTAAGTATACTTACAAAGACTGTTCCCCTTGCATAGCTTCCAGCTCTGAATAAAGGAGCAATTGCTCTGTATGTTGTTCGGGGAAAAAAAAAAGAAGTTGTGAAAAGTGAGTGAGGGGAGATTTGTGTTATTTTGAAAATATGGATAAAATCAGTTAATGTTTCCACTCATTAGGAGGATGAAGCCTTTACTCAAATCTTTCTGAACCTCAGAAAAGACCCAACATCCAAATTCCAAAGAATGTTCAGAGAAGGAAACTGGTTCTCACTTAATGAGTACAGTTTGTCTCCTTACTACAAATATAAGTGTTAGGGAGATAAATTAAAAGTCTCATAACTAAACATTTAATGAAGGTTGAACTATTTTGAATAGAAAGGCAAAATTTTCTTGGGGGCGTTGTGTTACTAAACAGATCCCTACTGCCAAGGTTCCAAGTGTTTCACACGTTTTTTTCTTTCGGAATAGGTTCTGTTTCCAGTGAAGAGGAAATGATTTTCCATTGCCCGCCTCTTCCCTGCCCTGCCTTCACCATCTAGATTGTAAAGTTCAGGTGGAGATTTGGAAGGATTTGAGAGATTTGCTTAGTCATACAGAATTATTTTTCCTGAGAGACTTACACAGCTCAAGGGTTATTATTAGTAGCTATAATAACAATCAGCTCTTACGCACTACTTTTCATTCATATGTCTCAGTGCATAATAAAGAAAGGTCAATATCTGCTTAATAGAAGGAGAAACTAAAGCACCAGAAGGTAAAGTGATTTGATTGTGGCTTAACACCGGGGGTGTCACAACCAAGGAAAGAAGCTGGAAGTAAATCACAGAGGCTTTTAATGCTCTTTCATACTACTGACTTCATACTGCCTAACAGCTATCTGGAGACCTGCGCAATGGAATTTTGCTAGGAAATTTGTCAGTTCTCTTCCTAAAGATGTCTGCCACGCGGGGTGCTGCTGCTGGCCTTTTCCTGACTGTTTTTCCATCGGTAGAGGCTGATGCTTTCCAGGTCAGCCTCTGTGAAGGCACGAGGGAGACGTAGTTGTGAGGGTCTACTGTGTAAAGCCCATTTTCTTCATAATTGGAGGACTAATTTATGTTCAGCACTTTGATCTTCTGCCTCCAATCTGGGGGTGTCTTTGGGACGCAAGAGGGACAGAGTCACAGAAAAAATATGTAAGAAGGGGGGGAAATGTCACTTGCGTCTAAGTGACAGTTTCATGTCTGAAGTGTTAAACCACTGTTCCTAGTTGCCGCTAAAGACTCAGAGGAGAAGTTAGCAAATATATAAATCAGCCAATCCATTTTCATACTTTGACAGTCTGGGCCCTTGGGAGACTCTGCTGTAACTCTCTGTTCTAGCATTGCATTTCACATTAATTTAAAATGCCTGAGAAAAGAACCCTTTAGTCTGCTTTGTAGGTTTTATAACTCCAGTTGTCTCTTGCTGTTGTTCTGCTTCAGACAGAGGGAGGGAAATGGGACTGACCCAGATGCTACCCTGTGCTGGTGATTCTAACTAAGAAGCGAGCTTGTGTGTATCTGTATATACCGCGATGCAGATTGCTGTGTTCTCAGTTACTCTGCAGCTGTTGGTTTGACACGTACCTAATTTTAATTCACAGTGGTTTCGATGAATTTAAAGGGAGTTCTAAGATACATGTCCCTTTCAGAAACTGGGTGATGATTTGCAGTCAAATCAAGTTTAAGAGGTATCAATGAGTGCTGAGCAGAAATGGCGTAATGCATCACCTGTCTGTAATTTACCAGAAGGTTTTCAAATGTCAACATCCATCTTTAGATAGAGGGATTAGTATGTAGCCCTAGTTGGACTGTCTTCCAGGGATGCTGTGTAAGTTTTGGACAGTAGTGTAATAAAACCAGAAAACAGCCTTAACTTGACCCAATGAGTCAGTGAATTGGAGAGCGTGTCCGTATTTTACCAGTTCTATCAATCTAATAAAAATTTTCACTTCTGCTGACAAGTTTTGCCTCTCTTTTATCCTTAAATTGTAATAGCTGTAACTGTAGATCTTAAGCCATACAGGACATGTAAATGCGTACTTGGGGTAGGGAGGTGAGTGAAAGAGGTATTATTCTCAAAATGGCTATTAACGGAGGAGGTTTTGGAGTGGTTTGCCTCCCACTGAGACTGGGAGATAGGGAAGTATATTGTATAGGAGGCTGTTCTTCCTGTTGCTCTTAGTAGAAAATTATTACGGGTTTTGGCATCTGCCAAGAGAGAGATTTTTAGCAAAAATAAGAATGCTTGCTTAAAACACAGTATGTGAACATACAGCAAAAGCAAAACCGCAGTCTGGTGGGTAGTTTGAACAGCTAATAGTATTCTAACAAAAGCAAAAGGAAAAAATATGTCTTGTGGTTTTTGCTAAAATTCTGAAAGAACTTGTGTTAATTAATATTAATTCCTAAGCTTATTAGCAGATTTACTTTTCAAATTCTCTGAAAATTAATGCTGTTCTCAGGAAGTACAGTAATTGTGCAGATAACATGTTATTATTCGTTGCTTAAAGGAAACCTAGCAACCTTTGCTTATGTGCAAAGCTAACCTGTTTTCAGAAGAGCTGATATGGTGGTAACAGATGGTAGAAGGAGCGGTAGCTCTGACTGCACAACTGCTTTGAAGCCCAGTTTTTACTCTTTGCTACTCTGGAGGTGCCTGCTTTGTCTGAAAAAATGAGGTTTCCCTGAATTAACCTCTGTGATTCTCCTTTTTGATACTGTTGATGCAGATACATGTTGCTTGGGTGACTTAAGCTGTCCTCACTGTCCCATGCCAACTTGTCGGTGTTGTGGCTGAGAGCGAAGGGGCAACTTCTGCTACACAGCTGCACAACGTATTGAGGGGAGGCTTTTTTACCTAGGAATAACACAGAAAAGGGGAATGGCTGTTTTCTGACTCCAGTAAAAGATCATCTCGAGATCTCAGTGGTTAGATTTTCTTGTCCGTAATCAGTAGTCCAGTATCTACAGTTACCCCATGATGTACAAAAGAAATGCCTAGTGCTGTTCATGAATTTGTTTAGAGGACTCTAAAGCTGTGCCATTTAAGTCAGGAGGGTAACCTAAACATTTTCCACATGTTCAGTTTCTGCTATAAAATGTTAATGCAGGAATTGGATAGAGTCCAATAAACTGCTTGAGACTTTTTGAAAAAAGCAACAAAAAAGATCCTACCATGGCACTGTACCATATTCCTTCACTCTGATGCAATTAATGTTATTAATCACAGTCTTTTTCTCAATTATTAATGGGGACAAATTACAACTGTTGTGCACAATGAAATACAGGTTTGAGAGAATGTGAGTTGTGGGCTTTATCCTCTTCAGAAGAGGAAGAGCTCTTTGTTCGTGGCACCAATTTACAGCCACTTTCCCTCACATATAAGCTTAATGAAGCTTTGCTAAATAACTAATTCTCTGAGTTCATGGAACGGTAATTGTTGTCATGTGGTAGGTGGGGAAAAATAGGATTCTGAAATAATCAAGTACAAATGTGGCTAGAAAGAATTGCAGAGCACCAAACAGAATTTTAAGCTGAACCACTGTAACATTTTAAACGTCTTTAATAACATATTTATTATAATAAATTCATAATTTAGTTAATGCATCTTCTTCAGAAGCTGCTATGTATCCCTGAAGGCAAAAGGCAGAGCTGTCAGTGTACTAGAAATAAGATAGATCTTTTTACACTATGTCTAAACTAACCAAAAAACTACTACAAAGAACAGAAAGTACAGGAATAAAATACATCTTACCGCTAATCTACGTCACCTCTGTGGGACAGGAATGTTTGAATTGTGAATGTCAGTAGTTGCAAGTTTTCCTTGGCATCTTAACAGTAGTAGGAATGAAGACTGTGCACACAGTTTGTCTGCCTATTCCAGTTAGTTTCTTGGTGCTGACCCTCCTGTTTGTCTTGGGAAATTGCTGTAATGAAAAAAAAATGTCCAGAAGGGGTTGGTACAATTTGGGAGATTATGGAAAAGTTGTACAGGAAAGAAAGAGAAACTATATTTTCCATTTCTTTCATTTTTCTTCCTCACTCTGTTGTTTGCTTATTATAGGTCCATAGGATGTCTGTAATGACAGTCCCACAGCAGCTGAAATAGGGAGGTACAAAGAGTGTACTTTTACCAGCATGCCTCAGAGCATCAAACCCGGGAGCTCTGAGCCACGACTGTGTGTGGAGATAGCGCTACTGGTGCCTAAACAGTTGCTTTATCTGCAGTAATTCACTTGAATCTCATGCTCCTGGATTTTTAATGGAGCTTCCCTTGAACTTAAACAATATTGACTACATATGGTAAGAGGAGTATTTCTGTGGGAGTAAGTCACTGTCACATCTCCTGTAAAGTCTGTTTCTGTGCCCTGCTCTTATTCTCTGTCTGGGGTGCTTTATTTCTAAGATAAACAGTAACTCGAGGCCCCTGCTTCGATGACGGTCTTTAGAAACAAACGCATGAACACTGCATTTGTAAAGAGAGAGGGTTTTTCTTCCACAGCGCGTGCAGGTGTGCTTTTCAGCCTGGCTAGTTTTTCTCATTAATAGGAACATCATTAGTTTGGTTCTTGTCATGACTGTAAATTTGTTTGCTGTAGAGCTCTATATTTTGGAGACATACCCTCTTCAAAAGAATAATGCAGGAATCAGTACTACAGTTTACATTTATTACAACAGCAAAATCTACACCTTCATGGTCAACTAATGAGATGAATAATTTTGCTCATTATAGTTTAATTGCATCTTGGACTGTAATGGCTGAAGCTAGAGCTATTCTGTGTAGCATCCCATTTCCCTGATGGAGTCTTAATGCTGCAGTCAGATTATTTACCTTTCCCAGCTTTGGCTTTATTGGCCGTGTGTAGATTGTGGGGTGATAAACTCCGTGGAACTCTTTTTTTCCAGGAGTGTACGAAAATTGTAGCTCTCTTCTGGTTTGTGCACCTGGATTTGCTTCCATGGGAAGAGGCAACATGCTTGGACTTGTATGGACATAAACCCTTCATATTGGAGGGTACACTTTTAAGAACCTGTCTGCTTTAGTTAGGATTTTTTTGAATGGCGCCTCCTGGCAATGGGAAGCTTCTAGACAATGTCACTGAAGGTTAAGTTCCCCTCTTAACAAACCTTTTGTTTTTGTCTACACGTTACTGGTCGGTGCTTGAGAACCTGGTTTGATTCTTTAATCGAGAGAGATTTCTCACGTATGGCACGGCCCAAATTTTTAAGCATTAAAGAACAGTTCCTTCCAAGTAACTGATGATCTATTAACACAGCGATGACATGTTTGAAGCTGGTTTTTAAGCTGGTATTGAAATCTCCCTGGTATTTAGGTAGCATTTCCCTGATTTTTGTTTAAGTATCTGTTGATGCTTTTCTTGACATCCAGATGTAATGGAACTGTTCTGCACTGCTGGGACAGATGTGTGTAAATATAAACTGTTAAAGACAAGATATTTGCCATGTTTGCAGCTTTGTATACTTCTTATACTGCAGTATGGTAAACATGAGATGTACAAGATTTTCCAGTTATCTCAGAAAATTCCCATGATAGCAAGTAATGTGATTGAATTTGAGCTTCACTCTAGCTCTAAAATTTCAACTATTGCTACTCATTATGTTGGGTTTTTTTCTTGTCAACAAGAATCTTTCTGCCATAGCCTTGTTGGCTTGATTTCTTTCATGAGCATTGTTCCTTACCTGACAGCAGTCTAACTGGGGGACATACAATGCTCAGTCCATGTAGGACAAGTTTTTGATACACAATTATGGGAACATACAGAGTTTTGCATAGTACAGCAGAATATCAGCATGGTCTCTCCAGTAGATTGCACTAATGTGCTATGGCATAGAGATGAAATATTTTAATAAAAAGTACTTGATGTCAAGTACTTTTGTGTTCTTTACACAGGCAGCACTCTGAAAATAAAAATTCAGAGCTGTCAGTTTTGCACTTATTTAATTTACAGGCAGGGGACAAATGTAAATATGTAGCAGTAGAAATTGGCATTTTGAATTCCAAACACAACCTTAGTAGGCTTTCTCCTTTATGGAAAAAAAGTCTCTTTCTCATCTGTAATAAGCTTTTTATGCCCCCCCTCCCCAACAGCTAAGAAAATGTAATGTTCAGTGGTGTAACAGGGTGAGAATCTACTCCTAGCTTCCAAAGGTTTGACTAGTTTGATTACTTAACCTTTGCAGATGTACTGAGAATTGGAATATATTTTGCATATTTCAGCATAATATTGAAAAATATTAATTTGTTTCTGTTAAATTATATCATTGGGACACTTTATTAAACCACAAATATGTTTTCTCAGTTTTAATTTTTCCTCTGTGTAACATCAGAGTTTAACAGGATATCACATAAACTTTTTCCCTTTGTAATAATTATCCTATTTTAAAATATTGGGAACTTACAAATATATTTGATATGACCTTCCTATAACTTTCCATGGACACAGAAGAGTCCATGACGGGACTAAGACTATACAATGATTTTTAGAAAGCAGTATCTGAAGTAGTTCCCTATAGCAGGGTAATTTGATGAATGTATCACTGATACAGAGCTACTAAAGCAGAAGAGTTGAAGTGAACTTAAGTTACGCTTACGGTGAAAGAGCCGCTCTGCTTATTTGCTTACTTTTTTTTTTTTTTTNNTTTTTTTCTTTTTTTTTTTTTTTTTTTTTTTTGGTAAATGTGAATTTAGAAGTTTATTCTGCATTAAGCAGCAAAAATTATGTTCTATTTGTGAAGTGCTGACTTGGTTTGGTGCAAGTGGAACCTTTCTGCCAAGATCCACGTTGCAGGCTGGAGTGGATGCTCCGCGTTGCCTTCCTGCAGGACTGCCACGTAGCTGCTCAGGCCACAACATAATATACCCTTGANNNNACCCTTGAAAATGGAACAGTCTAAAAGTAGACATGGTATTTGGCCACACAAAGGAATGTTTTTATGCAGAATTATAGGGCTTGTAATATTCCAGAGGTCAAGCAGTTTTCCCGTCTGTACATCTCATAGTCCTTGTTCATCTGCGAAATACCAAATTAGACTGAATAATCAGATTTTCCTTACTGGTTCATTTCAGACCATGTTTAAAATACAAGTGTTTCTGCTGTTGCTGGGGATTGACTGGGTAGCTGCAAGGATATTTATTTTCTCTCCTAGTAGTTGTCACAAATATTTGTCTCCATTATGATTATACTCAAAGTGACTCTGCTTGGCCATTTACATCAATACTGCTGCTCAAAAAAAAAAAAAAAAAACCAAAAAAAACCAAACAAAACAAAAGTCAAAAAAGTCGGAAGACATGTGAAATCTGGGAGATGAGCTGCTTTGGATGTACTTCCATGCTCGCACTTTCCAAGGAAATTCTAATTATGTTGATGTCTTCAGCTCTTGCATTTGAGCTTTTTTTAAAATTAGGAGAGCGTTTATGAAAGCCCTCTTCCTTTTCCCCTCAGGAGCGTGTGTAAAGCAGCCATTGTTCCTAGCACAGAGCCCTGGCGCACTGTCACCCTGGGGTGGCAACCCCGCTTGCCTACCCACATAGAACAGCAGTTGTTCTTTCTTCTCGGCCATTTCATGTCATTCTTTGAGATCAAAAGATCCCAAGTCCATTTCAGTATAGATCTGTGCACACAGGGACACCTTACGATACGAATTTATTTATGATTAATAGAAATGACTGTTATCCTATGCATAAATTGATTGACGAGTACTGGCCTTGTCAGGCACTCCATTAAGGCTGCACAGGAAATTCTAAAACCAACTGCAGTTGACTTCTTTTTTTCAACCGACTAGAATTTATGTTTGGGTGTTCAGCTTTTCAACTTAAATCATTTATGCTTTTTGGATAGACACTGAAAATGATTCCATCTGCTTTAGTCAATAAGAGGATTATAAGCCGCATATTCTTGCTGTAAGGCTGAATAACTTTACGTGCAGTATTTTCTTTTCAGTGTGGTTACAGTAGATGGCACTGAAAGATGTACGACATGCATGCTTTTTCTCTGCAGCAAGAGAGACTCCAAATCTGTAAACTAGTAGAGACTTTACAATATATAGTTTTCAGAGAAAATCTGATTTTGAGTTATTAAGTTCAGAAAATATATAATTCATGCACCTGCCTGCCCTAGATAGTGGAGGATATAAACTAGTGGTTTCCCACTTTTCTATTGGAATGGCATACATTGCATAAAAGTTGGAGAGAATGCTCCTCTAATTCACCTATTCTAATAGATCACATGGTGATCTACTCGGAGCAAGGCAGCCTGAGGGAGGATGGAAAAGGTCTGCGTAGCGAAGCTTCTGTGGTAGTCAGTGACAGCCTGCCAGCAGATATCCTCTGCGACTCTGCTACAATCTTGTGAGTTTAGGAGAATCCTCTGGTTTAGGGGTAGATCCACCAGTGATTGCGTGTGTTTTCCTTGCCTGCCTCTGCCTTCACCCTCTCTGAAGCAGGTTAAACTGCATAGGGACAACAATAAGAACACTATCAGTATCTGTTTGGGAAATTGTCTAAAGGACTGAACAGACTGAGGACAGAATGATGCAAATTTACTGCACGCTCTTCTAGCTGGAACAAAAACTGAAAGTTAACAAGGCATTGTTGAGTACAAATGACTTCTAAGTTCACTTCCTGCAAAGCTGACTTTCCAGTTATAAAATGAATCAGATGGTTCTTGGATAGCTGAAAAACAAGAAAACCAACCAAGCTGACAGAATTGTGTCTGTATGAAATATTGCGCTCTGCTTGTTATTCAGAGGTATCAGCTGAAATTTGAGTCTAGCCTTGTGAAGGAGAGTCACCTGTGGGGGTTGTTTTCTGAGCCCTGGGTACAACTTTCCTCTGTGGGCATTTTCTTTAGTAGTCTATGCAGTGTTGCCGTGTTAACTGCCAACAGGAAAACCATATGCTCCAACTAGTTTCTTGCCTCAATCCAAATCTTGATCCTCAGGTCACTGGGAATTTTGATTTGCAGCTATAAGTCCTGAACTACCAAAACCTTCAATAGAGTTGAAAACCTAAACCAGAACTTGATTCTAATTTACTTGTGTGTCCACCAGCAAATACATTTTTAAAAGATTGCGCATATGATACAGATGAGGAACTATACTACGTTCCAGCTTCCCTGGAAGCCCTGCCTCTTCTGTGTGTAAGAGCAGGGGCACACATTGTGTTTTCATCTGGTTGACAGACCTGGGGGCTGCTGCTGTGAGCTGAAGAATGTAAACACTTTGCTGAGACATAGCAAAAATCCCCAGCACCTTTGTAGAAGAATGTAAAAAAATCCATCAAAATCCAAAAGTTGCTGTGGAATGGAGAAAACATGGTCAAACCCAGTATTGATTTCATGTTTCATCCTTTTCCCCAGACTCCCTTGGCATTTTTTTTCCTTCTGCATGCTAGTCTTCCACAGACACCAAGCATGAGACTGCTGGTAGTATTACATGGCACTTCAGTGGTGGGTCTCAATCTTGCATATGAACAAGAGCTGGAATGCAGGAGGGTGGCAACAGAACCAATGGGATTGCGAAGAGCAGAAGGAAGTCAAATTTTTGCATGTGCTGCAGGTCAAAATTGAAACATTGAAGTAGTGGTGGTCAGGAAGCAGCCACTGTGCTAGCAGCAGGTGGGACCCCAGTAAGCCCCAGTTGTGTCTCTGGTGGTTTTTCGTATGTGTGTGCATGTTTTCAAAATGGAGCTGGCTGTAAAGAGTGGTGAAAAAGGCCAATACCATGTACAGAGCTGCACAGCCGGGGTCGGAAGTGGAGTTGTATGAGCTCTTCCATTAGTCACCTTTTTATTTCTTCCTTCCCTTCCAGGTGCAAGTGGGAAGTACACCTCAGGACCAAAGAATTGTGGGATACATTTCCTGCACTCACTTGCAAGCTATTGCAGGTACTGTCCTAATTTTCACTATTTCTAGGCCTGTGGTGGTATTCTTGTGCAAAAGTAGCGAGCATTGCTCCTCCAGTATTTCTGACAAAGTGCAGCGTGCATTGCAAACAGCAGTGAAATAGCGAAGAAAGAAGGGTAGACAAGTATATCCCCAAACCTTCACATTTTCAGTCTTAAGAGTAATTAAATATTACAGGACACAAACAAAGAATATCCTTTGAGAGCTTTTCTTCTCTTGCTCCCTCTTAACCAAATACTGTTATTTTAGCAAATACGTTACTATGATCATTACTCAACAGTATTTAACAACCCATATCAGCATATAAACTTAAATTTCTTTGTACATAACTGGGAGACTATCAGAAGATAAAAGTTGGGACAGTTTTTCCTTCAGAAGTCAGCAGCTTGAATAAGCCCAAATTCTCTGGTTCTTGACCTGAACATTTCATACATAAAGAGCTAGAAAATTAATACACTTACTGAAAAATTCTCTTGGTCATGTTTAAAAGCAGTTCCACTATTACATTTACTACAGCATGCCACAGCATGCCCCGTGTCCTTTGTTTCATGAAACAATATTTTCTAAAGTTGTTAAAGATAAATAAAATGCAAAAACTCTTAGCAGGGTGTGGAAGGCTTTTTATGGAATTTTCACTGACTTACCTTAAAAAAGAATGAGATGTTCTTTAATAGCAGATTTCTGTGTCTGAGAGAGGCGTGGACTCTACTGCTTCCCATAACCAGACTGGAATTTCATGTAGCTCTGTCAGATTGTGGTGGAGCCTGTTCCTCCTCAACCATCTTATGACCTTTTATGACCTTTTTTTTATGATAGTGTCTCAACATTCAGCTCTCCTTTGAATACTAATATTCAGAACAAGGCTGAGGTAGATGGGTGGCCTTGTCTCCATTTTACAACCTAAGTACAGGAAGCAAGGGGAAAAAAGTGAGTAACTTCAGGTCATTTTATTCCACTTTTAGTGTTCTGATGCATACATTTTGAACTCGGGACGCTTCTCCATTTAAGCTGTTCGCCTGAACACTCATCAGTTAAAACTGACAAATACTTGAAACTCTTGGAGATGTCTATGGAAAATTTTCTGTGTCTCTCTCATATCTTTTGCATCAAAGCTATCAGCTCTATACTTAGAGAAGGTGTAGCGATAAAATAAAAGCCAAATCTACAAACATTTCCTTTGTGTAAGATCAGAATTTAATTTAGCCAGAGGGGCGGATGTCTTTAGTTTTACTTGATGCAACTGCAATTCTTGTGCTGCTGAGAGCTGGAGAGCACGACACAGCCCTCCTAGCCTGCGTGAAGACAGTATATATGCTGCAGACTGAGGCGAGACAGTAATGTATTATAAATGGTAGAACTTTGAACCTCCGCGCTACAGCATGTCTAGGTTAACCCAGCCAGGCAGCTAGCATTCATTCTACTTTGTCAGTGCTTCAGTCGCAGAGAGACAGACTTGGGAACAAAACTGCCAGTCCCTGAAGTGCATTAGAGAGACTGGATAGTTCTAAAGAAGATTCATTAATTTTTCAGCTACGTTTTAACAGTGTAACCTCCTCCTCTGGTTTTCTATTTTTAACTCTGGAATTATGGTAATGTACTGTGAGATTGCTTTGTGGAGCTGAGATTTGTTGCTGTTCTAGTTTAGGTTATAAACCTCCCATTTCCAGTCCTGTTCCTTTTTGCTACCCTAGTCGTGTATTCTCAGTTGGTCTTTGATAACCACATTGTGAAGTCCCTAAAATATTAAAGAGGAAGAGGGGGAGAGGGGAGAATAATGGGGAAGTAATGTTCTATTTTCAAAGTCAGCCTAAAGCTTCTTCAAGGGTAAAACACAACCTTTCATTTTCCTACTTATGTTCTTGCTTTGTGTTTTTAGGCTTATCTGGTTCAAACTACATTCAAATAGAGCAGACAATGATTTAAGAGTCTTAACTGTCCTTTGATATATCATATTAGTGTATGTAATGAAATAGAAAACTAAAGTTCGTAAGTTTGGCAGAGCTGTGCTTTCTTATTTGTATCATCTGATTCATAACATTTCACACATTTAAAAAATTATCCAAAAAACGCTTCAACGATGTAAAGATGTGGTATCTATAAAAACAAGCACTGTTTAAAAGGTTAGCCATTTAAATCATCTTGTCATACATGGCTGAGTGCAATTTGGCTTCCTTTCTAGGATACATAGACTTGACAGTTCTGATACTTACACAAGTATAAAATGCCTGGATGCAGTCCTGAGTCATGTGCTCTAGGCAGTCCTGCTTTAGCAGGGGAGTTGGACGAGATGATCTCTAGAGGTCCCTTCCAACTCTGAAGATTCCATGAAGGGATCCAACCGCTTATGGTCAGGGACGAACTACTAATGCTTTTTTCAAGAACTGGGCTGGCTCAACGCTGTTCTGAGCAATTACTATTTTTTCAGACCTGACATTCACCTTTTTCAATAAAACTTTAGAATTAGATAGTTTATCCTCTCAATTCTCTACCTATTACTGAATGGTGCTATGAAGCAGCTCATTATTTCCACTGTGGAAATAGCTGCATTTCAGTGACAAATGAAGGGATCCTTTAATGAGACTTGAATGTAATTATTTTCCAAGGGGCTGTTAAGTTTACATGGTTCTCTTAGGTCTTTCAATTAGTCAGTGATTAATGTTCTGGACAGGTTTTGCTGCCTAGAATCCACCCACCTCCCAAGTCCCTTTGAGTCATGCCTTTCAGACGCCCCACCAAGCCATCAAAACAGAGTCAGCCTCAAGCTATTCCAGCCCAGGTCCAGCTGATGTAGCATGCTGGATGCTGTCTCGTAACCTTGCTTACATCCCTGTTTGGCGTTCAGCGTGAACCTGGTCATTCACAGTAACTGCCAACTCGTGCTTCCCTAGTTTCAGGTTCCACAAGCCTACACACAGCTCAAGCAGAACTCAGCTCAGGACTCGGAGATCCCTCAATGTTTAGAATTCTGACTGTGCAATCAGGAGTAACCCCAGAGCTAAACGTCCTTAGGCAGCGATTCCACAGATGTTTCTGAAATAGCAAAGCTGGCATATCCATGCTCTGGCAGCCTGCCCTTGCCCCCTCCTCTCAGTTGTGCCAGGTTCCCTGCCAGTATATCCCATAGCACTTATCAGGGCTGGTTTTAAAAACCTCCACTGGAGCTTTCCTCTGACTAGGCCCGTCAGCTGCTTTGCTCAGCCACCACAGTGCTCCTTCTAACGTCTCTGAGAGTAGGACAAAGCAGTCTTCCTCAGCGTATAGTACCTACCTGCAGCCCTAACTAAAGCCAGGATTTCACTTAAGCATTTCCAAAGTAAATGGAAAGTGCAAATATGATTATCCTACGACGAACAAAGGTGAAGTATTTATTTATGGTGGCTGAAGTTTCCCACACTACCCTTTCATCCTTCCACAAAATTTGAAGCTGAAGAGAACTTGCAAAGAATTTGGAAAGGCTGACTGCAGGAACCAGTCACAACACAATTATTTGCATTTTTCCAGGCCAGTTACTGAGGAAAAGAGTGTAGAGCAATTAGTACAAATCTGTATTCTCTGGTTAATCACTGGTGGCAGTCAATCAGATCAGTGATTCTATCTGGACGTTTAATTAGAGCTGAAGGCTGGAAGACGAAGTTGAATGCCAGTGTTGGGAGTTACTACCTAGTTCTCTTCTGTTAATATTTATTGATGCTGTTTCACTTCAGCAGCAGTCTCTGAAATGTCTGCTCCCCTGATTGTTCTTGATACAGGTTTGGCTTCTCCTCTACTCAGGTGTCTGATTAGTTCAGTTATCTTCAGTCTTCATCTCCAAAGCTATTGTTCACTGGGAGCTGGTGAGACCGAGTCTCACTAGTGACTTTTGCATACAGATACATGCGGTACCTGCTGCGTAGCTGCAGTAAGCTGGATACCGTTAGTTTAATATTAATCTCAGAAAACAGTCGCATTAGGGAATCCCATCTTTTGTCATGGAAATGTAGCTCACTTCATTGCACACGCTCCAGGTAGTGTACTAAAGTGCAATTACTTCTATGACCTCTAGTGGGGATAATCAGAGATGCCAGACTATCACAAGTTCCACGCTTTTCTAAAAAGAAATGAAAGTCATCTGTTTCTAGACTTCGAAGGCTATTTTTCTGTAGAGCCCTGAGGTTATCTGCTGTCTAGTGCTGCTACAAAGGCTCAGCATTCTTACCCAGGGAGATGTATGTCACTATGTAGTTAATGCTTTTCTAATAATAGCAATGCATGTTACCAGACACCTTTCACAATATCCTCCTAAAATGTTTTTGCCTGTCTGTCCTTTGTTTTTCTCAAGAGTTTTCTGTTTTGGAGAATTTCACCTTTGTGTGTTTCAGTTAAGTGGCTGTGCCGCTTTCTTCACGCTGGTCTGTGATGGGTTGCTGCCTGAGCTTTATGCCTGTATGGTAATGGCTGCATTATTTTATCACTCATCCTAGTGAAGCCATGCTAGATGGATAAGTCACATAAAATGCAAATAAACCTGGACAGTTCAGGGATATAAAAGCTGGTCTTAGAAGTCAAGCAATTTATGTAATCAGGACTTTGTGGGAAGCAAGATGTTACTGCATTCCTGTCAACAAGTACCGTGCTTAATAGTTATGTTACGAGGAAAAAAAGACAGGCCAGAAGAAAATACTGGCGATAGGAGATAGAAAGATTCAGATGCTGCAAAGGAAGGACAGTCTCTGAATTTGAATAAACTTCACCAGGAATGAGAAAGCTCAGCCTGTTGAGCTGCAGAAAGGATCTCACCAAAGTGTTTAAAATACCTGATGGGAGAGTGTAAGGAAGATGGCGGCAGATGCTCCTCAGTAGGGCCCAGTGACAGCAGGAGAGGCAATGGGCTCAAACTGAAATGCAAGAAATGCTGTGTGGACAAAGGAAAATGTTTTTGTTTTTTTTTTTATTGCAAGGGTGACTAAGCACTGGAACAGGTTATCGAGAGGTTATGGACTCTCCAACCACGGAGCTATTCAAAGCCTGCCTGGACATGGGCCTGAGCAGCCTGCTGTAGTTGACGCCACTTGGGCGGAGGGATTGGACTAGATGATCTCCAGAGGTCCCCTTCAAGCTTATGCTTGCTGTGAATCTGTAATTTCGTCTGTATCTTTAGCAAAGCAGAACGTATATGTTAGTCACGCACACCTCTTGTGGTTAGTGTCACCAGCTCCAGGCTGGATTTATTCCACGTGACCTATTTCTTGTGCTTTTGTCTAGCTGCGTCTTCACTGTAGGGCTTTCTTGTGCTGTTGTGGCAAGGGGGTTTCCCAAGAATACCTTGCTCTGGATTTGTGTCAAGCTGTGTGGTTGGGATACTGTGTGAACTTGAGATACAAGTAAGTGCTAGAAGCTGCAGGTTAGGGAATAGATCAGGAAGCACTTGTACCTACTTTAATATTATAGC
Source organism: Dromas ardeola (assembly GCA_013398915.1). Lineage (NCBI taxonomy): Eukaryota > Metazoa > Chordata > Aves > Charadriiformes > Dromadidae > Dromas > Dromas ardeola. The sequence goes on from VYZM01004181.1 coordinate 21,452, forward strand.
CCAACTGGTGAAGATTTGTTGAGAGTAACAAGAGTGGAAGAAAAAAAATCAGATTATTTGCTGTTGGAATTACCAGTTTGAAGAGATGAGTCAGCATCAGAACCTACTCAGAGCTCTCTCTTTCCCTGGTCATGTTCTTTTTAATATTTTTTAAAATTATTTAGGATTGTATCAAATCATGGTTGGTTGAACATTTCTGATTCAGTTTGTATCTAACTGGTGTTTTAACCCCCGCACTCCTACGCCTTCTGAGATATTCTTGAAAATCCAACCCTTCACAGTTTGATGGTGGTAGGAAAGTGAAGTCCTAAGGCCTGAAGTCTGTCCATATGCTAACGCAGTTCCAGTGTGCTGCCCAGTTCCTGTTTTGAACGTCTATAGAGTGCTGGGGACAGACGCAGTTGAGATGAGCGAGTAACAAGCTGTGAGGATGCAGACTTAAATATTCACCATCTCCGCAGTGGCCACTGGCAGCAGCTTTGGACATATATATAACTGACGTTTCTAATCGTGTTTTACACCTTTGTAATAGCTAGCACAAAGTAGTAGATTAGGTTAAATAAAATTGTAGTCAGACTTAAGTAATTTCGGGTTTGCTGCTCTTCCTTCTGATTGTGGCAGTTGAAAACAAATCTTTTACTTTCGAGAAAATAATGTTCTGACTTGACATATCATTTCAAGTCTGAAACAAGCAAAATTATAACTGTTAACCACAGGTACCGTGAAAATAAAAGAAAGAGAAAGGAAAGACAATATGGTAAACCATTATTTCTAGAATGTGTCTCTTCCTGCTCCTTTCCTCTCATCAAGCTTTTCCTGTAATCATTTTAAGAGAGCTAGTAATTAATTTTTTCTTAGACCTCATGTCACATAATGTGTTTGAAATTAAGTGTGGTTAGTTGCTAAAATTAAAGAGCGGCTTTGTGTGTCAGATGGTTTCACAAACAAAAATATCTGGCAACCAATCAATCTCAACCCTTTCATATCACTCCTATAAAACAGGGGCACATCCCCAGCACACGTAGCCTGCTGTAACTTCCCTGCAACTGGGGAAAAGGATCTGGTTCTTTATTTCGGTAGTACTGCCTGCCTGAACCTGTATCTACACATACCTTTAAAAATACAAAAAAAAAATACTTCCAGTTTAGGCATTCTTACTTGACTACAAATAGAACCCTTCCTCGGATGGACTGACACAGTATGAGCGAGTTGAATTTACCACTGATGTATAGTTACTAATAACCAATTGAAAGTTAATTTTTTCACTTTTAAAAATTAGAAAGCGAAGCAAAGAAAAATCAAGTGGTTTACCCCACTTCAAATGTTAGTGCATCAGATTATCCTCCTTCTGTGGCTAGAAACGTTATTTTGGCCGGTTGTCTGCAGCACAGATGCACTTTGTCTTCTAGTATGATTGATTCCAGAAAGAGAGATTTAAACAACAAAAAGCTTGGTTCCTAATGAACTTCACAATGGGCTGAGCACTATGTACTGAGCATGCTATTAGCCACGCCATTTTTTTATCTTGCACCCTTTCTCTCATGTTGCCTAACAACAGCTTAGCAACAAATACCTGGCTGCGTAACATGCTAAAAGGAGATCTTGTTTCCTGTTTTGGTTGGTTGGTTGTTTGCTACAGGAGATACTACTGTTCGATGTGAGCAACTGGATATGCTTCAAGATTGGCTGTCTGAATTCAGAAAATCTACCTCCTCCTCCAGTACAGCCAATCCAGAGGAGCTGGTGGCGTTTGATGTAATCTGTGGAGATCTCAACTTCGATAACTGCTCCTCTGGTAAGACAAGGGTTTCCTTCTCCTGGTGTCTACCTATTCCAAGAAGGAATGAGAAAGTTCTTGATTCCTGTGGGTTATAGCGGTATACTAAGTTGTGACTGGCTTTTGCAAGGAAAAATGTAATTGCTACAGATACTTCTAAAAAAAGTACCAGCCTTAAGATGAGCCAAGGAGAGTGGCTCACAGGTACAAGCTCCGCTGAGTTATTAAGCATGATGTTTTTTAAGGCACGAAGGGCAATAATTTTGTGACTTGCAGTAGCAATAATAAGGACGGATCTGGTGGTTTAGCTTTACTTGAATTAGGTAGACACCTACTGTCCCAGAATTGTAGTTACTAATGAAAGACATGTATGTTATTAGATCTTTGTGGGGAAAACTTAGTAAATTCATGCAGTTGAAAATAATTTGACAGTGCATATACACAGGCATAGGAGATTAATGCTGCAGAGAGAACTAGACATTGCTGAATCAGTCTTGGAAAAAGTTAACCGATGCTGTATAGTTCTGGGGTTTTTTATTTTAATAAATTTTTGATATTTTTTGTCTATATTTGGATGCTGAGGGTACTAGGAAAAGAACTCCACAAAACCATAATTACTGGGTGGCGAGTTCACACGGAACATAAATATTATGCTCTGTTAAGAGTTAAATTGCCAACACAGTGTGCAGAGTGTTGGGTTTGTGTATCCGCTCTACCTTCCTGCTCGGTAGAGCTCAGGGCACCCAGCTGAGCTCCTTACTGCCTTTATGTGATGGCAATTGACTCTGCTGCTTTGGAGCTGGCAAATGGATCAGCCGTGCACAGCAGCCAGCCTGCCGCACAGCTGACGGCTGAAAGGCCTTTTGCGCGACTGGGCCAAAACTGAAGTAGGAAGAGCAGCACAAGGCTGGTACAGTGAGGGCGGGTCATCAGAGGGATTGTGTCTGTGCTGTTGCCAGGGAGATGTGCAGCGTGCGGGTGTGCTCAGGCCGTGGGATTCAGCAATTCAGACCAGAGTTTGTGGATTAACAGGTGAATTTGTGAACAGCATCTAGTGTGAGTTCCGTAGCCCTCATAAGAAGCCTATGTAACTAGGCTGAGGGCAACAAGTGTACCAAAAATAATTTTAAGAAACAAAAAGCAAGCATTGTCTGATCTCAAAAATAACTAGTTACTCTCTAATCTCATGACTTGTATCAGACGCTTGTAATGGAAGATTTCGGCAAAGATGGAGAAACATTTAATTGGGTAGAAAAAGACCATCAACACAAAGCAGCGCCCTTCTGTTGTTTGTTTCTAGCTTCTATGTACAGAAGGTAAATCAGTCACAAGTGTATCATCCTAAGTAAACTCAGAATTGTCAGAGAAGGTACTGGCAAGTGCTCTGACTGGTAGAAGAATCCATTATGCGCTATGGAGACAAATGGTAAGTGGTAATGGCTACAGAATACTGTAGTTAAACAAACACCTATTAGGATAAAATGTAACGGTAGCAGTGGTAGTGCATTTTTAGGGAAGGAAGGAAGGAAGAAATGTGGTCAGGAACAGGTCTTTGGCTAGCCAAGCTGCTACACAGGCAGGCTGAGGAGGCAACTGCAGCAGTCCCAATGAGGGAGACAGAAGCTGGGGGATAGAAATGGACACATTTGCTGTGATTTGACTGTTTCACTTGCAATACTGTTGGATGGATGGAGTGGCCTGGAGGCAAAGATGTCCATCAAGGAAATAAACAATCTGCTGCATCCCAAAGGGGAGACTGCCCAGTCAGATAGCAAACGGAATGTGAGTGGGATTGTGCCGCATGAGGCACGCAGGCGGGAGTGAAGCTGTGAGGCAGAACATGTGGCCAGTATTATCTACCTGAGAAGTTCTGGCACGCTAACCAAGGTCTTGCACAAGTACAGAGTATAATTAATGCTGTTGTTTTAAAGCTTGAAATATGTCTTTTTAAAGCAAAAGTAAAAAAACTACAATAATTGTAAGTACTGCAGACACTGCTAAAGAGGACTGAAAAGTAGGTTATAAAAAACCATTTTTGCTATCTGTGTAGCTTATTTACATCCCCCTCCCCTTTAAAATTCACTCAAGGCTGGAAACGGAAATTAAGCTATTTCATTTGTTATTTTTAGATTGCTTTCTTTCCTTATGCACCAAGTAAGATTAATGCAATGTTTTAAAGTTTTCTCCTCCATTTTTACATTACTCATTGTTTTAGGGACATTTGTTAGCATTACAGAAAATTGAACATTTTGAGATTAATTTTTTTAAAAAACCATAATCAGCTTCCTGTAATTCTGTGTATGATTTTCTGTATTCTTTCCCACTCCATGGATTGATAGGGCAAGTAATTAATGTTTCAATGAATATCAAGCTTCTATTCTTAGATGTATTGACAGTACAGTTTTCAAAGATCTGCAGGCCCATGAGCTACCTTATGCTTATGACAAATTTTCTGCAACTCTGTTTTCCCCTCCAGCTTTACAGAACATTATGACACATTCATACAGTGAATTCACACTCAGTGGGAACATTATTAGAAAGTTACTTACTGTCAGGTTGCTTTGGACTGACTTGCATAAAAGTCTATTATGTTTTTAAATCTTTCAGCGTAAGATAAAAAGCCTTCCAGTCAGATGGGTAAAGTTTGGCTCATCATTTGCAAATTAATCACAACAAAATTTTCATCTATCTTAGATAGGTGATCCTGATTATGTTTAGGATGGTCTTGATGCTTTAGATAATGTCCCAAACAAATTATCAATTGCCTATCCTTTCTCTTATCTGTTATTGGAAAACATTCAGTGAAATCTTCTGAAGCAAGTAAAGCACCAGCTTTTATTTTCAGACTTACCAAGATGTATATATACACCCACAAACAGCCTTTTACATTGTGAAGCCAGTCCAATTCTCCATTGTGTTACCTATCTCAACATAAGTTTTGTACTGGTGTAAGCAATGCAGTGTCAATGGCAGGGTAAGGAAGTCTGTTGAAAAAACTTCAGTTTACAGATAGAAACTATCAAAAATATCTTTCATAGAAAGACTTTGCAGGGAAGCATTGTTATTAGCAAGCATTTGTTGCAATTGGTAATCAAGACAAGATATTGCTGTGCAGTAAAGCTACTACTGAACGGATTCAAATCCACCCTATTAAAGGTATACTGAGTATGAAGGAGGACTTGCCTTTCCTGTTGTGGCAGAACACATGGTTGTCCACAGGTTCACAGCACGTAGCTGATGTGCCTTTTGTTGGGTTTGCTTTTTCCCTTGCAGAGGACAAGCTGGAGCAACAGCACTCTCTGTTTACACACTACAAAGACCCGTGTCGAATTGGTCCTGGGGAGGATAAACCATGGGCAATTGGTAAGACCTTCCCTCGCTGTCAGTGTATGAACACTTACTTCTCTGGCACTCACACGACATCTATAAGCAGCAGGTAGTTCAGGTAACTAAGAATTTTCTAAGAATAACTAGCTAAGTAAGAATTTGGTAGAGACCAAATATTTACATGGGGTATTTCTGTAACTTTTATTTTATAAGCCTTAACGGTGTCTTGTTGAATTATAATTAAGAATCAAACCGAGATACCAAACTTCAGTCCACATTCTAGAACTTATGCCTCAAGCTACTTGAATGCCTTCCCATACCTATTCTACTTTTACAATAATCTCTAGATTACTTTGGGAGGGAAGCCAAATTATTGTTTCTGTACTTTCTGCACGCAGTGAAAGCCTGCAGCTTTTGATTCAAATGTTCCATTTGGTTTTCTATAAATACTGTAAGCGAAGATGTAACAAAGCAATTCAACAACACTACGAACTTGTAGGGTTCATCTTACAAAAGATTTCATGGAACTCTGAGATATTTATACCTGGTGAAGCTCAGTTGAACTTGAAGTTTTAGATCAGGAATTAGACTTTCTCTAGAAGAGCAATTATGTAACTGTGAAGATACTGAAGGTAAAAACGTGGAACTGTTTCATAGTGTGGCTTTACTCAGTTGTAGCAGAAAAACAGGAAAACGAGAGATACTGAGGCTGAGAAACTGGCGGGGTGGAGGCAGTGTTTTGAGAGGTGGCAGGGAGGTGTGGGCAGAGGAGAAGTGAACACAAAGCACTCCAGTTGGAGCAGTCCCCCCTCTCCCACACAGATGCTGTCCTCACACACCTGTGCCTCCAGACGCCTCCCAAGAGACAAGTCACAGGAGGTATGCTGTGACAGTCACATCTCCCTTTCGTTCACAGGTACCTTGTTGGACCCTGAAGGATTGTACGATGAAGAAGTGTGCACTCCAGACAACCTACAGAAGTATGCAATTCCTAACCCTCCCACAGGCCTTAGACAATTCCTTAAAAAGCCAGTTCATTGCTTCCTATTTAGCACTTCACAAATTGAGGGGTGTTTTGTGGACTGTAAAAAAAAGCCAGCCAAACAATTTTTTACTCAGGGTTACTTGGGGAAGAGGGGAAAAAAGGGAAGGAAAAGCAGCTGCTTCTCTACATCTAATAGGATCGGCTTCACTGGGTGAAAAGATGAGAGCAACTGCAGTCAGTGGTTTTATGTCTCTCGAGTTGGTCCTACCTGGACAGGCCTGTAGGACAAGAAACTCCGAGCGCTGCTGGAAAGGGTACGCGGACAGCTTGTCTTTCTGCAGGCAGCCAGTTCTGTGGTCATGGCACTGTAAAGGACAGCAACAGAAGGAAATGCAGTTTTCCTCAAATAAAAAACCCATAAAGTTTAAAACACCACCCCCAGCCCAACAACTAATTGCCCATTCTAGAAAGATTGCCAAATTTGATATACCTAAAAAAGCAAGCTCACAAATATAGAGAGGAATTAAATAGCACCTCAGACACAACTAGGAATAAATAAGGCTTAATATCTACTGGTGACAGTAGTGCAGCATTACTTTTAAGGAGCATTTGATATTGAGAAATGGGTATCTTTAGTTTCAGCTAGTGGACTTAAGATCTTGACATACAAAAATAACCTTAATTTGCAGAAGTCTTAAGATAAATTTCTTGAATACCTGTACTGTTTGTTAAATAATATGCCAGCGGAGATAAAATAATGAGCTTTGCACATTTTAGAGCAGCACTTAATGAATGTGATAATCCTTTTTGCACCTTCTGTACCTTGAAGGCTAGTTTAATGGACTGAATAGGTTATCATGACTAACTATAAAACATGTTCTAGTTGTTCATTGCCCAAATATACTAAAGAGGTAAAGTTATTTGAACTTACATCTGTGCAGATGCTTCAGTTAACACACGTAATGGAAGTGGTACATTATGTTGGCACAGTTTATGTTGTCATTTTTACTCACTAAGTACAGTACACTGCATATAGCTGGACACTTAATTGAACGTATTGGTGGTCTTTGTATCAGTTTTGACAAAGAAATTGAATTGTAGACATAAGGTCTGGGTTTAGTTTATATTCAAAATAAGGATTTGTTACAGCAAGTCACGCTTTGCACATTCAAGAGCCTGCAAAATTTCTAGGCATTTCTATGCATGTGTTGAAAACGTGAACTTGGTACATGTGAAAGGGATTTCTGGAAAGCAAAAGTAAGGTAATTTGGCCCTACAATCAAGTTTGCAAATGCAAATCTGTATGTGGGTGAAACATTCTATTTTATGGTTCCAAAAGCAGGCTTGGAGCTCTTTAAAAAAAATATTTTAAAAAACCCCAAAACAAAAAAAAACACCACCCTGTGTTTTCAAGTAGACTTTTGAGACAATCCATCAGCAAATTACTTTTGAGGTATTTTATTTTATTCCCTGAAGAGTTACTTGTATTCAGCAATGAAGTTCCACTGACAAATAGATAACTGATAGATAAAGAGCCATCAAATGATCAATAAAGATTTAAGAGTATTACTTCCGTTACCTATGTGTATCTACAGCATGTCAGTATGAGATAACTGGAAAACATTCTTCAGTGTTGATAACAGAATATACACAAAACATTTTCCCTACTAGAAGTGGCTTTCAGTTTTCTGCAATATGTTACAATTCTCTTAAACTGATGAAAAAACCCTCTATTAAACCAGGATTTCCACTAGCTTTTTATGCACATCTGCATGTGGACATTACATAGATGTGCTTCCATATTAGAGAAACCTTCACTCCATGAGAGGCCAAGAGAGCCTGCCCTGCCCTCTCTGCAAGGGACCAGTAAACATAAAAATTGCCACTAAGTTCAGTAAAATTTAAAGCTCTTAATGGCATCTGGGCTTTAAGGACACTGAAATGTTAAATAGCACAGAAGCTGTGCAGCACTCTCTGGCTAACAAGCATAATTCATATACACAGCAAAACAGGGTACACCCTAAAATTGATCTGTTCTCAGATTTTTCAATAATAAACCTTGATCAAGCTTTACAGACATTAAAAGAGACATTGAAATTGGCAGCGTAAGCTATCCAGGGAATTATTTCTTCATCAACACTCTTTTCTAGTTTATAAATAAAATTAAGTAGTTCACATTACTCAACTAATTAGGCCATAAAAGCAGCAGAACAACACGTTCTTAAATATCTCTTTCATGTTAAGTACAGCATACGTAAAACATCGGACTAGAAGAACATACTTGATACAAATAATGAGCAAGTCATTTATAATTATAGAACAATTAGTAAGCTAGATGTAACGATCTGGGCCCTGCCACAGCACTGGAAGCTGCACGAGCTTCTGCTCAGAGAGGCTTTATGAAATACACACAAGTAATCTCATCTCACAAAGACGATTGTCACCTTCAAGCAAAGCACTGGAATAAGCCTATTTTCATCTCCAAGCCCTGAATAGAGTCTGGCTCAGGAGACCACATTACAGCACAGCTGAGAAACAAGATTTAAATGCAAGTTTTTCCAGTCTCCACTGCTGAACAGTGGCTCACAATTCTGGGCAACAGGCTGCAACACCAGTGAGAAAAGTCTTCCTTAACTGGGGTGCTTCTCACCTGAATGAGAGATGGTTCCCTTGAGCTTTATGAGGAGGGATTAAGTTTCGCTTGATGGCTTCCTTACACATCCTGCTCTTCATGCTCCTGTGTCCATTGCAGCTACGGTCAGTGCTGCAAACCGACCATCGGCCAGAGCTGCATGACAGAATTTTCACACTTAAACTCTGGAGTTGTTTGGGACTGAAAGTCTTTCAAGGAAAAAATAAAGTTCTAATGACGTTTTATCCTCCCTTTCTTTGTGTCTTATGAATTAAGACAGTTACTCTGACAAAACTCAGGTTTAGTTCCGCAACTCAGTCATAATAAGCTACGTTCACTTAAATTGTTAGTGTTTAACTGTTAGCACAGCATAGCCACGTGTCCAGTACTTGTGTCTACTTTCTGTAGAGACAAACAGCGAAGCATCGCATACAGAGTGGTACGAGCTTTAGTCAGAAGCAGATGCGTGCACATTTACAATTAGTTTTCCTCATGTATTTAAAATTAACGTTTCCCTTCTGTGAGCAGTTGTGCAGGTTAAGTAAATACCCAGCGTTCACAGACTTTTAGAAGGACATAATTGAAGCTAAAATAAATTAATCTTTTAAATTAATGCAAATAAGATATTTTTTTTGCAGTAGTACTGCAGTGCTAATCAGCAGTTTCTTCTACTTTGTTACTTAATTAGCTTTGCCAAATATAAATACAATTTTTAAAAGAGGTCAGTCCCATCAAAGAGCTTGCTTGCTTGAACCTACAAAAAGAATTTCAGGCAGCAGCTCTTTGTAGAAACAGCTCGCAAGTGGGGTGCAGACAGTAAGCTAATTTAATGCGAGTTACTAGTTGACAGTCTAAAACTGAATAAAAACCTTACTTTCATAAACTGGTTACAATAAACTCCTAAGAACCTTCAGTACTTCATTAAGTCCAAAGGAGGTGAAGAAAAGTTCTGATTAAAGAACTGTATGACCAGAATTTTGTCACTGTTACCTTTTGAAGGCATATAAAGTACTTCTTGTATGTATCAACTGACCCAAGCTTACAGATTATAACACTACTGAGACCTAATCAACTGTAGCAACTGCTGTGTCCCCTCTGCCACCATTTAGGTCCTTCCAAAGAGACAAAATTTGACAAAGAAACCATTTGAATCTCAAACATTAAAACACATCGCAAGAGTCTGGTGTTTGTCTCTTTTTTTTTTTTGTCTCCTTCATTCTGTACTCTCACGTGCATGCATTAAAAAATTCCTAAACCCAACCCCATAAAACCCATCCAAAGTCAAATCTTAAAAACTGGGCGATCAAAAATATCTTATTTTTTTCCAAGGTGAAATTAAAGGCTTTGTACCTGCTAGGACCAAAGTTCATGGCTCAGTGTTTCTCCTGCGACAGTTGATGATGTAGCTTAATGGCGTAATCAACTCTTACAAGGGAAACCACAGAACCTTGAGCTCAGGTTTTGGCAGGTAAGTAAAGGAAAATGATCTTCAAGGAGGTGGTTTTGAAAGTAGTTTGTTTGTGTTTTGAGCCAGACAGCAAAACCACAACCCAATCTGCCCCTCTCTCCATCCACAGTTATCATGCACGACAGCTTTGACTGCACTCAAACTTCACTGTCTGCGGAATATCCTATGCACACAGTTACTGCGTGCGACCCCTGCTTTTGCATGCACAGTTGTGTTTGCAGCCTTTGGCACTCCTTTGGTAGGATCTTTTAAATAAAATACAAGAAGGCAAACCAAGTTTCCCTTTAAATCCAGTACAACAGCAAAACAACACAGAACCGCACAGCAACATAGAATTATTGCAAAATAGAGTGGCAGGACCTTTGGGGGTTATCTGATCCAAAGAGATGTTCAAAGCAGGGCTAACTTCAAAGTTAGATCAAGTTGCTCAGGGCCTTAATAGTCTTCTGTATAAAACCTACTGTTAAGGTTTAAGCACCCGAACTAAAAATTGTAATGGGAGAGCTGCAGCTTATTTGCCTGAACACAAGACTGGTACCTAGAAAACCGATTCTTAATTTTGACTGCTTCTGTCTATGGTCTTGGGCTGGGTAATCTCCATGCAAGGTGGGGCAGTCCTAACACACCTGCTGCGTAAGTCCGTGTCTGTAGAGGAGTTTGAAGAGTGTCACATACAGGAATCAAATAAATGAGGCTGCCATTACTAGTGAAGTAAGAGCTTGGAGACCAAGACACAGCAATGCCAAACCTGCTGTGAGGCTTTTAAGAGCACTGTCAGCAGTCAGTACAGCCTCATATTGGAAAATGCATTGGGAAGATAGGCTTTACAAGTTTAACAGACCTTTTGGACAGGCATTAGCCTTACCAGGGACTGGGAGAGAATCTCGCGTAAGGTACAAAGAGACAGAATGAGCAAAGATTTAACGGACTTGTTTTGTTTTTTTTAATGAAATAGGGTGCTGGAAAGTGAAGAAGGAAGGAAAGGATACTTAGTCTATCCCACCAGCAAGAACCACAGTTCCAGTCAAAAGGGGAGGAAACCATCGCTGAAAGGAAATGGGAGGAGGATTGACTATATGCTCTATACGGAAGAAGGTCTCTACCTGGAATGGAAAGTGGTGAGTTTCAGAGTTGACAAAAAGAGCCATAATTTACACAATAAACTTGTCTGGATGGCACTGCAGCCTGTGCTGCTTGGGTTCAAATTTGTACTCCAAGGAGAACCTGCTGCTTTGCTATTTTCTACTTTTGCATGCAAGTACTGAGTTTGTAAACCTATTACACAAGGAAATTTAAGGTGAGTTTAGGGATTCTGGGAGCAACAGTGGTAGATAGGCTGCTCTAAGTACCTGGCCTGTGGGAGGGGACAACTCATCCACCCAGCTTTTAGAAGCTGGGAAGCAGGCAGTATTTCCAACAGAACTTTAATGTGATCCTATGAAATGTTGCCAGAACAAAGACTGTAATTCAGAGGGGTTTCCTGGTCACCTTAAGTTCCCATGAAGTTTAACACCTCAGTCTAATGAAGACAGGCTTCCTTTTTAGCCGCCCACAGTACCTAGTGTGGCACAGCCAGCCCCTCCTCCCAGTGAGTGCCTCTGTATGTACATGGATACTGACTGCAGCACTACAGGTAAGTCTTCTCTGGAACAACACAGATGTTACGGTAAACAGAAAGAAAAGGAACAACAGATTTCATCCAGACTAGTTCAACTGTGTGCTGTATAAACGCTTCACCTCATCAACTGCACCACATGGACAGGCCCTGTGCAGCATATAGTTTACCATTAGCCCAGCCAAGCCGGTCCCATGCATCTACTAACACAATAAGGTAGTTCAAAGTAAACTAAAAAAAAAGGCATAAAAGCTGAGTCCTGGTGCGTGGTGTAACAGATCAGTTTTCCAGTTCCTTCTTTCTTACTTCTGTTTTCCTTCTGCAGGAAGTGGAAGAGTTCAGCTTTATTACCCAGTTAGCAGGCCTGACAGACCACCTACCAGTAGCAATGCGTCTCATGGTGTCTACAGGAGAAGACGACCCTTAAAACTGACCAGCTTTGAGAGATTAGAAGAGGGAAACGTTAACGATATTAAGAAAATATCAGAGGATAAGAATGAACTATTCTGGTGCCGCGTTAGGAAAGATGACCAGACCTGACCCGGTCTACCCCAGAATGTACCAACGATGGCAGATATACAAAGGGAAGAAACGGAAGGGTTGTGGCCAAAAGCCGCTGTCACAAGTTGCTCAGGCAACAGGGCAGGCCTGTACTACAATGCTTTCACTGTGGACCGAACGGAACCAAGATGGAAGTCCTAATTCCTTCTGAACCAGTGCCATTCTTACTAAAACATGTTTTTATACTAATATATAGCACAATTTAGTTTGTAATTAGTCTGTGAGTTAGTGCTGCTAAATGGTTTTTTGCATCATTTCTTTGTATAACTAAGACGCTAAAGCTTTTTTCTTTTTTTCGCCTGTTAAAAGTTGTAGTAGCGTGCTTGCATCAGTAGCATGCGCCCGCACTGCATGCCACTCTGAGATAAAATAGTCAGTAAGATACCATGGGGAATATCAGAATGGAAGTGAGTTCAAAAATCAGATACCAGCCAAAGCAAGGCATTCTGGGACTGGCAAACCCTTCTGTCATTACAGATAGACCTTAAAACAAACAAACAAAACCTACTCAGTTTGCAGACCAATTATCTTCCTGTCCGATTTAAGATTCGGAATGAAGACTTCAAGAACACAGTTCTACCCTTATTCCAGCTGTGTTCCCACTGAAATTATGAGGTGTTTTGTCTGAATAACGACTCCAGAACTGGGCCTTTAGCTTTCTAAGCGCAACTTATTCCCTTAAGAAGAAATATAGTTCCCTTGTAATGTCTTTTCTTTCTTTCCCATACCTGGGGCGGTTCTGAATTATGGTATGAGATGATATGTATGTTACAGTAGAGTGAATAGATTCCTGTAGTACCATTGGTAACACCAGAGCCAACATTCTGCCTTAGCTAGAAAGAGTAAGTGGGAAATAGCTTGTAAAATGCATGCTAGATATAGAGTTAAAATAAATGTAAGTGATATTTTGGGAGAAAAAGTGTAGAACAGTGTATGATTGATAAGGCAGGATAACCTAACAATTTTCCAAAGGAATCAGTACACTTAAAGGGCAAGTGTAGCGTGGCTAGCTACTAGAGAGTAGACCTGACCTATGTCTGCTAGACAATTCTCCATTTATTATGCACTCGCGGACTGTAATAGGGGTCTTGCCATCTAATGCATATGTTCTTTCCACTGCAGCTCTTTAAATGCGGGGCTCCCCTCTGCCATCTTATCCCCATGACCTGACCTACCCAACCCAGCCTCTCTATCCTTCAACAAAAATAACAAAAAGCTGAGAAGCAGGTCCATAATGAGACTTGACATCTTTTTAGGGATTTAAATTCAGAAGGGTTTGTGTTGTTGGGAGAACAACGAGACCCCTTGCGTTTGAAACGATACTTAGTTTCTTCTGCCTACTTCCTGTTCAATTTTAGTGTTACTTCCTCTTACACTACAAATTCCCTGTGTAGAAAAGAGAAGAGTTAATCTAATACTTATATTTACTCCATTAAGTAAACTGTTTGAGTTACGCTGGCCACAAGCTCCTGAAGATGCTCCTGTTTTGGTTTAGTTTATACCTGCTAGGAATCAGCTTGAGCTAAATCAGAATAGATTTAAATTAGAAACCCCAGTATGCACAGCCCCTGGTACTAGCTTAATTAGCTACAGTAAACAGAACTATTACTTAGGTCAGCCTGATTTTGCAAGTAGAGAAACTCATAAAAGTACTGGACTAACAGTATTGGCTAATTCCAAGTAGGTGGTAGGCCACTTCTCACGCTCTCCCATTGCACCTGGTCTAGACCCGGGTTATGCCTCATTTTCCAGTCCTGGCATCCCTTCAGCAGAGACTGCCTCTTAAAAGTGTACTGTGCCAAACCATGGGGTAGTCTGCAAGTGTCACCCATGGGGACTTAACAATGGAACCAGACTCAATTCCCCTTTTTGATAAAATTAGGAATTCAAGTTTACAGCATCAGAGACTTTAGTGTACTATCCCAGTGCACCACCAGTTTCCCACTTTGTATGTTTCTCTTTATACAGAGGGTGCACGTATGTGCAATGTGTTTTTCTGGTTTCTTATCTCTCCACCCAATTCAGAAAGACTTGTACCTGAAACAATGCTTTTAATCCTATTTTCTACCTTGCTTGTATTTTATTAACCTTTTTAAAAAAAAACAAACAGTTATCAGTAGCAATTTGTGTGCTGTCCAGCAGCTATTTCTCAGTAGTAAGATTAAATATAAGGTACAGTATTTTTAATAGCTTTCCTAACAATGTAAATTACAATTTGATATCGACTTCACTAAGTATCAATTGCAGGAGCTGAATTTGACACTGTGTGGGATATAATCATAAAACTACTGCCGAACAATGTTATACTTACAGTAAAACTAACACGGTCTAAATTGCTTTTAAATTCGTTCTGTGGCTGTGTGCTGACCAAAAACCAGGCACTTTTGTCAACTTTTTGAGATACGTTGAGAAATATTTTTTCAAATTTGAAGTAAACTGTTTTAGATTTTAATGTTCTTAGTTTCTCAGTGATCAAGAAACGGATAGTTGTAAAATGTTCTCTTTAAACAATACACATACATTTAATCAGTCTAGATAGTTCTTACTAATTTACTGTCTTAAGGATTTAACTTTGCAAGAGTGATGCTGGGAAGTACAGCATTGTGGCACCACTGTACAGATGCTCCTTGCTTTTCTGCATTGATCCTGTGCCTTCTGATGCCTTGGTACGCTTGCAGGAGTCAGCGTATGTACCGGTAACCTGCAACCAACAGGCTCTCCTTTCCAGCAGAGTAACATCCCAGAGAAAAATGAGTTTTGTCTACACCACTACTACCACAGTTCCAGGTACTATCTCGCATAGATACTGTCAGAATATCAATTGTTACAAGCCTTAGACAGATACTACGTAATAGAATATTTGCA
>VYZM01004181.1:43841-81336 GCA_013398915.1 Dromas ardeola
CCCCCCCCGCCCCCGGAGCCCCACGCCTCCCCGGCCCGGCTTACAGCTGACTTCCCGCGGAGCAGAGGCGAGGCCGCTGCTCCTCCTCAGCGACGCGCGGGGAACGCTGGGGGTGCGAGGAGAACATGTCGGCCCCCTCCCCTCAGGCGGCGGGGGGCCAAAATGGCGGCCGTCCGGGCTGAGAAGGGGGCTCGGCCAATCAGGAGCGGGGCCGACGCGCGCCCGAGGGAAGGGGGCGTGCGGGAGGCGGCCGCGGCGCGGCGGCCCCGGGGCAGGGAGGGGGCGCTGCCGGACCCCTGGGGCACCCCTGGCCCGGCGGCCACCTGGTCGCCTCTCCCTCCCGCCTGCGGAGGCTCCCGGGGAGTCAGGTCAAATTAAGGAAGGAATTCTTGGCTGTGAGGGCGGGGAGCCCCTGGCCCAGGTTGCCCAGAGCAGCTGTGGCTGCCCCATCCCTGGAGGGGTTCACGGCCAGGCTGGACGGGGCTTGGAGCAACCTGGGCTGATGGGAGGTGTCCCTGCCCGGGGCAGGGGGGGTGGAACGAGGTGATCTTTTAAGGTCCCTTCCAACCCAAACCATTCTGTGAATCTGTGATTCATGCAGTCACGGCCCTCTCCACCTCAGTGAGGGCTGCACTTATCAGCCCTTCACTAAATGATTTTGCAGCTGCCTACGAGGTAGGCATGAGATTACGTGTGTCAACCTACAGTACAGTCAATTCAACCGTTCCTCGAAATGCTGCAGTTGAGAAGAAATATGACATTTTCAAGTGCTGCAGTGAAGGCTGTTTGTCTCTCCCTCCCACCCCCTTCATCACCGCAACTTGATTTATTTGCCGATTGTCAGGGTTGTGAATAATTGCTTTCTTAGATACTCTAACATGAAGCAAGCAGCCGCTTTATGGGAACAGACACAGCAGGATCCATCAGCCTTGAGAAGCAGGAGCCCACTCGGCAACTCGGTTGGTTCTTCCAGACCAACATTTCCCCTGGAGTGTGATGGGCATGGCCAGAAAGAGCAGAGGCTGCGGAAAATACCAGGAGCGAGAGACAACAATTACACAGCCGCACTTGAGCAAAACCCCACGGAAGAAGAGGAGGTTCCATGACCAGTCCCTAAGATACCCCGGGACGGCGTCCACACCCCTGCAACATCAGACCTGCAACTGCCGGGCTTTCCCTCTGCGTACAGGGAGATCATCAGCTCTCATTCTTTCGTTAGTTCCCTTGTCCACATGAGAGGCACCTTTAGGGCTCTCAAATCTGAGACAGAATCCTGCTAGGGGGGAAAAAAAAAAAAGGTAAAAAAACCCCAAACAAACAAGTGGGTCATCTTCATGATAGCCTTTCAAAACAAAACCAAAGCCCTATAGCCATGTAAATGCACATACTATCTATATGTTAAAAGTATAATTTTTATATAATATATAAATTTTATATAGATGTGAAAAAAACCATGTTTTTTTATTACTGAATTATCTAAGGATTTGCTGCCTCTAAGCCTTTATCTGCTGTATCTCGGTCAAACCTCCTAAGGCTGCGTTTGAAATCACACTGCGCGAAGAAAACAAACGATTAAAGCAGAGCAAGGGAGTCAGGGGATTAGTTTATTCTGCGTGGCCTCGAGCAAGTCATTTTTAGCTCCGAGGCCCTAATCTTATAGTGAGCCTGGGGCAGATGAACACCCCCACAAAGCACACTTAGTTTTTCCTCATCTAAAAAATGGGGATAACAACGCGCACCTCTCTCCGAGAAGCATCTTGATCATTAATCTGCACTAAATGCTTGGAAATGTGAAATTTTAAAATTATTAAGTACCAAACCAAATTAACGTTTTGCAATGCGACTGGAGTCAATGAGGTAGAATGACAACACAAGCACCCATTGTATTCAGCTCACAATCATCACTGGAAAAAAATCTAACACTCGGAAGCTGTAATAGTCTCTTGCCCTTCTAACAACCCGCTGTAACTACAAATAGAATACAAAAGACGAGTGACTAAATGAATTAGACCTGAACTGCATCCTCGATCTTGTTAAATGCAGGAAGCCTACACAGAGCACTTTCAAAGGGACTAATGAAGGAGAAAAGCAAGCTCTGGGATCTCGGTCCTCCAACTGCCCAGCCTTCACACAAAAGGTACTCGTTTTGCAAATAAAGGAACAAATCCTGTAGCTGCTGCCACCACTTAGAAAACACCCTTCAAATTAAATGCAAGGCTTTTCCTTCATTAGGGCCATGACAATTTCACTGTCCTAAAAGTATTATTTATTCAGTGTTATTTAGCACGAGACACTGTTACCCGCCTGTTTTTTTATGGTAGGTGCACCTATTAGTCTTACTAGCAGTTATCACTTTTTGTAATAGTTTTCTGTTTCAGCGCATGTATGTATGGTGTATCTTAACATCACCAGCATTTTATTTGCTCGTGAGACAGCTTGCAAGTCCTTATTAGAAGTAAACATGATCTGAAAATGC
Source organism: Dromas ardeola (assembly GCA_013398915.1). NCBI lineage: Eukaryota > Metazoa > Chordata > Aves > Charadriiformes > Dromadidae > Dromas > Dromas ardeola. The sequence continues at coordinate 46,318 of VYZM01004181.1, forward strand.
ACTAGAAATTTAAAAGTGGATTCGCAGCACCCTCTTGTGGATTTGTGCTGTGATAACTACCAAGTATTAGTAAAACTTCCGTTACAGTTCAGAGCTACAGAAAAGTTATAATTTTTGCAGCAAAAGCATAATAGAGAAGTTAAATGTGAACGGCCAAACTTTGTAGTTGATGGTTATTTTTAATACCTGACTAAAACCTGCGTCTTTAATGCAAGTATCTCTTGTGCTGCGTTAAAAAAAATCTGTCAGTTATACCCTGGCTCTCATACAATGTATAAACTGTAATACTATTAGTTGAGAGGTGGCAGGGGATCTTGTTGTTATTAAAACATGCACCTATGCCTGCAGGCCTAGTCAGGATCAAAGCTGTTGTCATTTAGAAAAAAAACTGCCTGTGGTGGCCATTAAGTTTCTTCCAAGAGAAAAGAGGATTCTTGCCCTTCTTAGTAAGATGCCAGTAGCCAGAAGCTCTTCCAAGTCAGCACATCATGGCAATGCTTATCAGCTCCGGGAACAGAGAGGAGTCTGAACGCTGCTACTGGGTAGATGCGTTTTTCTGATACAGTGGCTTTCCTCCCACATGGGTATGCCTGCAGTAAAATGCCCTGTGGAAGAGGACAGAGACAGAAGTACTTTTTTGGTTTGTTTTTTGCATACATATGTAAGGAACGGCCAGTATCCCCATATAAGCAGCTGTTTTCCACACAATTCACAGATCACATTAGGTTTTCAAGTCCAACCTGAAGAATTCACACAAGCCAAGGAAGACTGATACATACACTGAACACTCCTAATTACACATGAAGAAGTCTTTCTCCAAGTCACCCAGATTCATATCAACACAGCTATGTTCTATATGCATCAAATTTAATGAGTGGTGTGACTTCTGTGAAAACATTCAAACCATACATGCAGTAAGGGTTTGCTTCAACGTTACAGCTCCCAGCATGTTTTAACCAAATCCTCAAAGCACTTTCAGTGCCTGTCTAAATACATAAGCATAACCAGCAAGCATTAGTAGTGTTGATCACACTCACTGTCAATTAAAATATGCACAAGGTTTCCTGAGCACATCCATCAGATTTTGTTCCTCTAAGAAACCCATGGGTGCTCAGCATTCCAGACTTTTTATTTTTTTGGACAGCAGTGATACAATTACCGCTCCAGGTATACTGAAATTTAAGATGTTTTTCCTCACGTGCAGACAATATGACTCATATTAATTGCAGTTCAGTTCTGGAAGCGCAGTTTTGCAGATATGCCAGCTACTACATCTAGCCCATGCCCTTCACTTTCACTACACCCACCTCTGAGAATATCAGTAAGTCTCTGAATACCAAAAGGGTTTAAAAAGGATACCTCTCAGTCACCATGCCTAGTATCTACCACAGTGTCCGCATCGCTTCAACATACATAACACTGTTAACAAAATACAAATTCCCATCAACGTGGATTTCTTCCCTTTGGCATTTTAGCAAATTTATCTGGTTTATTTTTTCTCAGAAAGTACAATTCAGGCACATATATACTAAGTTATCACTAAGAAAGTTAACACCAGACATTAAAATACTGTAAATTCAGTTGTGGTTTTGTTCTATCTTACTTTCAGTTTTTAAACATATAAATTCTAATATATTGTTGTCTAATAGTTCTGTGTTCCCTTTGGAACATTGTATGATTCTGTTAGGTCCAGAATCACTTGAGCAGTTAAATGCGAAGCACTTTCAGAAGCTCTTCCTACTGCAGAACAAGAACGGCAGCTCATCCTTTCTGTGTCAGGCCTTGAGCAAACACAGGAGGCAACATCTAAGTTTTTTCTGCTGTAGCTATGAAATGCAAGCCTTGCAAGCCTTATGCATTCACACTTGCACAACTGTCTCTGTGCCTTTTTTTTTTTTTTTTAAATATAAAGTGCCCTGCCTTTACCATTTAAAAGGTTTGGCCGTGTTATTGTTCCCTTTACAATTGCACAGCTTATGCTCCCAATATGTAACAGATTTGTGCCACCATACTTTCTGTGGGCTAGCATCAGTGCATCAAAATTAGAAACAATTATTTAATGAAGAGCAACCTATATATTCCAGCAAAGTTTGTAAGAAACAAGAGTCTGACCTTAAACAGAAGTATAGTTTTGAAAAGCGAAATCCACAGATCTCAGCAGGAGCTGCAGAGTTCCTGTTCTTGTGAAAAACGTTTGTCATGTGTTTCATTGCTTCCTTACCTCTATTAAGACCTTGGTCAGAAAAATAGTTCTGAAAAATTTAGGAATATTTCAGATGACTTCCAGGTCTATACATGTGATCACATTCTTAGGAAGAAAAATAGGAAAAATCCCTACTCACCAGAATTATATATCATGGTGACCAGGAAAGTAAAGCAGAGTAGGTTCCTGCTCGCTTGTGGCTTCTTTATGGCATTCCTTTCACTTTGCTGAAGTTGCTGCTCAGAGGAAATAGCAGTAGCTTTGGTAAGCGGAGTTATCCCTGCTGACATATCCCCGCTGGCTGACATAATTTAGGACAGGCAGTACACTGATTTTCTCTTTCCCATAATAGGTCACACATACAAAATGGATACACCAACTGATTGTTCATCTAAAGCAGAATTAATTGCAGACACCACACACACTACAGTTTCTGCCAACATGATTTCAAATGCAACTAAGAAAACCTCAGTTGTGGACACGTATGTTGTTCTGCAATAGCAGAACTTAGCTAAACTGGCAGATATTACTTAGACCTCTGACGGAATAAGGTCACACGTTTGATGATACAATGCATATTAAATATCTCCTACAGATTTACTAGTTTTTCAGACTGTGGCTCTTTTTCTTTTGTTTCTGGTCAGACTACCCATTGTAAGTTTGTCTTTTCCAATTAACCTGAATATGTACATTTTCTAATTTCCAGTTACGCTTTTCCAGACTTTGGTCACTATTTGGGAAATGTCTCTTCAGAAATGGAGCAGCTCAGACTCCAGCAGAACGTCACTGCATCATACTTTTATTCACTGACTGTTTCAGTTTAATACTAGCCACAACTTAACACAAGTCTGCAAGCAGCTAAACTGTTTTTTCTCCTATTAAGTTTACTAATATACATATGTAGCTTGACTTGGGATTTCTTTTTGTGCACTCTGAAGATTATTTCCCATTTTAGAGTGACAAGAGCAAAGCCTAGAAATAGATGAGTTTAACTCACTTTTATCTACTGCTGGTGTAAGGTTTACTGTCTTCGTCCACTGATATGCCATGCAATAACCAGCAAAGTCAACTGTTTCACAGCCACGTAACATTATTCAAACCCTCAAAATACCAGAGTTTCACACTGAAACAGATGACAACAAGTATGGGGATAAATGTATATAAACCCTGTCAGGAATGCCTGTCCTTAAGAAAAGGTTCCTCTCTACCTCCCCAACTACGTATTTCGAAAACAAACCCACAAAGGTTTAAAGTGTATTTCAGAACAGTCAGTTTCCTCTCTGAGCACAATTAAAAAAATCCCTCTGCCGTACAAAAAAATACTATGTAAGTTTATTATAATTTAGGAACATGAGTAAAAGGAAAGTATTTTATAATAGCTTAAAATCCATGGCAATCTCTCCTGTCTTTGTGTTGAAATTTATAGCATACGTGACAGCACTAGGAAGGTCTAACAGAGTTTCTGATTCAATAACAGAACTGAAGAAATAGACAGCTTGCTTGCAGTGGGGATTCCATTCACAGTTTCCCTAAAGGAGAGAGTTAAAAGTGAAAGCAGTCAAAACTCTAAGATATTATCACTAGACGCTAATAATGCAGTTAAGAGCACAAGAGTTCTTGTTCCCAGTTGAGTATACAATGATCAGATAGTTACCACTTCCATTGCCATCCATTCCATTATGGGAACACATAACTTGAAATACCATGTACTACACTGCACAGGGAAGTCGTAGACGAAAAAACAGATTTGGTCAAAGAATACTTAGATTGAATATCGAAAATACTTACTCGTTCCCCTCAAAATTTTTGCTTTAGTTAAACTGAGAAAAGGGATTCGTATGAGTAAATTCTACTTTGAGCTAGCATCATATTTAAGTTCAAAATGTGGTTCAAAACTATGGCAGCATTTGGACCCAATTCAGACTCTCCCATTTTAAGGTACCTCTCTCCTGTTCCCCCCCAAAAATATGAACAGGTATTTCTACTAGTTCTGTTCACACAGTATTCAAACAGCATGACAAAAAGCACTACATAAACCAAGCATGGCCAACAGAGACGCATTTTTCAGCACTGTAATCCTATAGACTTGGACATAATAAACTAGATTGAAGAAATACCTTTTCATTTGAAATTTGCATCAGTCCTGTATTAACGGAGATGTCAGCGGTAAGATGATATTCCATCCACAGAACTGCTCCGTGGCTCTTTCCTTTCCTGGGGAGAGGCGGAGGATCAAAACCTGTTACTTTATACAATACTAACAGCTTAAACACTGCCACTACTCCTCACAGTTTAGGTGAGAGCTGTAAAACCATGAATTAACTTGTTTCCTTGAAAAAAAGTTGAACAGCTGAATGATTATTAAAGCAACTTTTAAAGTATTTGTAGATATGAAATCTAAAAAAGGCAAGGAAGAGGAGACTATGCCATAACTAAATCATTTAACAGGCACACAGTCACTTAACAGGCACTCAGTAACATGGCATAAATTATTCAGCATATCTGGGGAGTAATTCCTTCAGAGACTCCAGCTTCTCCTGTTTCTGAATTTTGAGAAAATATTTACCACGTATCCCATCTCAGTTCAAGTGTCTGCTCCACATGCAGCAGAGGTCATGCTAGGATGTTGCCTGTAAATACAACAACTGGTGCAAAGGCACAGAGACACCACGCAGCTCGTTCTGGATTTTGCGAAACCTTGGATTTTGTTTCACAGAGAAACATATAATTACAGAAGTGTTCGAGCTACATAAGCTCTAGATACTTAAAAATAACTTTCCCCTGTTTTTTAATTCTAAAGAGCATTTCAAGTTTGAACAGAATTAAGTACAATCTGTAGATAGATTATAACGAAAAATATCTCAGAAGACACATGACATATCCAGATTGTCAGAATCACAGTTAAAAGAAAAAACAGTGTACAGTTTAAAGCTATTAAACTGAATACCTTGGAAAGCTAAATAGGAGGTTTTTCTGCAAGAACTCAGCAACAGGGAACAAAAAGAAAGATTATAAACACCTAGACAATGGTTTATTTTCTCTAAACTATAAATTAATCTGTTTAATTTTTAAATCATGATAACACCTAGAAAAATGCTATTTTTTAAATACAGGCATATTATCTAAGATATTACCCTTATTGTTATAGCCTGTTGTGAACAGCCACAGGAAATTCGTGTCAGAGTAACTTCCACAACTGTAGGTCACATTTTTAAGAACTGTCAAGTATGTTCCCACTAGTTAACTATTACAGTTAACTATACATTATATATTATATATATATACACACACACACACTATATATATATACGCACACACACAGAGACCTTGAATATGAGGTAAAAAAATCAGATTATGACAAGAATATTTATTGCAATGAGAAAACTCACCGTAAAAGATTTACAGAACCCTCTGTGCTGAGAGAGTATTCCGGTACAGTCTTTCTGAAGTCAAATGTCAAAACTTCCTGGGGGTCAGAGAGTGACTTGCAAGGATATTCCCACAGAGGGTGAGGTTCTGCTTCCTTGGATTCCCTAAAATTCAGAGAATCCTGAAGAAAGAAAGAAAGTAATAAAACTATCTGAAAACAACCCAAAGGCAAACAGTCCTTGTTTTCCAGTTAATTATGTGTCCTGAATCCAGAGTATTTAAGCAATAGAGCTGCAAGAGGACAGGACTGCACTTCTTAGGCACAAGGGAAAACATGTACTACATGCATGAACTAATTGCTATGACTATGGTCCTCAGCAGCCATAGAGAAACAGGCACTTTCAAAATACCATGCCTTTAACTTTTCTTCTCCCTTGAGATGAATTCTACTCTAGAACTGCCTGTACTCCTCCACATGGACTATAAAGGCAGTCTAAACGGCTAACTCAAATATGGGTATCTACAATACAGCTCTAGAAATTGATACAGACAAATCTCACCCTTCATATCTATTTCTTGAAGTCAAAAAGCCTTTTTCTCTTTCAAAAGTACCCACAAGGGAAAGTAAAGGCAGCAGGATTCATCTATGAGCAACTCCCAGATGATTTGATTTCAAGCTCAGAACAAAATTTTGAGAACAGTATTTTTCTTTTTGAATGAACAGAATTATTTTCAAAACAGTGCAAAACATTGAAGAGCTTGGCAAATGAGAACCAACATACAACCCCGAAACCCATGCCACATAAGTTACTGTTTTGCAAGAACTAAATAGCCATCATGTTTTATGAAAAACTAAAACAATGGTGTTTAGTGTTCTACCTAACATATAAGTTTTTCAACAGTCATAAATACTTTTTTAAGCCAAGGTGAGTTTTGCTCTGTTTTGCTGAGACTTGTGCTGAAATTATTTTCAGTCTTCTTACTTTAATCATATCATCCATAGTCTGGACATCAAAACCTTCACAGGTGCCACATGGACTTCGGATTCTCCATAAGTCCTGAAAATGAAAACAGGATTTTGTTTGGCCTTATTAAAAGAAACAAGAAATCTTAAAATAATTTTAGCTCTAGATTAGACATTTGGTAACAAGTCAGATAAAGACTCTACTATCTATACATTCCTAAACCATTAGAACTACTGCAAGAATCAGAAGATAGTGTATGCTGCAAAAATATTTTACAAGTCAGTTAATGCTTTAGCCACTGTTTTCAATTTTCAGCTCCTCTAAAGAATATGCCACATTTCCTACCATCCCTATGTATAGTTTACTTTAGAGTGGGTATGGATTTGCCAAGATTAAACCCTTACAACCCCCCTCCACCCTTATCCAGTACCCAGCACAGGTAAGTGCTCCCAGTTGCATCAAACATCTTACAGCCTATTGGACTACCATACTTCCCTTTAGAACTCCAAAGATTAGTAAAATCATTTTAGGCACTTCATACTATGCCTCTCACTGACTTTAGCAATCCACTGGACAGACAATGATTCAGTCCAACTTTTGTGTTTTCTTAGACTGCATTAATGGTTTCTTAATAGAACAAGAACGTTCACTAGCTGTGGATACATACATCTTACTGCCTGTTCATTGTGACACTTAGCAACCTCAAAAGTTCCTGCTTCACAAGATGGCAGCAGGACTACTACAAACTTAAATAAATGCTGTCACAATTCGTGTCTGAATCCAGCATGAATTAGAGTGACTATAAACAATCTCTGAATGGCATACCTGATAGAACTATCAAATCAGACAGGTAGCATCCTGCTCTCTAAATGCAATTATGGACTAAACAAGTTTGTAACTAAAGTAACTTCATAAAATTCTTTCTCCTAGATCCAGCTTTTGCTAATTGCTTAACTGTGATGACATATCCCTATTCTGACAAGACAGAATAGCCTACAGAACCAGTTCTGCCAAATACTTTACAACACTTTGTCTGTTCCTTCTGTCTAATCAAGAACTGGTAAATGCAGAAGTTATTTTAAAAATCCCACAGACTCTAGGCTTTGAGTCTAGATTCACCACTGGACAAAGAAGAAAAGGTAAAATTAAAGCAATAGCCTTTGGAATAGCTTAATGGAACGAAACACAAGTTAAATGTTTTACCAAAATAGCTATGTGGAATCACCTCTGAACACAACCCTGTACATAAAAGGGTAAAATTGAGGTTCAGGTGACTTGAATGTTACCCTATGTTCTGCTACTAGATTGCTGAATAATCTTAGGTCATCACTCTGCATGCTTCAGTTTCCTCATCCAGAACATGAAGAGAATAATGCTAACTTCCTTAGAAAGTGCTTTGAGTTCTAGGGAAGTAAATCCTCTAGATAAAACAGCATGGAATTAAAATTAACTGCTTATTTCAATATGATTACGGTTGATTAATCTTAAGCATCTGCTTCCTATTACAAGATTCAGATTTACACTATTTACTCAGTATATATTTCAATTCTCTACATTTTTTCAGAAATCAGAAAGGTATGTAAAAACATGCAGCATAGTTGATTAGTCCCAGAGGGAAAAAGAACATACATATTTTCACATGCACAAATCAAAGGCGGAAATAGGAGAACAAGGTTAAAGAGCATTCGAACAAGGAAACTCTTAAGGGAGAAAACACTCAGACACAAAACTACACAACTGGTGAACCAGACAGTGGGAAGAAAAGAGGCAAAAAAGACCTGGCAATTTTAACAGATAAACTGAAGGTTACGTTTATGTGAAAATTCATTGGATTATAGGCTTTTTTTTTTAAATTCATAGATATGTATATTTTAGTTACACAGTTTCAAACTAAAGAGTTCCCTCACTTAAGCTACTGGACAAAAACTTTGCATATTAATTATGAAAGTACTTATTTAATTTCCATTGCCATTGTAGGTAAACTCTTCACAATCTTTACTGACCAAGTCCTTAATAACTGCAGAAAGAGTTTATACCTTTGTACAATTTCTGAAAGATGACTTTTCAAAGTATTAAGGTGTGACCCCTATTGTGCTCAAACTTAGAACTGTGCAAAGCTTTAAGTGGTTAAAAAAAAAGAACATGCAATTATGAATCCCGCCTACAGTCTTATACTCATAAAGCATCATTTTAAAAACTGGTATTTTGCAGACTATCTAATTTTACAAATAACTACAATTCGTACATGCTTCAGCAATCTCTCTCTAATCTAGACAAACATTTTAAAACATTTGGCCCTTTAATTTAAAATGGTAAATTTAGTTCGAGTTAATTTTCTGACAAGAGATGGCTGAAATAGCAAAACTCATCTTGAAGATGTCAAATATTCTTTCCTCAGGTGGTAAGTGCAAAACATATCTAAGTGGATATTATTAAGATGAGAGAAGCTTGTTCAAAAATCCTGGAAAAGTAAATGGATAGCTCTAAACAATCTCACCTGAAATTCCACAATCATCATGTGCAATGAAGCAGACTGAGGTAGGACAGTGACATTGCTGGTAAGATGACTGGTCACAGCTGTCCTAGCATACCAGAAATACAGGTTATGCCACGGCAACAAACTTGTTGTAAAAAATGGCTCTCCTACAAGAATAGAAATCTTGGCAAAGAAAGGAGGAGATAAAAAGCATTATAATAAAGAATAACAACAGCACAGGCTGTTTGTATCTTCAACAGTCGACAAGGCAATATAGCAAGTGAAGTCATCTAGATAAAAACTTCTGCTGCTCAATAAGGATTTAATTACTGCATATGCTGCATGGCAGACATCTTTTTGTGTTTTTAGTTAGCAAATGAATTTTCCTGCAACAAAGTCTGAAGGAAAATATTGCAGCTTTAGGTTGAAAAGCTTTGTAATGAGAGTAATAGGACTTAGAAATTTTTAATTTAAGGATGTTAGTACTTCCAAATATAGACCGCAATCTTCCGAGTGGCTTGAGAAAGAAGAGCTACAGCCTAGTAGCACATATGCAGTTAAACCAGTTTACCTGCCTTAACAACTGGTGTAGATTATGCAGCAAGGGAAAGTCATACCCTCTCAAAAACAAAGTGAACACCCTCCCACATTCTTTAGCCTCATTTAGTTTTAGTGGGACAACATCTGAATCATCTACTCCTTGCATTTTATATGAACTGGGATATAATAGGATTGGTTGTGGTTACAGTAGCACAGCAGGAAAGCAAGATCTATTTTCACCTTCTGCTCCCCACCACACCACTGAAATTCAGTACTGGACAACTGTAACATACCTTTTTATCTTCCAAATGAGATGACGTCAGCAACTCAGGACGTGCTTCTATTATTTTAATTTTATCTTCAAGATTATTTGCTTTAAAAAACTTTAAAAAAAAAAAAAGTAGCATACTGTCTTTATCAAAAGCTACGGTTGAGACTCAAACCCATACCAAAAGAATAACTTTATTGAAAATAAACAACAAAGAAACCAATAGCCAAAAGAAATTTTTAAAAGACTGCCTACCATAACTCATCGGGATGACGCAAGTCTGTTCTTGAAGTGTACATACACTTAGAGCCAACATGTCACACCTAGTGAACTAAAGCACATGCCCTACATATTCCTTCATTTGAATATATAAAAAGGCAGATAACACAAAAGTTGCCTCACCTTCATTCATTTGAACTTTGAAGCATATGGGAAGGATGATCAAGAAAGATAAAAATTACTTCAACTACAAATACACTGTACTTTTGGCTCCTGTTTGAGACCAGGTTTGCATCCTAATATGCCTACTGTTTATGTTTTTGCACTCCTAAGCCACTGGCTGAGACAGACCTCTTTTAAATAATATAGTGCCAACTAAAACAGACACAGCCGAACGATGACTTCAGGAAGCTGCTTCCAGTCACTTCTTAGACATTAGCTGCCTCTCCTCAACAGCCTCCACTCCACTGGCAGGGCCTTCTGTGCTCTACCCCAAAAAAGCAGCTGAAACACGGCCTGCAGTTAAGACCCACTGCCTACTGTCTCCTAAGAGCCAAACAGCAGAGCAGGCATTCCCAACTTGTCTCCGCTGGAAGACAGAATTGCTAGATGCCACTTTCCTGGTAAGACTGGTGCAAGCTATGGGATGCTCTCACATTCCACTAATCCTCAGAAACAGATAGCTTTGCCATCACCGACGCAACGAGGGCACCAGAGCAGCATCTCAAGCAGGCAAGCAACTGGCAAGGTGAGATCAAGCACTGGCAACCATAATTCCCTCTGCTCAACTTCCCCAGTGGCCTATTCAGTTTGTGGGTAATGCTATGAGATTGGATATATCTCCAATGGGATGTATTCCTCCAAGAATTTGCATAAAGCTCTGTACAAATACCAGGAAAAAAATAAGAACTCCTCCCCACCCCCAACATATCCCACCTCCAAGAGTCTTGTCAAACTGTACAATCATATACATTCTTTAAACTGATTTAACCTCCAAGCAAATGATGCAAGGACAATCAAAAGCATCAGCTCTGGCCTTAGAAATGCCATGAGTTCATTTACCGCTTTTAACAGAAAACCAAATACTCACTTTTTCCATGACAGAACGGGACACAGCAGAGTTTTCTAAGGTAAACACCTAAAGAAAATACACAACAGTTAGTCAAACTAGCTTTATAATTTTTAATTAGAAGAATATGTAAATGAGCAATGAAGGAACTATTTTGATGCTCGAGTGAACATAGTTCATAAGAACCATGCACCTATTCCACAGCTCACCATCATGTACCTTTCTAACAACAGAAACACCCCCAATAGCTAAAGGCTAAAAATGCTGTTTTCACAGCCATACAAGAAAAAACCCAACAGAATGCAAGTATTTATTTTCCATTTTTAAGATGCACATCGTATATTAACATTTGCTGTAGGCATATATTTACTCCTGAACAAATGCAAGCCAGTGTGCTGAATCAACCTCCAGTGGCGCTTAGTCCTTGTAGGCATTCTTTAACACAACCTGACTGTATCAGCTGGAAAGAGCTCAGATGTGCAATGCAGCACACCAGCCTTTTGAAGTAAGAAAAATAAAATAGGTTTTATTCAAAATTGGTAAACAGTTAGGCAATATGCTACCACAGGGCTAGGAGCATATTACAGAAATCTCTGCCCTATTCATTTCCTTTCTCCTCAGTAGTCGTCTGTGACTAGCCACTACTAAGACAAAAATACAGGGGCCAACGATCACTGGTTTAACTCAGCATGTTTATTTATTTCTATGAATTGCCTAGCATCTTCCTCAGGATTATATTACATTACGCACTCCCAGATATTGAATTAAACTATAATAGACTTTAATTTGAAGAACCCTATGAGAGAACACATCAAGTAAGTTATATACATAAGTGAGACAGCCAGGCAGCTCTCATTTACCCCCAGACTCAGTATTCTTACTGCTTCCTATCTTGCTGTTACAGACCTTCCACTTCAGACTAGATAGTAAATGTAATTATGGAATTGCAAACATAAAAGAAGAGAAAAAAAAATTGCCAGACATTTAGGTCAGTAGAAAGAGTATTTCCAAAAGCACCAAGATACAAGATGGCAAACAGGAATCAGTGGAGAATGAGCAACACCACTTCCATTCAGCGTTACACACTGATAAACATAAAAACTGGTAATTATTACCTCCCTAGACTTCAGCTTGATCAGAGATGAATTTAACCTGCACTGCAACACAATGGGAGCCTCTTTCTCACTTGTCACTGAAGAGGCACTGGAAATAATTAAATAATGGGCTGGAAATGCTGAATTACGTGAGGGAACTAAAAATACCAAGCTAAAATGCAAAGATCAGAAAAACAGGAAGTACTATACCTGCTTTGCTCCAAGATAGTGAGCCAGCACAGGCAGCAGACTGCCATCACTGATACAAAGGCAAACACTATCTGTTCGCAGAACCTACAGAAAATAAATAGTCATTGTTATTCCTATTCCAGATGAAAAAGTTTTCAAATTCTAGACATTTTGGTGGCGTATTTTCCCACTTTATACACTTTCATATCAAATAAGGACTGGAAAACACAGTGATTAATATAACCACTTCAAGCAGAACAGAAAAGTGTAAGAAATATTAATGTAATCCTGTTGCTTTAAGTCAGAAAAAGTTTGCACAAGAACGTATTGAGCGTCTTTCTTTAACTACCAATACTCCTTCTAACAAATACACAGAGCTGCTACAAATTCCTACGCAAAAATGGCTGCTTACAATTTAAAAAAATACCAAAGTTTTCACAACAAAATATAATTTACAACTCCTGATGTAAATAATATATGCTTTGTGAGCAAAGCCCTTTAGCAAGAGAGAAACAAATTCCATAAATAAATATGCAAATGAAACAATACACGCATCTACCACACTGGCCAAAAAACCTACAGGCAACACACACTCACTTTCATCAAAGACTTCATGTATTGGCATGTTCGGTTCTGATCATTTAATTGCCCAAAACGTGGTCTATTCCAAAGAAGATGAGCCTGACATCTACAAACAGGACTCTCAACATGAACAGCTGCTTTATTCTCCTCTTCACCTCTGGAAAAAAAATTCAATGACATATTAACTACAGTATCACTAACATGTTTTCACAAACAGGTACATTTATGCATTTTAGCTAGTATGCACATTAATGCGTACGGACTCCACTGTTACTTGTTCAAATTTAATAGTTCTCCAGGGACGTTTTTATAGCTTTGTATTTCCAAATGAAAAGAAGAGAAAGGGCCAATTTTCACCTTTTTCAAAAGATAAAACCAAGAAACCCCCCCCAAACTTTTCCACTAATTGTGATGGTTAGGTATTTCAGGCTTTGATCTTTTAGAAAAAATGATACTTGTTTGGCTTCGTAAGTAAAAAAGGCACATAAAATTCAGACATTAACTTTTAAAGCTGAGACTGATTTTTTAAAATTTTAGCTGTTATAGTCATCACAACCAACATGATTAAGCTCCTTTTAATTTGAGCAAAAGGCATTAATCTCAAAAAGACAGTGCTGACTAGGAAAAACAGAAAACGGAGACAGCCTTTACCCATATGCCAGCTCAGCTGAGCTGTATTTTTAGGATTTCCAGGAACCAACCACGAGTATTTTTTGTTTTTCTGTCACAGAATGCCACCAGGTATAAGGCAGGAGCCTGCCGTCAAAACCTTAGCTATGTTTTTATGCATAACGTGTTTTTTTCACCTGTGCGTTGCCCATGAAGTGGCTTTTAATAATTTTCCAGTCTTTAGGTTCTTATCTTGCTCTTCGACAAAACAGCTGCTCTAAGAGCAGCGAATACTTGAGCTTGGAGTAAAATACCACCCTTTTTCACACACATGTATTGTTACCTGGCTTTCTGCAGCTTGTACCACAGAGAGTACTCGTCACGGCAGGCAGTCAGGTACACCTTCTCACCCTGGAGAACTGGCTCCTCATTTGGAAGAAAATATACACACTGCATCCAGTGATCTCTCCACTGAAAAGGATTGATAAACAAAAGCTTAGGAAGTAACTCACAACTAGTAAATGGAAAGAAAACAAATAGCAGGAAATCAATTAGTAAGAATGGGCACAACTTTGAAGCACTGGTGTACGACTAGTTGAAAGAATCTTGTTCATATTAGCAAGGCTGAATAAAGACCAATACCGTATATCGAATAAACGTATTTTATATAGATTTCTTACAACAGAAAATGCCTGAGACCACTGGCTTGCTGACTAGCTAAGCTTGTATTTCAATCAAATGAAAAATAAATCCAAAATAAACTTTGCATTTATTGATGCTGTTTCACCTCTATAGTTCACTTATGTTAGAAACTGGTATTGAATTGCTGACAGTGACCAGCGGTTGGAGCCTCACGCATCAAATGAGATCACTTAGTGTTACTCTGATGCAACAGCACAACTACTTTGTGTTTCAGAAAGTTTTTTTTTGCATCACAAATATTCCAAGCTGATCGGCCATTCCAAGCTGACTGAACACCCTGAAGCTTGATAGTTTCAAATTTTATTCTAAAACACGGTAAGTGCAAATAATTTTGTAGCTTCCTTTTGACTAAGTTCATCCTACTAGCAAATACACTTATACAGAAACACAGGAATCTGATTTAATAGCGATCTCCTGTTCCTCTTAATTATCCAGTATCAACCCAGCATTTTCCCACACCAGCCTTTTTTACGGGAGTCCAAATAACTTAACACTTATTTGGAAATTTAATAGCAGAACTACATGGATGCAACCCACAGACTAGTATTTTGACCAGGGAGAGAGACTAGTTAAGGAAAAATATGTGGAAATCTTTTTTTTATTTCTTTAAAGTAAAAGAAATAAAATAAAAATGCCTGGAAGACAGTTTCAGTTTTTAACCTTTACATTAAAGCTTACATTAAAGTTTTATATTAAAGAAAACCTAAATCGGGTACATACTGTAGTCAGCGTTTCTATGATCTGCTTATTTAGAACCTTCCAATACGTAAAACATTAACAAAGTTCCTATAAAGTTTAAGGGACAGCTGCTTAAAACACACAGTATGGACTTTACTCAAAATAATTACTGACAGTCATCTAATGATGGTATCTGAAGGCTGAGTATTTTACCTGGAAAGCAGAAGTGGATTTTACCCAGTATGGAGCCATTGTGCAATTTATCATCCCAGAGGGGTCCATGTCAATATCCCACCAGGAAAGTACGACCTGTGCCTTGCCAGATTTTACAGGCTCCAGCTGCACTCTATAGGAGGTAGAGGCACTCCTTACTGGCTTACTGAAATCCACACTACAGAGAAGCATGAAAATTGTAAAAAGAAATAGTTCAGCGTTCTTCAGAAATTCTCACTAGTTTCCTAAGGTAAATACACGACTTATATAAAAGGCATAACAGGAAAATTTTGGTTTGAACAAAACAACGCCTACCTTACCTGAACATTGTCACCACATCACTAAGGACAGTGAAGTCACTTGAAGGCATCTGGTTCAGTTGGATGTCACAAACAGAAGGAACGCCTGGACAGTCCTCCATTTCTGAAGGGGAGACAATAATTTTTTCACCATCCTCTGCTTCAACATGAACAGGAAACAGTTTGTTCCAGGACCACATTCTTTTGGATTCCACTAATTGGACGTACACTGTTGCCCTGTGAGGCACTGCCTCACATCCTTCCTGAGTGTTCAAAACAAAGGGTAAACGCATTAAACAAGTTTGATTTACTAACACGCATGAGAATTAAATCAATTGAAATGTGAACCAATTTAAAGAAAAGTTGGACAGGGAGCTCTGAAATCTTAAAACGCAAATTATTTCAGAGACTTCTGTAACATCAGCGCAATTTCTCTTTGTCTCCCTATCTGTGAAATACGATATACGAATCTGTCCTGCTCAGTGTGGTCCAGCAAGGCCAGATGACTTTATTAACCACGTAACACTACCGGTTTACTAGCCTCAGTTAAACTCGCATTTCCATTCTCATTCTGAAATAAGAGATCTATCTTGAGCTTCTCAAGGCAGATAACTACAGAGCTATCAACATTAAAATAGGTTTTGATTGCAATGACTAAGTAAGAAAAATAATGGCTCAAATATTCACACATTGACAACTTTGTATCCATGATTAAAGACTAGAGAACATGTAAGTTATTGGTTTTAACACAAAGCAAGTCAGTCTAATTTCAGACCCTGTGATTTACAATATGAACTCCAATAGCTTTATTCTAGAAATTAATCTAGTAAATTATTCACTGAATAAGAAATTAGCACAGCTGATGGTGTATTTACAAATGATGTAAGAAGCCTAAATCAAGTATAATCTCTATCCTACTCCAAAAAAGACGGAAGAGTTTCTCTAGGGATAAACGTGACACACTATCAATTTCTATTTTCTTACCTGTACAAGATACTTGTGTGCATGCTCATAGGTTGGTAAAGCTCCTTCTCCTATCAGCTCTGTATCAAATAATTCTGTTACCAAGATGTTTGCACGACATTGCATATCTCCATCTAAAAGACACAATTTAATACTGTAATATTAAGACACTATGTAAGTCTTTCAAGATGCTACCCTGAAAACACAAGTAATTAGAAAAAGCCAACTTACTCCTGTTAGAGAACCTGTTGAAGACTGCAAATTATTTTCCTTTAGAAGTTTACTATGAAATACAAATGACTACTGAAATACTATTACAACACTTCCTTCTGCAGTAAATTTACAATGTTACTTTCTAGAGAGTAAAGGATTTGCTTGTTTTAATTAAAAACATATAGAAAATAAGAGTAAGACATATTCCTTCCTGGTTTTGAGGTACTTGCCAATTTTTTGAACCCTAGCTTATTTTTCTCACCTGGGCCAACTGTGACTTCAGTGGAGTGTTTGTTGATTACCTTGATCTTGTCACGAAAACCATTTTTCTCCACTATCTTCACAGCAGCATTAGCCATGGGCTTGAAAACCTGTAAATAGCAAGAGTATAAAGGACTGGTAAGCTAACATTAGCTTTCAACACCACAAAATGCAATATATTTAGTCCTGCAAAAATTTAACATCTTCTGTATCTTTTCCTATGTTTGAAGTTCATAACCATGAAACAAGACAGCAAGCCTCACTTCAAAAGTTCATAGAGCTCCAATGTCACTGCTACAAACTGAGTATCATCTGTCTCCAAAAGCTACTCCAATTTAACTTTTGAAAGACAAAAATACACATTAAGAATATTTTAGCATGTAAACAACTTGTTTATTTTTAAAAATAAAGATATGTATGCATCGAGAGCCCCCAAGAGACTTGTATGTGCTCAAGACATAAAATAAATAAATTAATAAATAAATAAAAGAACCCAAAACAACCAGCACTGAAATAGTCACTAAGTATGCCAAAAATCTGTTTTTATTAACAGCATAACTGTGAAGAGAATTTTTTTTCCTGTGTCTTACATGAAAGAGGACCGTCCCTGAAAAGTCATAGGATGAAATCCTAGCTTAAAAAAAAAAAATGTAGATTTTTACTTGGATAAAAATCACACAGCACTCTTTCAACCACGACCCACGGACAAATGACTCTTCTCATTGTTTCTTGAAATGCGTTAAAAAAAGCTAAACTGGCTAAAATGTTTCTGTTATTCTCCTTAATGTAAGTAATGGCTGCTAATGACTGTCAGGATATTTCTTAACTGCCGATAAAAAACAGAGGTGCTCTATCTAATCACAAAGAGATAGAAAAATCAGTTTACAAGACAGTCTCTTCATTATGATGTGGTCCATGTTAGGATTAAGTGGTCTGAGAACCCATCTCCAAGAGATTAAATTTATGGTGATCAGCAAAATGGTTAGAGAATACTCACATTTTTCAAAAACTTGGTTAAAGTTTTCCATATTACACTTGAGTTTTGACAAGTAGAGAAAAAAGAACACTATAAAACTTGACTAAGTAATTTTAATCTGCACGTTTACAGAAACTGACCCAAAAATGAAAAATGTACTAAAACTTTTCAACTATATTTTTGTAAGACCTAAGTGTTTTTGACACATAAAAGTATCAAGCTTGCACTTTAGAGGCCACAATACAAAATACCAAATGCGTGCACTCCACTGATCATGCAAACAGAACAGCTGCACTGAAGTTCTAAAAAGAGGCCATGAACACGCACGCGGAAGTATGTGCAACCTGTGACAAATGCTTACCTCAATTGCATAGCAGAAATCTGCACCTGCTGAAGCTGCCATCATTGACAGGAGTCCTGTGCCAGTCCCTATGTCTAGAACAATTGCTTTCTCACCTCTTTCTTTTACTCTGTTCACTGCAGCACGAATACCTTGGTAATATTTCACGTTCTGTGGAGAAAAAAAAAAAAAAAAAAAAAGAAAAAAGATCAGCATCCTTTTATCCGTTTATACTTTGAGTTTTTGTGCAGAAATCTTGCATTCTCCGACTGTGAGTTTATAATTAGAAAAAGGCCTAGAGTTCTGTATGCTATACAGTCACACCAAAGCCATTTTCAGCAGAAGGCTGTGGTTTTGGAGGGATTAGTCAATTTCTAGTACATCAACTTTTGTCACAATATTCACACCCTCATTGATCAGTTAGCTATTTATAGCACACGCATAATTTACAAATGCCATTTATTTTCTGGAGCAAATAATAATAAGATCCATGTGAGATACTACTGGGTTTCTGATCACTTTTCGCCTGCAGCACCACTCAAATAGTCATATAGTGCCTATGACAGCACAGGAGCTAAAGTATCTTGGACTTAGATTTTTCTCTACATCTACTGAAAACCATTCATACCTGAGAAGCAACATGTGTAAATACTGGCTTTTGGTCATGTGCCATTAAGCGGGGCTACAAGCATACTAGCATTAACAACAGGGAAAAAAACAAATGCCGTCAACTGTCAGCTACAGTATACAAATTGAAATATATGCTTATATTTACTCCAAAACAGCCTATTTTAAGACATTCCTTTCCTAATGTTTTATCAAGCCTTTCCAAAGAATACACTATCTTTGGACATTATAAATTTGGAAGGTCTGCTGGATCCCTTTCCGAACTATTCTATTTAACACTTTTGATACCTAATTCCAGTAGAGTTGTTTTAATTACTTAGACAAAACTTGCTGCCTCTACATGGCTTATTAAATGCCTGATCCCACTGGCATGTTTCAATTCAACATGAATTCAAGACTCATACTGAGTAGGTACCATAAAAGTCTTTAAAAAGGTTATTGACGAAACGGTTGACTAGCTAGAACAGAAAGAACATTTAAACCATTTACTCCAGACTTTATCATGCCTGTAGATATGGTTTCTCGATTTTCTTCTCAATCCTAAACAGTAAATAAGAGCTAAAAATATCACAGAAGAATAAAGACAGACTTTACTTACATTCCCATAAAAACTAAGCCTAGATTCACACTTAGAGCCTTTGAAATTTCATCTAATGAGCTCTCTCTGTCAAAAATGTCAAACACAAAACAGCAAAATCAGTTACTGAATGCAAATACCATATTCTGCAGTAAACAACAGAACACTACAAATTTGATCATTTCATCTTTCAGAGAAATCTGTATAATCATGCGGTGACAGCTATTCAAGAAAAAGGAAATGGGTATTTTCTCACCATTCTAAAGTTTTTACTTTTATACTTACTCTGTCTTTATCGTGAAGCATATCTGCATAGCGTGACCTACAATACAAAAAGATTCCAGTCAAAATACTACTTACTGCAAAGCACAAACTGCCAGATCTTATATAGCCTCTTTTGTTTTCTCTTACTAAGGCAACTGGTCCCCATAGCCCATGAATGCACAGCTAACTGACGCACTCTTTGAGGATCTGAACTGTTTCCCAAATCTAAGGAATACTGTCATTTCAGTGATCTGGTCATCAGCATATAAATGAACTAATTAACTGCTGGCATATATCCTCTCTTCAGCAACGGACCCAATGCATAAACCTATGGACAAACAGCTGTGAAATAATAGCTGACACTGATCCAGGTTGATACAGAGCAATACATAGCAATAAAAGACAGCCCATCATGGTCCATCATTTGTTACCAAGATTAAATTCCTTTGATCCCCATTTCCTCATGGGTCATGCTACCTAAAAATACCCCAAAATCTAATGTTCCCAACTCCTCTGGTTGTTACACTATGCACTTAACAAAGTTACTACAGGAACAGACAACTACAAATTATTTGTTGCACTGGGGATTCAAAAGAAATTTAGTTAATGAATTTTGCCACAACTCAGTCACTACCAGTATTAAGATCAGTACCTCTGAAAATGTTTAAAACAAATTTAGAAGAAAACTTCTTGGAGAATACAATCACAATCAACATTTACAGTTCTGCCCTTTACAACACAGGGCCCTGTAACATTTAGACTGTCCTACAGTCTGTTCATCTCATGCCCTTTGAGCTTCTACAGAGATAAACCCAAAAACTGTCATAAAAATAAGCTGGGTTTGCTCTTTTTTGTAGCTTTAGTGGAACAACAAACTATTTTTTCCAGCATACCTTGCAATTTCCTGATGGTAGTCATAGTTCTCATCCTCTTCTAACCACTCCATCGCACCAGTGGTTGGATTAGCTCTTCCACAAAAGGTCTTCATGATCAATCTCAATTTGTATTATCAATGTATTACGTGCAGTTTTGCTGCTTTGGCTTCAGTATAATACCCAAAAAACTGGCTGTGAAAAAAAACACAAGAACATATAAAACTTCCAGTGAAAACAACACACATCGCTTCAGCTCTAGATCCATATATATATACTTTCCCTGTTACACCTGCCTTGGCAGAAGCACTGGTGACTGCTTTATACTTATTCTATAAGGACGTTTTAAGCCCAAATCTGTCACTCAGCCTTGCTCATTAGCTCAGCCCGGAAAAAAAAAAATCACCAGTAAATTCTCAAGAAAAAACACCTCCCCCGAGACGAAGCACGTCGGCCCGGGGGAGGCCAACCACCCTCTCTAGGGGGTCCCCACACCCTCTCTGAGGAGGGATCTGCGAATTCCGGGCAGCGGCTGAGCCGAGGGGACCGGCTGGGACCCCGGGCCGCGCTGGGGAACGGCAGCTCTTGGGACAGGCCCGGCCGCCATCAAGAGCAGCCTCAGCCCGGACCTCCCCCCGCCTCAGGAAGGAGCTGCGACGGGGGACGGCGAGAACATTCTTCGATATGCCCTACCCGAAACCGGCGCGGCGGCGCCATCTCACCCCCAGCGCCCGAAGCCGACACCTCCACACCCCCCGTCATGGCCGCCGCCCTCACCTACCCCTCAGGCCGCCTCGCGCGCGCACGCCGCCACCTTCCCGGCGTGCACCGCGCCGGGGGGGGAGGGGGGGGGGACGGCACGGGACACCGCCCCTTCCCGCCCTGCGTGGCGGCCGCCATGGAGCGGGCGGCGGTGCTGCGCGTCAAGCGGAAGCGCGGGGGGCCCGAGCCGGCCGAGGCGCTGCTTCTGGCCTGCAAGCGGCTGCGCACCGACTGCGGCGGCGACCGGCCGGTGGAGAGGAGCCTCTTCAAGCTGCTGGCGACCGTGTCCTCCAAGGTACTGTCGCCCCGCCGCCGCAGGCCGGTGGAGGCCGAGGCCGCTCCTCAGGCAGGCGAGGGCGGTTTGATCCAGCCGGGGCATTTCGTTGTAATCCTGAAGGGGCTTTTGAAAGCAGCAAACCCTCTCCGGGTTGGCAGCGCTGCTCCGCGCGGGTCTTTGCGGGTCCTGGAGAGCAGCGTCTCGATGCGAGGTGTCATTCTGTAGCGATAAGGGCACGGCGGCCTTCTCTCTGCCACTCTCTGAGCAGCCGGTTGCTTGGTGGCATAGGCGCAGGCAAAGCTGGCGCTTAGTTAGGATTGTTAATTAAGGAACATAGTGTAGAGCAACCACCATGAAAAGCTGGGTTCAACACTTACTTTTCTATGCTTATAGACTGTTCTTCGCTTATAGGCTACAGAATAGTAAGTGAAGCCTTTCTGCTCTTTGAGGCGCTGAAGCCCTACAAGGCAAACAACATCCGTCCACTGTACAGCCTTTTATATTTAATAAAACTAGTATTTCTTAGGAACTGGTCCTCATAGCAGACTGTAAAGGATATTATGCCTTAAATTTAGGACCATCACAGTCTTCCAAAAGCATGTGTTTTTCTTTGGAGGGTTATTCTGTACCACAAATTATATTGTTTAAAAATAAAATTGAAGTAGTCTTACAGTTTACAAATATCTTACACTTTTTTTCCCCATATCAAAAGACTATGATAGCTGTGTTGCTTAAGGCAGTAGTAGAAGTTACTTGAATGTTTTTGGAAGTGTTGGTACTGCTGTCCTCAAATAGGATGTACTAGTAATAGTAGTTATTAATCACTTCCAGGAATGAGTATGACTTACTACGTTGGTGGTGTTATTATAGTCCTCCTCCTTGTTCCTCTACCCAGAATGAACCAGTTCAGAAATACGTTCAAGAAGTGATCACTCGAGAGAAAGCAGCTCAAAGTCTGCGACCCTCTTTAGGAAGCACTCAGCGAATCATTCAGGAACTCCGCTCTTCCAAGCAAGAGAAAAGGAAGGAAAACCGCTACCGTGTGATAGCCAGCCATCGACCTAACTGCACCGAAACAGTTACACCTGTCAGAAATGGCGAGGCGTCGACTGATGGCGACAGATCAGACTGTGAAGCAACGGAAGATACTTTACAAAAGGAGAGCAGTGCCATGGATAAGAGCTCGGACTGCTGTGGGAAATTCCAGTTGTTTGATATTGAACAGGAAGAGGAGGTCGTGGGAGATGCCAGTGTAACTGCTGCAAACCCACAGGTCAGCAAACGAACCTAGTGTACTTGAAGTACTTTGGTATCACTGTTGACTGGTACAT
Source organism: Dromas ardeola (assembly GCA_013398915.1). Taxonomy (NCBI): domain Eukaryota; kingdom Metazoa; phylum Chordata; class Aves; order Charadriiformes; family Dromadidae; genus Dromas; species Dromas ardeola. Next base: position 69,256 of record VYZM01004181.1, read on the forward strand.
GTGGGCAAACTGACTGCTGTGTAAGTTTTTTTGCATTGTAAGTATTCCACTATTTAACAGGAGCTTTAACTAGGTATTTGTGAGCTGGAATATTGTACAGGGAGTTAACTTTTATGAGGATCCTTAAGTGTGCTATTGTTGTTGAGACAGACAGCCGTGTGGAGCTGGATGCTACAGGAAGGGCTTGTACCACTCTTTTTCCTGTACCCTGCTCTGATGTATAAATTCTCACGTTCATCTGTCAGTTGGATCTCGGTGGTTTTTGATTAACTACTTCTTTACCTAGAAAAGACAAAAATCTAATTTGGTGTCTTCTAATCTACCCAGGTGCCTAGGAATGTCGCTTCTAGGCAAGATTCACTAAAGGAAAAGATCGTTTTGAGCCTCCCCTTCTCATACTTCCTATACAAGTTTTATTGTATATTTTGTTTTTAGCAGAACTCTGGGTGTTTGACAGACTGCTTAAGCCTGTATGTCCTGTTTTGATTGTTATTATGAATTAAGTATGTTTTCAGTTGGAGGAATATCTGCTCAATATCTAGCATGGTTTTAAGTATAAAAAAGCTCTGCCTTCTGTGTAGGGTTGCCCCTACAGAGTGTTAAGAAGATTTTCTATCAGAGACTCATAACCATATGGAAAAGGTAAGAGGGCTGTGTATGCTTGCTTTAGTAGTTCCTTCACTGTATGTAAGTACACGTGGATACTTTACTCTGAGGAAAACTTAAATGCTTAATGTTGAAGAAGATACTTGGGTGAGGAAGAGCCCAACCAGCTGTCATCCTCCAGCATTTCTTATGGCTTATTTCAGGACTTTTCCATCAAACTTTAGTATGAACTCTTACTTTCCTTTAAGCATGTTTTTCAAACCAACATTTGAGATCTGTTAGTTATCTATCACTCTGCTGATTAGAAAAACAGAAATGAAACTGAGGCAGCATCAGAACTTACTAGCAGTAAGTTTTTGAAGTAAGATGTAAGCTTTCTTTTTCATTCTGCAAGTATTTAGAAGTGATTGAAAGGATGGTCTGTAGCTGTTCCTCAGAATTACTTAAGTAGCTCAGGAGACACCACTGTGGATTGGACAGGATACTCTGAAATGCTCTACCAGAGAAAAACTGGCAGCAAAAACCTGTCTGTGTAGACCTTCAAGTGCTAGTCACTAAAGCAAATACATTGGAAATAATTTATTAGGAAGGAGAAAGCATGAAGAAATTTCTTCTGTGTTTATGTTGAAGTGAGGAAATAAAAAGCATATCTGTAGGGCCTGTCAGCCTTTTCCTCTTAGTCCGCCACATTTTCATTGTTTCTCTTGCACGCTTTATATACTGTAATCTGCTTGCATGGTATCACTGCTACTGTATGCACATCTTTCCTGCAGTGTTGCAAGTGTAATGCTTTACAAAGCACAGGCTGTCTTAAAACTTGTCTTTTGAACCAACATGTCATCAGAAACAGATGGGATTAGTCATATCCCCTTCAATAGTTTCTAATGAACTTGTCCCAGAAGTTTTCTCATGCTATCTGAAAAAAGGCCTGGCTGGCTGTACTACATTAATTGGAAAATTCTTTGGTGTCGTTCTTTTGTAATGTTCCAAGTACCAGCAGTCCAATGCGAAGGTGTTTTGGTTGAAGATTTCAGAATGTCATCCTTAGCTAGCTGTTGGCTACTGTCTACAAAGGCAGTTGGCTGTGCTAAACTAAAACTTTGTGCGACTTCAGTGGAAATAAGCACTTTTTTTTCCCTCAGCAGAAGACTGATCCAGATGTGATTCTTTGCAATGCAGTAGAGATGATCCGTGAGCATTTAAATGTTTCTGAAGATAGTAAAAAAGAACACTGTGAGAAAGACGAGTACGTTTATGACATCTACTATATGGAAACATCAGCCCCTGGTTGGATCGAAAATATCCTTTCTGTACAGCCATATAGAGAAGAATATGAACTGGTAAGGATGTGTGAAAACAATCTTTTGTAAATAGAAAGGTCACAAATAAACATTCTTAAAGTCCTATCATTAGATGTTGCCATGCCAAGAAAAATCCTTTGAGATACTACACGTATGCTCGGTGACTTCTGTGTTAGCTGCTTGTAACTGCCAGTCCTGTGTTCTGCCAGGTTAGTGTTGATTCAAGCAAATTATGATATGACAATGAAAACCAAAGGGATAGTGCTCATGTACTCTGCGGAATTTGTCTGGCTTTAAATTGCCAAATAAATTTTGGCACGCAAATGTAAACCTGAAGTAATTCACATTTCATTTATGACTAGGAGGCAGCAATTAAAATGTAGTTGTAAATATGGTTGGGTAAAAAAAGGAGCAAGGGAGATACACACATCTCTTTCAATATTTGAGGACTTGACTTTAATCTTAATATGTATTGAGATATTTTCTTGTAATAGAATTGTCCTTCAGTGACTGTGGAGTTAGGGAGATAAATGTAAACTTCAGTCTTTCATTGTATAGATACTGTGATCTATAGACTTGCATATCAGGAACTTGAAGGTACTTTTTCCGCTTCTTGATCTACTACACGACTGCTAAAGTGACTAGGAATTATTTAGACATTAACCTTGGCATTTAAATGCTGAACTGGAACATTTAAATGCATGACTTCACTATTTTTTTTTTCACCTAAAGCAGATTGCTGTGCTATGGTGAATATACTGATAACTGCTCTGTGCAACTGTTGAGTAACTTATGCTTGCAGTACATAAGTATCTCTTGTGTCTTTATGATCTGTATAGTATTGCATCGGTGGATGAAAAACTGCTTTGTGCCAAGCGTCTGTATTTATAGTCAATGTTATGTTTTGTGTTGATATGCAGGTAGATAATGATGATGTTCCGAGGGAAATATATGAAGATGAAGATGATGAAAATGATGAAAATAACTGGCGTAATGATTATCCTGATGAAGATGAATTCTTACCTGAGGAAGACGGTGATGGAGAAAAAGGTATGCCTATCATAAATATTGTTTGCTTTCATGTTGTGCACATTTAAATCCCATCCATTTTTACATGCAGTCTCTAAAAAAGCAACTAACTGAGCGCTGCTGGAGTAGTGTTCTGCTCTTAAGGATAAATCTGCTTAGAGAAGGATCATCTTTCTTGGAACTTCAAGAGATCTTAGTGTTTTTGCAAAGTCAAAATTAAGAACTCCATTTCAGGCTGCTGTACTTGCAGAAGATTGCTTGTTTGGAGAAGGAATAGATTTCAGATACTTGTGAAACACTGTCTTTGCTTTCCTAACTCCCCATACCAGTGCACTCCTGGCACAATTCAAACTTCCATCTAATACAGAAGTTGGTCAGATTCTATACTTGTTAATGTGTTACTCAAGAAGCTTACAATAGACTGGTTAACCTAATTGTTTAACTAAAAAAAAAAAGTATAATCTAAAGTGATGCTCTTTCTTTAGAGTCTGACGAGAGCTTCAGCGATGAGGACCAATGTTACAGGAGAAGAACGTGGAACAAATACCGACATGAGGTTCTACAGGAATTTGGATATGATGAGATCCAGGATTTGGATTCTGACTAACAGCCCTTTTTTGAAGGTGAAGTGTATACTGAAGATGAAATTCTACTGTTGCAGTAGAACTGAATATCCAGACAGCTGCTGATGGCTATGCATAAGAATGTTGAACTTAACAAAAAAAAAAAAAAAAAAACACCACACACACAACAAAAAACAACCCAAAAAAACCCTGGAAAACTACTGTCTGGTAAAGACTGTGCTCACTGGGACAGAAGGAAACCAAGCTTTATGTGGATGAGCTTTAAGCTAAATTTTTGTCTATGTGGCCTTCTGAAACAATCAGCGACTAGCATGGTTCACCCTAATGCTTACTGACTAGGCTTGAGTGTTAGATACTAGATTCGGATTCTAGTAAATACTAAAACCTTTTCCTATCTATCTATCTGAGCTGTTACTATCTGAGCAGCCAGCTTAGCTGGTAGATAACAAAACAGAGGGGTGTGAATATACCACTTGACAATACAAATTTTTGTTCCAAGGAAAAGACACTGTAGGCTTTAAAGTAGATTTTTCTGTCCATTCTGTGATGCTGAGGTTCTGAAGGAACTTCCTTTAAAAAAAAAAACAAAACCTAAAAACTCCAAAACCAACTGTATACCTAAGCATTTGTACCTGTACTGATGGTACCTCCACATTATATATGGAGGCACTTCTTGTTGACGGAGGGGTCGGGTTTCACAAGAAGATCAGTATGTCTGCCGAGATGGCAAATGAAAGTTCTGGAAAGAGGAACTCTGTCCTAGTGCTTTCTACTGTATTTGTTGCTAAGTTTCAAGTTACCTTCTTCTACATGTGTTTGAGCATATGAAATGCCTTGACTTGTCCATTTCATTATTGGATCTCTCCAGTAATTTTACTATTGGAGTAGAACAGTATGTGTGTATTTAAGTTGTAAATAAAGAATTTTTGACTAAGTTTTCCTTACTCATTCAAAGATCATAGGAGTCGGTACAGCTGAAGCCATGTGAGCATTTTAACTTGCATTTACCTTTAAAACAATTTCATCTTACCTGTTTGGACACACAAAGTATTTCAGCAGTCTCCTACTTGAATCTGTAAGAAACAGCTAACAGGATGTTAGATCTATGTCAGTCACAAGCAGTAGGTTGCAGCAGTGACTTCAGGTCAATTAGTTCTGGTGCTGTCAAGGTAGTCGAAGCAAAGTATTTTTTTTTCCTTGGTTTCACAGAAAGGCTAATATGGCTGTTAACCTATGCCACAACCCTAGCCTCAGCTTACCCACTGAACAGATGTCTCAACTTAGATACTGAATTCATTCTAATCACATACAAGATTAAAGAGCTGCATTATAATAGCTAAATGCTAGTTTTCATTAAATACTGAAGAGAGACCCTACATGTTTTTGTGCCAACAGTGCACAAAGTTCCTCAGCTAGAATTTAACTATCTTAAATCCCAATACTGCTTCATAAAGGTAGCTCAAGACTCCATTTTATGTTAGTTGTCTTCATCTACTAAAATTTGCTATTATCTGTAGTTTTTTGTTTAAGATAACCTTGGTCAGGGAGTCAGTACAAGAATCCAAATACTCTATTATCCAAGTGGCAGATGCAGATGTGGTGCAGCATTTGAAGCATTGCTTCAGCCATATTCTTGTGATTACAAGATTTAGTTCAACTTCAATGCACAAAAAACTGCATGTGCAGACAAGCTCAGGTCAACTGAGGTAAACATGCTGAAAGAAGATAAAAATTCCGGGTATGTTTTTGAAGTATATCTCGCTCTGCTGGTCAAACAAGCTAGCTTCATGTTACCTTTTGCTGCACCAAAATTCAGTATCAGAGTGTCCTGATGTTAGGCTTACAGCTTTGGAATTACAAATAGTACTAACTAGCATCAGTCCGTATTGCAATACTACTTTTTATTTCTGTTTTTATTCCTATTGTCTCTCCCTGCTACTTAGCTTTCAAGATATAGTTGCTGCCACAGAGCTTTAGTTCTGCTATAGAAGAAAAGTGGTTTCTTCCGTGAGTTTCTGGATGCTCATTTTCTAGTGAACAGCACTGAAATTTAGAAACGGAATTTTCTGACTGCTGAGGTAACACTGCTAACGCGTGTTCACTGAAACAGTTCAGAAACAAATGGATGCAAGCTTCAAACTGAGCATTTTAATTCTGGAAGTTTCACAAAGCCTGTCGGAAGTTGACCAAGTACTAACAATCTAACAGGAAAGAATCATCAAATGTTAATCAAATCTTCAGCACCAAGGTGCTTTGTTGATTAAATCCTTGCCACAGTCCCATACCGTATTTCCACACAGCATACAGAATAAAATACTTATCTGCCAGGAAGAGAGGTTGGTTCAGTCTTTAAATAATGTAGCACAACTTTATTCATTTTTCTGCTAATAATGACAAGTTTGTTGTGACCAGCTGTCTTCTGGGATAAGAACCAAGATAGCACAGCAAATCATCTCATGCAAACATCCATCAGATCTAAGCTGGAAATGAGTTTTGGTCTTTTGAGTGAAAGTAGTTTTCAGTCTAACTTAAAAATGCATTACTTCACCACCTGGTTCTGCAGAAATCTAATTTGATCCATTAGCTCTTACCATTTTAATACCAATTCTGAAGAAGGAACAGTATTGCCGCATAGCTCGTGTGCCTGAAATGAGTAGGTAATCATTATCCAATGAAAATATGCCACAGTTCAGAAGGGTGACGCGAGGGCACGATTTATGTGAGAATCCAACTGCAAGTACATTTTCAGCGTTTCTGAAAGACCACTGGAACCAATTTTCCCATTTTTTTCAGTTCCATCTCTTCCCTTCTGTTGTCATAAATGCTTTATCCTCCCTTCTGTTTCTTGTAATGGCTTTGAATTTTTAGCTGGATTTGATTTCTAACTACTTCTCTTTATTCGTATCCATCTCTGTTAAAACACAGTAACAGAGCAGCTGCATGTTTCGTGTGATGGCACCTGCATAGGAAATTGAAGATAAATCAGAAAAATAGCCACCTATCTCAGCTCTACATCTGAGTAATGAAAGTTAGTTGTCAAGAACACTCCCTCACTTCTCTTAAGGGAAACAAACGATACAAGTGTGTTCCACTCCATTTTTGTTTTTAAAGCAGACAATGTTTAAAACTGTTCTGTTTATATCCTAGGGTGTTTTATTTCTGAGGCATCCCCCCAAGTAACTGAAGTAAAATCTTTTTTCTCTATAATTAAGATTATTCTCTATAATTAATATAAAATTGGTAGAATAAAAAAATAAAACAAGACCTTCAAATAACACACAGGAAAGTGACAAGACTACTGAGTATATACATATTCATGTATAATTTAACTGCAGCAATCCAAAAGAAGGCAAAATTCTATCTGTGACCGACATAAAATCTATCTTCAAACAACTGATTCGGTAAAGCAAGACAGTTGCTTTAATCCTTCCATTACCAAAGATGCCCAGCCCTTTTACAGTGATCAGCTTTGCTTAAGAAAAAGGCTTTTTCTGTGCTGATTAAAGTATAAAAATGGAGGACAAAATCTGTAGAAAGTGGATGGTCTTTTAAATATACAGTAAATATATATAAAATCAGCATACCTTTTTACTGGGTCTGGCTGGGATGCAGTTAACATTCTTCACAGCAACCCATATGGTGCTGTGTTTTGGATTTGTGGCTCGAACAGGGTTGGTAACACACCAGTGTTTTGGCTTTTGCTGAACGGTGTTTGCGCAGTATCAAGGCTTTTTTTCGCCTCCCACTCTGCTATCCCCGCAACCAACAGGATGGGGCTGGGCAGGAAGTTCAGAAGGGAGATGGCCAGAACAGCTGACCCAAACTAAGCAAAGGGATATTTCATGCCATACAGTGTCATGCTCAGCAATAAAAACTGGGGTAGAGGAAGAAGCGCGGCCATGTGGGAGGGTTTCCTCAAGGTGGCTGTTGCCTGGAAACTGGCTGTGCAATGGTCTGCGTATGGGAGGTGGTAAGTGACTGCCTTTGCACTTGTTGAGTTTTTTTTGCCTCTTTCCTTCACTTACTAAACTGTCTTCACCTTGACCAACAAGTTTTCTCACCTTTGGTCTTCCTATTTTCTCCCTCATTCTGCTGCAGGGTGCTGGTGAGCGAGCGGCTCAGTGGGTGCTTAGCTGCTGGCTGGGGTCAACTGACCACAACTCTTTTCATGAACAAATCGCGATTCACTTATTTAGTTGTCCTCTTTCCTAACAACATCTCCATCTACAAAGAAACTTACCTAAAATCTTGTTGATAAACTGAGGTCTCCTTGATGCAGGTAAATAGACTCCCAAGAAAAAGACTGGAATTCCAGATAAAGCAATGGCAATTCCAATCAATGAATTGATAGTGTCGCTATAGAGTGGCACTACCACCAGAAATATTGCGCATATACAGAATATTATTGGGAAAGCCACACTCAGCTGCAGACAGAACAAACAGAACAGAATGTTATTGAACAATTCATTGTCTACAGTTACAAGCATTTGGTGAGAATTACAGACTTTTTCCTCTCAATCCCACTTTGTCAAATTATCTGCTCTTCCTATTATACATCTGGCTATTTGGAATCATAAGCAAATTGCAGAAATATTCTTGATCAGAATTGCTGCTAAAAATTGCAAAAGTAATCAAGTATTGTAACTTTGCTGTGTTGAAACACTGTATAACGGTATGAAGTGTTTTTAGACAAATCCCATAAATCCCAGGAAACAAGAATGACTTTTTCATGTGGCGTATTAAACTTCGAGAAGGTGGTAAGATGATCAGATACTGAACCGAAACACCATCAGAGCTAAATGTGGTCCACATTGACAGAATTCATTAAGTATTCCTAATTTGGTATTTCTAATCCAACAAAAAAGGCTAACTACCATGTTAGCCTACTGAGACACTCTCCAGTTGACAGAAGGGATACTGATTGAACTAACGTACAATAAGAGTATACTATTACAATAATCACTTATTCTTATCTAGCAGACAAGCTAACTTTCATGGTACAATATAAAATGAAAACCACGTTTTGCATCCTGATCAATTTGTAACCTCTCGGGGTAACATGAAAGGCCCGGGTTTTAGATAGTACTTTTAAAATATGTGGAAGAGAGGGATTTTAAACAATTCTATAATAAGTAAATATTACCTTAAGAGGCCTGGGTCGATCTGGTTCCTTCCAACGTAGATATAATTGCCCAGCAATAGACAGACCAACAAAAAACCAATAACTGAAACTAAAGTAATTAATAAGCTTGAAGACATCTTCCACAGCCAGGTAAATAAGGGTCATAGCACACTGTCAGAAAAGAAGAGGAGCGAGATGAACAACAAAAGTTTGAAACTTATTGTTTATACTGCTTTTTGCATGGAAGTAACACCTTTTTACTCCCTGTCGTTTGGCGTGATTTTATGCCTCTCAAAATTCCCTCTCTCAGAAATCACCTCAATGACAGTAAATCTGAAGTTCTCTTTTGTGCTTTTTTAAAGTCTTCCTTCAAGTAATTCACATAGTCACAACTGAAGAGTTGAAATGAAAAGCAATAATAACTTACATTGAAAAGCAGTGCTGGCACAGGTGTGAACCTCCCTATGTGGATCATAGACAACAGATCAGGAAGGTGACCTTCTCGAGATCCTACAAAAAATAGCCTGAAAAATACAAATCAGAAAACAGATGTTGAGGCCACAGGTGAGAGAGAACGTATTACAGAAAATCAAAGAACAATACCAGTCAAAATAAGGATTTACACCACTGAATTTCCATCCTTTAAACTGGAAGATGGATTCAATCCTGCTGGTAAAGATGTATTGTACAACACAACCACCATTAAAAGACACATAAGCTTTTAGAAACATGGTGTTAACATCCGTTTTTATAAAACAATCCTACAGGTAAAACAGAAAACATCCTATAGTAACTGAAATAAATTTCTATTGTTTTGAAAAATTCCAAAAGCTAGCAGTGAAAACATTCCAGCTTATAGCAGAATAGTTTTCAATGCCAAGCAGAAGAGATCGCCAGGTCTCTAAAAAGAGCTCGCTCAACCACATGCTCAAAAACCAAACACACATAACTTTATTAACAACTGCAAATTATTCTGTATTGACTACTTCACCAGATCAGATTCGTACTTGTTCTCAGTACAGAGGCACTGCACATACATTCAATGGACAGGAAGGATGTCAAAATGCCTGAATAAATCTATTTAAAACTTTCACTAGTCGCATCCATAATCAGTGCTCAGAGGAAAGCTTCTATACTGTATCTTAAGCTTTTTGACTGCAGCTTAATAGCAGTAGCAACTTTTAAAAGTTTTTACTTTGAGAAAAACTTAAAAAGATACTAAGATTTTAGAAAGTCAGTAAGTTTTAAGTAAATAGATTTGAAAACATGAACTTGCTAGAATTATTATATCCAGTAAAATGGAAGATAACTCAATCCAAAAAAATCAGAAGGCCTGAGGACTTACCACACAGACAACATTCACCTGATCTTTAATTGTACTCTGCATACAGCTAGGAAGGCTTTGAGAAGGTAAGGCAGTGTTAAGGGTGTATGTGCACACACACAGAGGTTTATTTAAGTCTGTTATTTTATTGTGGCTATTAATTACAGGTTTGGTTATAAACGTATTTTTGCCCCTCAGATGAGCATAACAGTAACATGTAAAAACTTATGAACATTTGTCAAACAGAAAGAGATATGCACTACCTTGATGATGCTAGAATTGAAGCATTAAGTCCACCAAAACAAGAAAAGGCAACAGCAATGGGAATTGTCCAGCTGAAGATACCAAATACCTGGTCAGCAAATGTCTAATGAAAGGGAAAAGAAAAAGGAAACATGAAAATATCTGCAACAAAGCATAAGTAAAACAATGACAACAAAGCTTTTGTAGTAAGTTTGTATGGAAAACATAGTAACATAGTAAGGACAATCCATAATGCAGCACAGTGAAGCACACAGCTTTTTTATTTATTTATGGATTCCAAATAAGCACAAACTTCCTTAGCCAAGCACCTGAACTCACATTTTCTGCTCACAAAAACAATGCTCACAAAGGAAAGCAAAATTTTTTTCAAATTTTCTCACCAATCCTAATATATTTTATTATCCAACTGAACTACAGAACTCAAATGTAACACAGCCACTACAGAGAATAAAGGACAAAAATATTACTACATATCCAAAAAAGGAAGTGCCATATACTATGCATACATACTAGTTCAGCTTTCTGCAGGTCTGTCTTTTCTATTACAAAAATTTTCTTCAGTTTTTGTTTTTAATATTTTAGTATTTTGAAACCCTTGACCTCCCCTTTAAACTATTGTGCTTCATTATAACATTTATGAGCTAAGAAGTTCAGTCAAAGCAGACCAACATTCAGAACTGGCCTTTGTTTTTGCATATAAAGCTGTATGGATTTGACAGTGGTCAAATTTTTCATTTAATTACTCCAGGAACAAGATAACCAAAAAAGCCTAAATGACTTAATATAGATTTTTTTTTTTTTTTTTTTTTTTTTTTGTGAAACGAGTGATTGATTTTCATGAGACAAAATGCTGGATATAATGTCAATCTTTAAACCATAAAATGCAGAAAAAAACTACTGACATAAACAAAAGCTTGGCCGGTTAAAGTTTCCTGTTCTTTGTCTGGGTTGACAAAGTGCTTTGTTCAGCACGTCATCCAAGTTAAGGTTCAGAATCCAACTCTGCTTAGCTGTAAACCATCATCTACACTAAAAAGCAAAATTTATTCCATCCTTTTGTGCAGTTTAGTTGAGCCCCTGCAAAGGCAGATGGGATTTCCTGCTACTCAGGGACAATACAAAAGCGTATGATCAGTTCAATGGGAACCTTGCCAAAAGGTTCAAAGTCAATGCACCAACTGTGTTAGTCACCCTAATTCCTGCTAAAGCACCTCTCTTCCTGAGCTCTTTTAGTTTATACATATTAGTATAGCTTCCCTCAAAATGGAGCTTCAACACAGGGGTGGAAAAATGCACACACACAGGTTCCCACAGAAATTATAAAAATTAACACAAGAAAAGTATAAAAGAACTAATCCACAGATTAATTCTATTTCATGCTGAAACCAGAACATCAATTTAGCAAAATACCATGCCATAAGAAATGCGTTCTGTATACCACAGATTACCCATTTTCAGTCAATTGAAACTGAACAAGCAACTAATAATTTAAATTATTTTATATAAAAGATTTCTGCTGCTCAACAATAAATAATTACTAGAACCCACAGTGCTTCTCTCAGATCCTTATTGGATCTAAACGGAGCTCTGAGAAACCTGGTCTCCCAAAGCAGAATGCAATTCATAATGATCCAGTGAATGAATTAAGACAACTTTCCCAAAACAAGTAAGAATGAGGACAAGATGAAAATTCTAATACGCAATTGTTGTAATATTTTAAAGGATGATTTAAACCTGGACTGCTGATTTCCAAAACCAAACAGCAAGTGAAATTACTAGACACCAAACTTAAAACTGCTAGAGGATTTTCTATATATACACATATATATATACACACACACACACACATAT
>VYZM01004181.1:85211-114024 GCA_013398915.1 Dromas ardeola
GACATGACACCGGCAGCCAAAGACAAACAGATGTTCCTCTTCAGAAAAGAAGCCAGTGACTGACCAAACGAAGGAAGAGAAGTAATACTCAAAAGTCTAAGAGTAATGTAAGAATTTCTGGCTGAATTCAGTTAGAAAAAAGACACTCGTCATTTGTTTAGCTATACACCAAAGAAGAATAAAACTGCTAGAACACACAGCCTCCCACATTCCTGGTTCATTAAGGGAGAGGGCATGTCTAAGCAGAGTAAGTCTGCTCTAGAACATGAGTACGCCAGGGTAAATTGGATCGATCGATGCTGGACTTGCAAAATGGTATTCAAAGATGCAATTGAAGTCATCATCTTTAACCGCAATCTACCAACAAAGCTGTAAAGCTCCAAGAAAGAGGACAGCCAGCTATGCAGGACAACCAACTGTTTGCTTCAACCACGATTCATTTTTAGCTTTTGCAAGTAGAAGCGAGCGAGCTGCCAAATATCACCTATTGTACAAACTGAATCAAAAAACCCCACACATGACCAAACACAGGAGCAGGTAAAAAGCTATGCACTGGCAGCCAGGATGTTCTTTCCTGTTGGAAGATGAACCAGCCCAAAAAGCACTTGTGGAGCCAGCTGCCCTCTTCACAACCAAAAGACACAGTGGCACTTTCAGATGCAAAAGAATAGTTGTTCAGTGACAGGAGAAGGTGAGATAAGATTTCTGCTTTTCTTTATTTAAGTGTGTTTGTGCTCCAGGGTAACTGCTTCGTATGCATAAAACTTAACAGTAAAGGGTTGTGATGATTTGCATAAGGAGTTAAAACAGAAGTCAACTGTGAAACTCAAACCGCAATCTTTGAAGAATGAACTGATTTTTACGTGATCAGCAACCACCTGAAGAGCATTTGTAGACCTTCTAAGACAGCTGTTGCTGTATTACTAAAATTACTTCAACAAAAAAAGAGCTTAAAAAACTCATTTTCTTAGCCCCACCACTGGGACTATACCACAATGAAGCTAATACCGAAGTAAAGGAAGGACATTTTATCGTTTTGTTCCATATCATCCCTTGCTAAGATTTCTTTCACCTCCTAGCCACAAAGAAAACCAATATGTAAGGTAATGTGCAAAGATACACTATTACTAGTACTTTTTTTACTTAAAATTTTTACTCTCATCATTTAGAAACTGGAAATAGCTTCCCCCCACTTTCCATCTCAAAGCCTCTTGACTGAAATGAATAGGAGAAGGCTACTCCATTCCTTCCCAAAAAAGCAACAGGGAAAGATTAAATTTAACTGCTGCTTTACTACACAAAAGGCTCTAAAATGCAGCAATATTACTACCATATTTCTTTTAATAAATCATTATTATAATTTTCGTCCTACAACTATATAGAGGGCAATAAGGAAACTTGAGCAATCTGTATCACATATCACATGTAGAATACGTGACCAGATCAAAATGGCTCATTTTCACCAGATTAGTTTTTGGATTTACTTAATTCTCATCTCCTTTCTTCATTCATCCACTGACCACAATGCCCTAAGTCTTCTTAGAGATTCCATGGAGAATAAAATTCTCTTCCACCACCCAGAGAAATTTCACCATGAGTGTTACATTTCTGTTTTATAGGAGGGTTTTCAAATACAGACCATTACAGTTAGTAGGTTTCCCCCCCACCCCTATTCACTAGAAAACTATGGGTGCACTGTGAGTGTTTTAATTTGGACTGCAAGTGCACTTTTGAAGCAACTCTCACAATTATTGCCACCTACTGCTTTTTGGTTCCCATTGTTTAGCATCAGAGCTAAAGGGAGCTTCACTTTTAGAACAGGCTAAATTGGAAGATGAACTTCAAGAGCATACCTACTGCACTCCCCTGCTGCAATCCAGCCACACATAAGCATTCAGTCTACAGGACATCATTAGAGGCAGTCTGAAGCAAAATACCACTGAATATCTATAGTGTGCACGTCAGGTCCACAGTGTCAACTCTTCCACCCTACAGACACCCTTCCAGAGGTCCACACTACTGGCTAATGTATCAAGCTTAAAGTTGGTTTAATAAAACTGGCAATTAAATTAATATCAGCAATGAAAAGGAATCTTTAATGAGTCATGTGTTAAGTATTAAACTTCAGCTCCGCTTTCACTCACCATTCTAAAAGGGATATAAGTAGTGGCAATCAGAAGACCATTGTTTGCCAGCTGATGAGACATCTCAGCAAAAATGCCTTTACATAGAACATTAGTTAAGCTTTTAAGTGCAAGTATTTGGCAATCCTGAGAGCTAGTGAAAAAACACAACTCCAGACTTCCAAAGTCATTAATTCAGTTAAGTTCCATTAAAACCAGCACAAGAAGTAAAACCCCTAATGACTTTGGAAATCACAAACATATTTTTTTTCATTAGATTGACTACGGACTTTATACCACTCTTAGGTCTTTCTTTTTTCTCCTCCATGTCCAATACATCCTATACTATAGAGAAAGACCTGATCTGTCCATTTCCGAGTATTACAATTCCATGTAAAATTACACAGCCACAGCATGTGTGTATAAATAAATGTATACACACACACACACAAAAATAAATATGTACTCGCTTCTGGTCAAAGAAAATGAAATGAGGTGTATATAAAATCATAAAAATGTAGGCCTGAGTTTCACATGCGTAGTGAGGTTCAGGCATCCATCATCCGTCCTTTATCTGGCTACCCATTGCTGCTGCAGTGCCACTACCTGCTGTATACAGCAACATAAATTGGACAGGCCCACACTGAATCATCCCCCATCACTCCCCCAATCTCCCAGGGTGGATCAGTTTTCCTGATCCCATGCACCAAATGGCTGTATAAACTTCTGTGATGACAAAGGCCAGGAGCAGTAGAGTCGGCACAGAATACTCTTAGGGGATAGGCTGGACTGGAGAATTTCATTGCTGTCAAAGGAGTGTATTTTCCAAGACTTTGTTAGAAATAAACAATAGCATATTACTTTGCAGAAGTCAGGACAGAAAGTGGACTGTGTACTGGCTTTTATTTTTGTCTAGAATTAGCTAGTCCAGACAAGAATCAAAAATTCCATTATGAGTCATGGGAAGGTACTTTATATGGTGAAACTCTGGAACAGGTTGTCAGGGGACGTGGTAGATGTCCCATCCCTGGAAACATTCCAGGTGAGGTTGGATGGAGCTCTGAGAAACCTGGTCTAGTTGAAGATGTCCCTGCTCATCACAGAGGGGTTGGACTAGATGACCTTTAAAAAGTCCCAACCCAAACTATTCTATGATTCTATATAGGATACCATAGGTTACAAGAGAAATAAATATTCCTGGAGATTTTATTACCCTTTATCAAATGCCTGATTCAAAATAAAATATTTTCTGTCCTTGGCTTGCTTTGTTTCATTCTGAAATATTTTACCAAGTTTTTCACAATATATTTTATGACAATTTTGTATTTCCATACTCCAGCTAAAAAGAGGCAAAGAATTAAAGTTTATTTACTTTCAATACATTTTGAAATAAACATCTGCATAATTACATTTGAAATAACAAGTTACAGCCCAGATTTACCATAAACTATTTTGAAAGCTTACATTAAATATAAATATTTCTCAAGCTCGAAAGAAAGTCAAGTAAGTGCTTTTGTAGAACCATCTGCCTAAACACCTGAAACAAGTTTGCTGATTTGCTAAGCCAGTTTCTAATCATAGTAATCCTCTGTGGGAACAGAGTGAATACTTCCTTAATTTTGATGTATTTAAAACTCTCTGTCCCTTATCTAACTACTTAAATTTTAGAAGCCAATTGGGAATGTAAAAGGGAGGAAAGCCATTTCTTTTCATCCAATTTAATAATGAGTAAGATGATTAAATTTTCCAAGTCTCAAGTCTAAAGGATACAGTTACTAGAACTATCCAATTAATTCACTAGCTACAGGGGGAAAAAAAAATCCCTTCACTTCTGTTTAATGATTAGCTTTAAGCACACAACATGTTTTGACCAGCTTTTACTTTAAGAAGCTTATATATTTTAATTGGATTTAAACTTCCATCCATATACAAAAATAATTAATTTCAAAATATTAAAAGTTGTTGGAATTAATACAATATTGGTAAGACAGTGATTTAACTTATTAAAAAGGAGATACAACGCTAAACTTTGTCATAGCTGAGCTGCAACACATCCATTTACAGATATGCACTGCACCAATTACTAGCTCAACAGAATGTAGCTCCGTGCAACCCTGTTCTACGTACCACTCCAGCTTTGTAAATACTGCAGCATAAAGGAACAGAAAAGAGAATTACGTACTAATGAATCTAAGTTACAATCAGCTCAAAGTGCAAAAGTCTAATTAGCAACTTTGCAAACTACATTAACAAGATGCATCTGTACTTTTTTAATATGTCTGATAATATATTACTATTACATGTTATTTCATTAACTACTTTTCTATTTAAGATTAAATTATTCATGATGCGTTTTTCTGTCCTCCTGTATTCACTGAAGTACTATTCCTGTTTTGTTCCTCAAAATGAAACGCATCCCTAAAAGGTGAAAAGTGAATAATATAGCAAAACATCACACGGTCAACTTACCACTGCCACAGCATCACTAGAAAGAACAGCTTCGACATCCAGCACTGTATAGTAAGCTATATTGGTCATAATATAGATAACAGTCACAATTGGCATAGACACTGCAATAGCCAGTGGCAAGTTCCTGTAAGACAAAAATCCCAAAACCCACAACTCAGGAAAAAAAAAAGACCCATTAATAACACAATAAACTTATTTATTTGCATTCTTTACCTTAGAGATAAAAGACAGAATAAAGATTTCAAAACAGGTATCCCTGGGAGAGTTTGGTTTCTTTTAAAACGAGAAATTCTAACATAGAATACAGAGAAAAGAAACTGAATTTGTTGCTATAACTTAAAACTTAAATTATGTGTAAAAAGGGATTCTATGCAACTGCTCTTCGTGTACCCTAACTTCAGGGTTTCCAGATTAGTAATAACAGCCTTCAAATACACATGCTTTAAATTACTTCCTACTGGCCATGGTAACTACCATACCATGACTATAACCCAAAGGGGCAGAGCTCTGAGGCACTGAACTCATTCTCCCTGGGGAACACTGCTGTTCTTCTAGCACCTACTTCTAGAACTGATACAGGGAGATCCACTACACCAAACCAAACCCCTGATTCTCATCTGCACTCACCACTGCAGAGAAGAAACTAACTGGGCTGCATAATTGCAGAAAGTAGAGGTGCAGAGGGCAAATCCAAAATTGCTACACAGATGTGAATCTTGGGATGTGGTGTACCTTACTGGTAAACACATGTCTAGAAAGCAATACAAAAAAAGTCTAGAGTAACATGAAAACGCTGCAAACCTCTAGATGTAAACAGACAAAACTTAATTTAAAGCTGAGATAAACTTACAGCCCTGAGTCTGCAGCTCCACAGGGAGAAACTCTGCAGAACACAGGCAGAAGCAAACTTTTAATTTTAGGCTCTGGCTTTTCTCAGCCTTTTTATTTCCCCAAGGCTTGTAGGGATATTCAAATGTCTCAAAAGGGAAAGCAGAACCGAGAGTGCTAACTCTCACATTTGCCCAGTTTGAAATCAAACACGACATGGTGACATGGATGAGTATTTGCCATGAACATGTTTTCCAGTAACAACAACAACACAACCAGCCCAACAACACAGAAAAATGAAACACACTTTGGAAGTTTCCTCAAAAATTTCCTGAAGCCCAGAACTCCAGCTGGGTCGGTCTGATGCTGTGGAAGAAGAAACAAACACACACCACGTTCCCTCCATATAAATCAGTAAATTAGTAACTGGGAGTTCTGACTCTGCTTCCAGGCTGCACACTCACAGTAAGACATCTGTGAACCTCAGTGCAGACAAGAAACAGAATTAGAAACCACTTATAAATTAATTCAGAAATGTTACGTAATGTAAGAAAAACCTGAAATGGCATTTTAAGGACTGCAGCACCAAAGATTAAAGCCAAAGGACTATTTAAAATTTAACTTGTGGATTGCAACTTTTGACTGGACAAGCATGAGGGTGCTATGAATCAAATGAATATAAAAAAATCTGTAATTCTTGGAGTAATTTTATAGAAGTCTGGAACATCTCATTATTCATAATAAATGTTCATGAAGAAAGCTGAAATTTGAAGTTCACTTTATCAACTACAATTGTTACCAAGAATGAAACTGGTATTAGGCACTGATGTCTATGAATAGCAAATGAATCTAAAGCAATTTTCATCAGGTAAATATCCTGTGAGAGATATTATTTTCCAAAACAATACATCTAATACAAAAGTTATCCAACTGATAACACAGAAGAACACAGTAACTCTAAAAGGATGAAAATGCATTGCAACAGCACTCAAAAGGGGAGCTCTTTCAGTGGAAAAAAGCAATTTGAAGGACCAACAGACTGATACAAACACAAAATATACATCTCTTCTGAATACGTACAACAAATCTTTGCAAGACAATTTAAGGAAACACTGTCAACCCGAAATTCGGCCTGACTAAAAGTAGCTATTTTTAGAGTTAAAATACTTATCTGTTATTTTATCTTTTTAATTGGTAACTTTCCTGGTTAAATAAATGCACAGCATATTACTCAGGGATAACAGAACAAACTGCAAAAGTCAAAATCAGTTGGGAGAATGGAAAAAACTCTCTTCCACTCTCTTTCACTTGTAACAATCTAAGCTGTTGCTTGTAATAGGATGTAAAAATGATCAAATGGGATTCTATTTTAACATAAAAGGCGTCTGCTTACAGACTTACGACTGAACAAGATTAGTTTAGTCAGTCACGCTTTTAGAGCATAAATTCATAGAAAAGATAACATTCTTAAATATGAAATCAGAATTACTGCACAGATAAACACAGCACAGACTACACTTATGTAACTGTTTTACTGCAATATTAACACCTGTTGTAATTAATAGTAGCAACAGCTTGTACTGAAAGCTTATCAAGCACTGAATCTGCAACCACCTGACTTATTTATTCTTATTTTTTGTTGTTGTTGTTTTTTCATGTAATTTAAAACAAGTAAACCTTTGCTGGTGGTTGTTCACAGCTTTACCATCTAAGTATAGAGCAGTTCTGCGCATTTCTGTATAGGCATAGAACTCATTAGTAAAGACAGCCACAAAACAAGCAATTTGGTAACTATCCAGGTTTAGAAAGCTCAAATCGTTTACCTTTCTGGGTTTTTGATCTCTTCTGTTACAAAATTGAGCGTATCCCAACCAGAGTAAGAGAACAAGGCAGAGTAGAGTGCGAGGGAAATGTCTCCAATGTCAAAAGAGGATCCCTCAAAAGAGTTCTCAAAGTGTGATGAATGTCCTGTATGTGTAAGAGACAACATTAAGTACAGGATAATAAAATACAGCAAGTAATTTTTTTTTCAATTTAGCACACAAATACAAAAAAAATCAGAAACTCTAATTCCTTAAAAGCTGCTTATTAAGCCCTTTTTGCAATTCATTCTCATGGCTGAAGCACAGAGTAAAGCACAGCATTTAAACTACTAAAAATTATGTTCTGTGGATGATACTGTTCTGTAATCAAACACCTAGTCTGTCCACAATGGCACAAAAAGTCCAGGAACATTAAGTTCAGACTAAGCTACAAACAACTGGCCATGACAGCACTCAGGCTAAGGGCTTTTTTTAATAATATATATATTTATAAAACAATCCACTCCATCCTTCTATATCCTTTTAAATTTTCTATCATTTAGCCTATGCAGAAAAGAAAGATTACAGTTGATTTAGGTAACTATGACAAAAAAGAACAAACTCCTCAATGAATGTTTACACTCTAGCTATTAAAAACAGAAAACTGAGAAAAATTAACAGAACATAAAATATTATCGTTACTTTGAATAAAATTTTCCCAAGGTAAAAGAAAAAGCATATGGTTTTTAGCACCAGTATTTGTAAGAACCTCTGCCATCTTTTGATTTTAAGCAAGTCAAGACAAGCTCATCAATGGCAGTTTTATATATTCAGACTATTTTACATACACACACACACAAAAACACCAGATACAGAAAGGTGAGTAACTATGTCAAAACGTGCCCTGTGTGTTTTGGAACATCCTGAAATGTTTGGACTTCATCAAAATTGGCCAGGGCAAATATTTGAGGCCTCTAAAATATCTTCGCTTCTTTCTCTTTTTTATCCTGATCAGACATTGCTATTCTCTTGGCATAAGCAGGGTAACTACAGAGTTAGAAACAGAGAAGGGAGACAATGTCAAGGCAGGTAGTAGTGAACAAGGTCATCATTTACAAAACAAGGGATGGACAGATGTGCTAAGGAGTTAACACTCCAGCATGGTGCTCACATATGCACATTCTTGTTCCATTCACAATAATTACCTTGCTCAGGGACTTTCAACAATAACCAGTTGGAGCAAAGGACACAAACTGCCAGGGAAAGACCTTTATGGGAGGTTTGAAAGCAGGGAAATTTTTTTTAAGCTAACACACCATTAAATTCTCCCCAAAGGAAGGGCTAAGAACAAAACTAAGTTCAGAATTCCTCTAACTCGAAGGCACAATGCCCAACAATCACAGATTGAAAAAAATAAATAAATCCAAAACCCCAGAAACTTTCTAATTCTTAACAGCTATAATAGAACTCACGATTTGAGCAAAAATAGAGCTGTTGTTTCACAAATCGACTTACATGTTCTTACAAAACTATTTTTATTTTAAGTTCAGTCGCTTTCAGACTTGCCTAAAATTCATTTCGTAAAAAAAAAAATTCAGTTGATCTCATTGTAAAGTAGTATGTTCCTTACAGAAATTTACAGCTTTCTCCACTCCCATTGTATTTTGCAATCTCTGTATTTTGCTGTTTTCATTTCCTTTATTATTCCATACTGCAGGCTGTAAATTGCACAACATTGCTGAGCAATCAGTTACCACCTTCTACCCAGTTCAAAGTCAACTGAGATAGGATAGCTTCTCATGATATAATATCATGATAATGTCTAACGTTGGTATTATTGGTGCTTTCAAAGTGGTTATATTATGCTTGTACTGAGGCATTTGATAACACACACAGAAGTATTTTACAGTCTTTAGACCATTTACTCAGTTTAACTGATAAATACAAACCTTTGCTTTAATTTTATAAGCTTACCCTGGCATATTTTAACAAGTCCGGTTATGATGATGACAATAAGTGCAGCGACTTTGGCATAAGTAAATATATCCTGCACCCGTGTTCCCCATTTAACGTAGGCACAATTTATAAATGTTAGAAGACCTGGGGTGGGGGAGAAAAAAAGAAAAAAAAAATATTTGAGCAATAATCAGTTTAATTCATTTTTCAAAGATTTTAAATTATAATCTAAATATGGACTTACCTTTTATACTAATACTTAGGTTAAACTAAACAAAATACACTGGTACTGAAAACACATTGGTTTAAACAAAACAGTAGGAAACAGATGTTCTAAAGATTCATAATAAGCAGTTTCAAAAGATGGAAGGAAAGACCTTCCCATTCTCTGATTATATGCCCATTTTCCTAATGTTACTCCTGATCAGCTGCCCTCTGCAACTATCCTGAAGCTAAAGAAACAATGACATGAAATTATTAATTTCAATTTATCAATATTGTTCTGATAAATTAAACATTATCTAGAAATTCCTTTAGGCAAACATATTAAAATAGTTTGTGAAAAGTTTTTTTCCACTTCTGTGTTGGTCTGAGGATGAGTTCAACATCCATGGAGTATTTGCTCTACTGAATATGGTCACAGGCCATTCAATACTCTCGTCCAGTTGTATTAAACGGTATTACTAAGTGAAGTTAGAACAAATCTGACCAAATAACAAATGCTTTACAGCTAATGCAACATTAATCTGGATTTTTAAGAACTTGTAGTAAGTAATGAGTACTCTGAATATATTCCTCCCTCTATCCCAAAATAAATCAGTGTCAGATGCATTGCACAAGACTGTAATGGAACTTGAAGTGAGACTTTCAGATTTCACAAACGTTTTAGTAACAGCAGCTGCCGAAACTTAACTCATATGATCAACTTCCACAATAAACACTGCTCAAGCAGTGTTGAAATACACTGTTCCCATGGCCCTCAACATTTTGCTTTTGCATTTATTACTTTTTTCTCAAGTGGAGCGCCAGACAACTTCTGCCTGAACTCAAATGCTGACTATTGAATAGGATTGGGTATCTTCAGTATTCTTTATTGAACAAAATACTAATTGAGTGCATATTTTTTTTATCCAGATTATCATTACATTATTGATTCCAACCCAGAAGTTTAAATATTTTCCCCAAATCTTTTTTTTCTCTAGCTAATACAAAAGTGGTTATATTCTACTGTACTTTTTTCTCTGCAATTTTCTTGTACTATGTATTTTAAATATGCATGTAAATAAAAACTAAACTTGATTGTTTAAGGAGTATGGTAGTATCAAATCAAAATTAAAGATGAGATAAATTATTTCCCTTCCCATAATCCAAGAATAATTTGATACTATTAAGATAAAAATGTACTTAGCACAGTTACCAAATAGAAAAGTAATAATTGCAAAAAGATAACAAAAGAAAGGTAAAGGTCTCAAAAGCATGGCACTAGTATACTAGACAGTCCGGCCAAGTGGAATAGCTGAACGAGATTCCACTGAACTTGGCAAGATGAAGGGAAAAAAACAGTTGTATCAAATTTCAAAAGTCAGGACTGCTGCAGCTCCCAAAGAGCCCTCAGGAAAAAAACAACTCTGCTTGGTCTCTTCTCTGCTCTTCAGTATTAACGATTCGCATTATCCATGGAATATTTGCTCACAGGGTTCATTCTGGCCATTATTTTTTTAAGCAACTTTCATTGGGAGCAATTATTATTAACTCGTTATTTTAGTGAGTTAGGGCTCGGTCTCTACTTCAGATGAGATTCTACTGTCTCTGATATCAAGAATCTGAACAAGACACATCCCCTCTCTCTTTCTTTTACCAAAATTATTCTCTCCTGTTTTCTTCAACTTAATTATCATTTAGCTACTTAAATTTCCTAAGAACTGTCAAGTTTAGTTCTGCACCACCCCCACTTCCAAATGAGTGACACTAAGACTGATCTCACACTAGATCTATTATTGTTATTACTAGTTCAGACAAACAAACGTAACAAACCCACCCATTCTCACAAACAATCCATACCTAACCAATGTTCAGGCTTCCACTGCCAGCAAATTCGTTAATAAAGTATTAATCGTATCCAGAGATAAGGATTTGACACACAACATCAGCCCTGCCAGGCCGGGCAGAAGGGTAGGCTTTAACAGGAACAGCTAAATGAAGTTGGTAGAGCAGGGGTGAGAGTCTCAGCACTGACACATGGTGCAGGGCAGAACAAGCATTCAAACCATAAAATGGACTGTTCGAGTAAGTTGTTCCACCTACATGAGAGTGATCTTGCTGTCAGATGTCTCCAGTAAAGAAAAAGGTGCTAAATCTCCTCTTAGCAGCAAGTGTAGAGGACATCACACTGTGTTTCTACATCTACCATATAATAGTTTTAATTGAATCACTTTGTCTAAATTTCTTGCTTCTTGATAAACTGCTTTTTATAAGGGCTAACTGCCCTCAGATGCGAGATACCTTAAATGGAAGAGCAGATTCCCCAGCACTCCTGAATCTGCCTTGGGACAGTATCTGTTTATAAGGAATGTGAACATGACATTACAGGTCTTTCATTTCTTTCCTGAAGTTGTCACAACAAAATGTGGACATATATTTGGAAGGGAGGAGGGAGACGGAGGGAACATAACTGAGTAAGCTGGCAGATTTTTTGGAAGAAGTTTGTTATTATTCTTCCCACAACCTGAACATGGACTGGCACATTAGTGCTTTCCCAACAGTAACAAACTAACTTACAGAAATGGAAGGGGAAGCTCTAATGTTCACAACTAGTTACAGAGGTCAAATATTTGAAACACATACCACTGCTCTCTCTGTCTCTGCCCTCTCCTAGTCCTACATAGACAACGGTAGTAAAGAACATCAGAGCTATTTCAATAGGCTCCCCGTTGCCTCAAAAAGGAACCAGGTAGGAACAGCACATCTCCTCCCTGTAGCATATTGTTGGCAGTAAGAAAGTCCAAGTTCTGTATTAGCTTTATAATAAGAGCATCAGGTCAATAGGGATAGCAGACTCCACAGCACACCGCAATAATGAGCAGTACATGACGATGGATGGCCATACAGACTTTCTGAAATGCATTTTTCACTGTTCACTGAACATGTAAAATACGTATATAAACACTTTTAACAGGAAATACCTAAAATTAAATATGACACACAGAGTACAATCATACAGTTTCATTCACTTGGTACAGCAGAACAGTCCTGATTTGGAGCACGTGGACAGTTCTTTCTCTATATTGACTAACAGAGCTGGCTATCTGATTACAAACATTTCAAGGTTTTATGCGGACCGAAAATTTCTGCTTTTCAAAACAGCTTTACAACAGGTACTGTTGTACTGATGTTACAGTTAATCACGAGCATGAAGAATAACCTTGAATGAATGATCTTTTGAAACCCTACCAGAGCACTTACTTAAACATGTCTACATTGAGAAGCTATTGTAAAATAAATTACAGCAGAATTCTATTCAGAAGAATTCAGCTATTCTGCAACAACTCTTAGACCACACCAAGAGTATCTTGAGGTTTGATTTAATATACTTCTCCGAGAGGAAAAAAATTCGTCCCCCCATTTTTGACACGTAAGTAAACTTGAAAGAGTTAAATACCTCATTCTGCTTCTGAATGAGAAAATGGTTAATTCACTGACCAAATACCTGCAAGTTATTCATGTGCTGGAAATTGTTCTTTTCCCCACTGTAACTCAAAACATTGCAGATTCAGTATGCAACAATTCGGGGACTTGGTAGGATTTGTTTTAATAAAATTTAACCCTGGACAAAAAAATAACATAGTAAATTTCAAGTACTTACATTCACAAGCAGCTGCTATGAGACGGCAGGCCAAATACGGAGGATCACAGGAAGGGAAGAAAGGTTGAACTACGTAGTTAGCAAAGGTGATGGCAATAATCGCCTGACTAGTTGGCTCAACAATTAGGAGTGAGGTCCACAAACGAATAAAAGCAATGAAGCTCCCAAAAGACTCCAAGATATATGCGTAGCTGGCTCCTGACTTTGTAATAGTGGTTCCAAGTTCAGCATAGCAAAGAGCTCCAAAGACTGAAAAAACCCCTCCAATTGCCCAAATTATTAGAGACAATCCATAAGATTTGCTGTAGATGAGAACTCCTTTGGGAGATACAAAGATACCCGAACCAATCATGTTGCCTACTATAAGGCTTATGCCATTTATCAAAGATATTTCTTTCTTCAGTTGCAATGTATTTTGGTTTCCATCCTGCATTTCAGAGCTGTCACTTGGATCTGTCCTGTCTGATTTATTGACGGGGCTGTATTCTGCCAGCGAACTATGCGACTTCGTACAATCTGTCCTTTCTCCCATTGTGGAAAGACTGTGAATTCTCCACGACTCCAAGTCACAATCTAAAACAAAATATAGACAGCTGAAATCATTGTAAATTTTTTATCCCAGGAATTTCTTCCCAAATCTTCTTTCCACCTTTTTACCCTATGATTTACAAACGTAAATGGAGAATTTCCCTTTTGTTGCTTCACACATTTTTTTTTTTACACAAAGGTAAATTCACAATAGTTAAAATAAACAGAAAAACCAACACACAGAGCAAGAGACAAATTCCAATATAACTTAAGCTGAGAAAGGAACTTCTACCTTTAGAAAAAAACCCAAACAAACAGCAAACACAAACAAAATCATAGGAAGGACAGAATTAAGGGATTCCAATGTTGAAAAGGAAGAAAGAACAGATAGAAGCAAAGTGAGGTGATATAGAAAAGCAAGCACTGTAAAACCAAGCTGAAGTTCTAAGCATGAACATAGATTAATTGCAGCACTAAAAAAAGTACTGTATTGACACATGTAAGTTATGAGTGATCTAGTAACAGGGTTGCACATATTACTGATGTGTGGGCTCTTCCTAAAGGCAATATGAAGAGATACTTACTCCAGAATCCCCTTGATCCAACTCTTGACTTTTAACTGATATTACGGCTCAGTCCCTCCTACCTCCCTGAAACTGTTCCCAGTTCCCACTTCCTCATTTCTTGGAGTTATCTAAGAGTGCAAGCTGTACATGAAAAAACACACAGTAGTTTCAAGCCCAATTCCTCCATTAACAACTGTATTCAACAGTACCTAAGAACACAGAAATGAAATAAACTTGTTCCTCTGCTTCAGAATTGACCATTTGGAAAAGAGCCACCTAGCCACCTTCTTCTCAGGTCTCCAGGAAATTCTTCCATGCCTTCCAAAAGCAAATTACTGCCAATAACATTTATTAGCACAAGAATATACTGATAATTAGCAGTAATTCTGAATAAGACTCATTTTATAGAAGTTCAAGAAAGAAATAATCTATTCAAGGAACAGTCTTGTATGGAAACCACTTAAATTGCAAGTGTACCTTTGATTACTAGGTTATCAGCTGCATAAAGAATAGGCCCTACTTAATTGCTAGAATGCACTCCATTCATATGCTCTGCCCCTCATTAAACCCTCAGTGTACACTTCAGCTATTTACTACAGAACAGAAAAATTAAAAAGTGTGGGTCAATTCAAATAAAGTGGCTGATGTATGCAGTGGGGGGGGAGGCTCTGCGCTTTTTTTGGGTAACACTAATTTTACAAAAGGTTTTGTTATTCCAACAATAAACTTGTCAACTAAGAGAACAAAAACCCTGAGTATGGGGATTTTGAAAGGTCAGTATGCAATCACCCAAACTACATATATATCTACACATCCAGCAACATAGGAACATACAAGGTTTTGCTCATGCAGTTAGAGGCACACCTTTCTGGAGGGGAAACTAAATAATCATACTCTTCCTTTATTATAAAGCCGACATCTATATACTACAGTACAGAAAATCTGACTTGACATTCCTGAACTAGAACAGTTTTAAAAATGTGAAAATTATAAAGATTCTTTTCAATCAATAAAAACGTAATTTCTACTGAAATGGAGTACAAATCATTTACTGAAACACGTTACATCATTCATCTACAACTCACGAATCTTGTAGCTTTTTCCACATTAAAATAGAGGCTGTGTTCTTTTAAGTAATGCAAAGAGAGATCTTCAGTATGTTCAGTCAGATGCCTTCTGATTTATTTTCCCCTCAATATTTCAAAGAAACACTTTAAAGACGGTTAATTACTAAATACGTATTTTATCATTTATACATGAGTCAACATGTTATCTAGTATCATACATACATCACAAGCCATCAAACTTCACATTTTTAATTAGACTAAAAATTTTCAACCTTCCAGAAACTAAACTATGCTGTTTCAGAACTTAAACTCTTGAGTGTTATAATAAGGCATCTCCAGCAAAATTAAACTAATAAGAAGAGAGGGATCCACACATTTTCTACAGATGAGTGTGCCCAAAACTGCAAAGAAAAACAAAATCAAATTTATCTCACCAGTTGTTACCAGTTCTCCTTGTTATCTGCTCTTCCATCTATCTTGTGCCAAATTAGTTTGCAACCACATGCTGGCTGATTTTCTGTTACTGGTGTAGTGGAGCTAAGTCTTCAAAAACCCATGCGGCCTATGAGCTTGTAAGATTATTTGGTTTGCTTTACAAGAGAAAGTTTCGTTATTACTGTGTTAATGAATATAAATGGTTATAATAATTAATTGCAAATGTGATGCAGTCATCAGAAAGCGTAAATGTGTAAAACAGCAGGACAAATAATCAAAGCAGATGTCTTTGTGACTAATTTGACCATAAGAAGTGGATTTACAGAACACTTGTGACCCATAAAAATAACATTCAAGTTCAAATGGAGTCTTTTCATTTCTATTTTGACTCGGACAGGACACTAGTTGCAAACGTATTTCAGAAGGCAAACCACTCTGAATAAATGTCAGTGGAAAAAATAAGACTACTACAGCTATTGTTATCATGAGATCCAACTGCCAGTTTGAAAATACGCCACGTTCATTCTCAGCACTTCCAGCTAAAGGATAAAACTGAGTAATACGGTAATAATTGACTCATGGATTGACTCATCATTTTAGTAATACTTACACAGCTTTATGATTTCTTACTCCACATATTGTAATCCTCATTCCCATTTCTTCCTGAAACACCTTTCAAAGTACGACTTGTGCAGAAGAATAAACATTACTTTGAGTACTCAGGCATTTTGATGATTTGATTTGATTCAAATCAATTGAATCATTCAAATCAAATCAAATCTGATGTGTTCACACAGAGGCAGTTTTGCACTAAGTCACTGTGATTTACCTCATGGTCTGAAGTTCAGAAGTACATTTAATTACCTGTAACTACAGGCCCTGTCACTGTTCAAATGCTTCGACCTCAATTAGCAGCACGTGACTGCAGTTCTATACAATTTTCTTACTGATGACCTTGACTGTTTCTTGCCCTACTCTACTCTAGCCAGGAAAGAACAACCACAGTATCTCTCAACCTAGCTTGTTTTGTCCCCCAATATCTTTCTTCCTCTCTGAGTCTGCTTTTGTTATTTGTAAATTCAGGTATCTGCTGACTACTAGGATTTGCATGAAGGCGAGAGCAACAGCTCACTCAAGATTCGGCATTTCATTCTCTTCTCTAACCTTGTTTGTTTTACACCCTTAAAGCCTTAAAGGCAGGAATCGCTTATTTGCCTGAGTCGCATGTCTTATTACACCACCTCTATGACAGTAAAAAAATACCGGCAGGTTTTTTCCTACGAGCACTTCACTTAATCTTAACTGGAACTAAACTCAGCAGCTTTGACCAACTGGAAAAAAAAAAAAAACTACAAAGGAAGAGAGCGAGCAAAGACTACAAAAAACTGAATCTATGTCAAGGTTAGCAATACAGAGAAAAAAACCACATATATTAGAATCCATTATTCTGTCACAACACCATTACTTCTGTGGAAACAGAAGACAGGCTTGGAAGAGAAGAACCAGACAGGAATAGTATGTATTTTCTAACATACAACAATCCTGTAACACTGCAGCTAAAAACACTGTTAGAACCATCTCCAGCGCAGCCAAAGCCTTGCCACAAGACTGCTATGGCTAATGCAGGCTTATGCCTCCACACAAGGCAACACGTGGATTCCCTCATTGCTTACACTTGTGCAATACAAAGTCTTAAACTCTTTTTTTTTTTTTGCTGATTGTTGCAGCTGTGAGGAATCTTTTTGCTGACATGCGTAAGATTTTTTTACTGAAATGACACTGCCGTTGATACAGAAAGCTTTTATACAAAACCAGGACAGAGTGACCTGAAACGAGGATCACTTCATTGTCTCACTAAAAATATATATTCTGATAAAGCCTATCACACTTTGGCCATGTACCAAAGGAGCTAGTGAAGGTTAATGTGCAGTTAGCAAAGTAGTAACACTGCATTATGGAGTGGCACTTCTTTAAGAGAAGGGAAAGAGGAGCCATCCGCCAAGACCCCTTCCCTCCCACCAAGCAGGACAGCAGCTGACCTGTCAAACCTGTCAATTGTTCAACTTGAGGTGAACCTGCAAGTGGGTTAATGACTGATGTGAAATACCAAACTGGTAAAAGCTTACTGTGTTTTGCTATACTCTTATACAATACCTGCTCATTAGCAGAGATTTCTAGTGTTCTTGCCTTTGCCTTCTGCAGTCATCTTGACTGCACAAAACAGCTCTTGTTGTAACATAGCTTTACATGCTATTTACATACTTCACATGCTATTCACATATAGCAGCTGTAAAACTCTTATTTCTGAACACAATGATTGGCCCTTCGGGTAAGAGTCAAGATTGCCCTGCACAGGCAAACAGCATGAAAGTCTTCAGGGAGTTAAGCACCAACGGAGCAAAGGTTTTAAGTCCCTGAAACGCCTATTCCTTGCAATGTATATATCTAGGCACCTCACAGTCTGCACTTTTAAGTGGGAAAGGCTTAGAGTTTGTCTAGTACACATTTTTCTTGTTTCTGGTGAGAGAAGAATCACTTCCCTGCCATACATACAGTTAGCAGACAGGAAGCCCTTGCAACAAAAGCAATTCCCAGTGTAAAGATCTAATCTGTTCAACCAAATCTTTTGTGCTCGCATATGCAAACACACCATCTTTAGCACTATAAAAAACAACATAAACCTTTAATCAAACACAATTGGTTGCAACATCCATTTTTTAAAAAAGGACAAGGTGCGTTTATCATGTAAAAAGGTATGAGAGAGAAGTCACTGTGTCAATTATTCACTTGATAGTGTATCAGTGATGGCAGTTAAGACCTGCCATCACTGTATCACAGCTGCACAAGAGATGTTCAGCAAATACACATACTATCCACATGTTTAGACAAATCCTGAGTAAGATTATGGACATTAAATGAGGGAAAGACCTATAATCAGCTCACAAACAGACATTCAGTTGCAAGGTCTCAGAAACTTTTCAAAATTTTCTGAAGTACCAATCCTAGACAAATCCACCTCGGTTATATTAACCTAGATTTTAAAAGAAGTCACTTTAAAATTAGGGAATGGTGCTAGCTACAAGTGGACATGCCACTATAGCTTTCACAGTTCTAATTTATTTTTGTATTTCCGAGGTAAAAAATAGAAGCAAGCTCACAACAACAAACTTTGTGGTAGGCAATCTTGATTTAGCCAGAAGTGAGGTTGGTTTAGACAGAAGGGAGTGCACGAAGCAGGTGCAATGAGAAGAACATCTCGTGAAATGTATACAGTAAGACCCAGGCAAAGACAGAAGGAACAATAATACAGTGTATTAAAATAATTTATCTTATTTTTTATGCTGGGGCACAGAAGTGGAAACCTCTCAAAATGGGGGGAAAGTAATGTCAGAAAGCACCCACTTACCTACAAATCCGTACCCATGTGTACTCTTTAGCTGTAACTCACAGTCACACACAAACAGACTGCACTTAAAAAAACACATAAACAATCAAAATCACTACCAAATGCCAGTAAGCAAAGCCATGCTCACTTGAGGGTATTACTAAACCCACTTCGGTTCCCTCCAACAGCTAGTTAACAGAGTAGTTAACAATTACACGCACCGGCCGCCCAAAACCATCCTGCTATAACCCGACCTGAGTACCAACCCTCACACCCGCCGGCTGCCAAACTAAATAAAACACGTGGCTCCAAGAAAACCACCCTCAAAAGTCGGGGGCGCGGGATGGGCACGACATGACGGGGTTGTCGCCGGCGGGAACAGCATGAGGAGACCGGCGGCCCTCTGGGTCGCGCCGCAGGAAGGGAGGAGGATTTGGGGTCATTTCGCCCCCTCGGCGGCCGCTCCTCCCTCCCCAAGCGGTGGGTAGCCTGTTTTTCTTACAAAATAAGCGAGATTCAGGCATGTTTTACGCCTCCTGGACAGCCCCGGGAGGGAGGCGGCGTTCGCCGTAGCCCTGAGGCGCCGGGCGGCCGCTTCCTTCCTGGGGCTGTCAGGGTCGAGGTACCCGCAGGTGCCGCCGCTGAGGCGCCCTTTAAAAAAATGAAAATACACGGCGTTTGTCACGCTGCCGCCCCACACACCTGCAGCCCGCCCAGCCCCGGATGCTGAAGGGGAAAAGACGCAGAGAACCGCCGGAAACCTCCGCGCACGGCGTAAGCTGCACCGCCAGGCAGCCCCTGCGCCTAGCCCGGCTACGCGCCTTCCCCGAGGGTTGGGAGGAAGGCAGCGCCTCAGCCGCCGTGCCAGGGTTCCCCACCAGACCTTTCCCCGCCGGTTAGTGGCAGCGCGGCCGCCTGCGTTACCTCCGCTCCCGCCGGCCGCGCCGTTACCCGTCCCGGGGATGCTCGCTCCTTGCCGCACGACACGTGATGGCGGCCGCTCTGCCCCGCCCCGCCCCACGGCCCCGGCCCCGGCGCCGCAGCTGTCGTCGCTTATCCCTCCTCTCCCCAGCAGCAAACCGCCGCTGCCTCCTGCCTCGTTTGCCTCAGGGAGAGGCCGCGGGGCTCGGCCTCCCGCCCGGTTTACCTCAGCCGCGCCCAGCCGGGTGAGGAGGGCGGCGAGCTCGGAATGGGCGACCTTCCTCCCACTCCCCCTCACCCCGCCCCTTCTCCTCAGGCGGGCCGGGAACCATCCTTCCCCTTTTCCTCAGGCACAAGATGGAGAAGAGGCTTAGCGCTGGCGGCACGAAAGCGGCGCGTTTTTCCTCAGCCCAGGCTCGCTGGAGGAGCCGTGGGCCCGCGGCCTGGCCCCGGAGCCGCCGCAGGTGGAGGTCGGCCCTGCCCTCACCCTGAGGGGAGGTGAGGGCCTCGGGGACGCGGAGCGCCTGTCAGATCCCCGGGAGGTGAAATGGCCCAAAGTTACAGGCACGTGAGTTTGCTCTATAATGAAGGTCGAAGCCCTTAAACTTGGCGACGTTTTGGGGCACAGCTACGAGGTGGTCAGCGCCAGCCATAGCGGTTACGGAAATAAAAAGGGAACCCCTAAAATACTATTAGCATGTTCCTGCCCTCAAGAGGGGCACAGCCATACCCCAAATTTGTCTCCAATAAAGTAAATTTACAGAATCGTGATTAAAAGCGCTCAGGGGTATCAGAAAACAACAGTGAGTTAGCAGTTTGCGGTTCAGCAGATTTATCTGGGGTAGTGTAAGGAAGGCATTCTTGTTTGCCTTCCTCTGTCAGGTTAATAGTTCTAGCATGTCTAATCCAGTGAACTACAGCCCCCTCTTAATGTTCTTTACCGCCCTTTTTGCTGTTCCCTGTTAGGCAGAGAAGGTCAGTGTCTGGAAAGACAACGGGGTTCAGGAGATGTGATAGTCTTTGTCTTGCTCAAAACAATCTAATTATCCCTCCCCCAGTCCATGATTATTATCTACAGTCTCAAACAGATGAGTCAGAGGTGGATTTTTTTTCAGTAGGATATACCAGGGTAAAAACCTTACAGGCAAATAAAAATTATAAGGCTGCAAAAAAACGGGGAAAGGCAAACTATGCACTATAATACCCATAAACATGACAGTAAATGCAATGGGGGAGTCCAGTTCTGTTACCACGAGGCTTAAATTTCTAATTTCCATACTATTTCCTCTCTCAAAGCTTGCTTGTCTTATCGAGGAGGGTTTTTTTGGGCTTTCATTATCACAGAGACAATCAGCATACAAAGCAACTCCTGCCCTCCTCTATATCTCCACATATTCTTTACATTGCGTTTGAACAACAATGAGTGAAGAAAGTCTTTTTTGTTACAAGTTGACTTTTTAAGTGCACGTATGGAAGAGAACTCCTTAGATTTAATTTCCAAACTATATGGCACAATAGCAAAACAAACTGTAATTTGCAGGTCATAATCTGAAGGAGCCTGATCATCTCAGCTTTTTTAATTATCTTTGTTTCAACTCTTTGCTTGGCTTTTGTCGGGTTTAGGTCTTGTGCAAGTACACATAAACTAAATCTATCACCTACTAAAACTACTGACAATGTTGCAAAGCCACAAACAAAAACAATCTGCTGCCTTCTGGGAGCTTAACAGCCCTCATACATGATTTAAACAGAACTGATAGAAGATAAAAACCATAGAAGACATGCCCAGAATATAACTCAAATTTCTACAATATGAAACTAATTGATTGCCATTATAAAGATAATATGAACCAAAAAGCAGTTATTAGATGGTAACACAGTTTAGTCATTGTTACAAATATTGATAGTACTCTCTTTTCTGTAATACTAACACAGCATCTTTTAGGTAGAGGGATACTTGCAACAGTTGATCTCGCACATGATTAATGGATTGAGTGTGAACGTAAAAGATGCAGCTGGTTTCAGGTGTTACTAGATTGCCTTTTAAACTCTCACAAATTGAATCTACCGGAGACACTATTCATTCATCCACAAGACGGACTTATAAAATGTGAACTGATTATAAAATTGCCTTTGGGAACAAGAAATAAGTGAGAGCTGAAAAGACATAGGAAACAAATTATTAGGCATATGCTGGAAGTACAGAGGACGACATTTTATTTCGGAACCTTTAAAAAGATTTTTTGGAAAAAATGCCGATTTGAGAATTTCAAAATAGAAGTTCACCCTTTGGATTCTGAAAACTTACGATACTGTAGAGGTTGGTATGAGACCCAAGTTAGGACATCATCATAAGGCTAGACAATGCTTCTAAAGTGTTTGCAAGTGACCAGAAGCAAATTTCAGAATAATAATCCAAATAAGTATTTTTGTCCATTTTGGGCAAGGTTCGTAACTTTATAAATCACTTCTTAAATTTTACTGTGGAAGCCAAATGTAAGTCCAGACTCCTTACGTTAATTCTTCTCTTCTTGCTACAGGTTACCTCTACAAACTGTATGCCTCATCCCTGATCATCCATAAATGGCGACTTGTAAGTTATGTTTATACAGGAATGTGCATTTTCTAACCGCTAGCAGAGAAAACCTAAAAACAGACTCTGTTTCCACTAGGATTTTATCTGATACTAACTTAATCAAGTTAAGATCAAATCGCTTTTAGATAGTGAGAACAAAGTCAAACTGAATTTTGGTAAGCCTGTGAGCTTTGCCCTGTCTGACTTCCTTTCTCTGACTAATCACTTAAATACATCTTAGAAAATTTAATTCAACTAAAAAAGCTTGTAGAATGAACAGATTAAATACCCCTAAACAAACCAAAATTGAACTTGCATCAGACTAAAGAAAACCAAATCCACAGGATATTCATTAAATGGTTTTAGAACATGACAGAGCCAAGGTAAAAATTGCTGTTAAACCTAAGTGAATATGAAGCCCAATCATCAGCTTTGTGCTTGTTAGCAAGTTAATTCTGGTGTGCAGGGTGAGTTTAAGCATATCCTTACTGCATAAGTCCCCCAAGAATGTGTTGCTCATACACTTAATTCATGGAAGGATGAGCATGTACTGAGCTCCTTAAAGGTCAGCATTGAAGGTGTGTTGTGTATATGTAAGTAGTACTCATTGGAACGTGGAACTCGTGCTATTAATTAGGGTGGAGGTGTTGCTTCCAGACATGTGTTTGAGAGTTTATGTTGGTTCCTTTTGAAATTTTGCCACACACAGTGAGTCTTAGGATCACTTTTGTGCTTCTTTTGAAATGTACACTCTGTGGATACAGGAGTTATTCACAGGCATAATAAAATGATGCGGGACAGTAAATCTGTGGCTTTAGCCAGATCCCTGCAAACGAAAATTTTTATAAGTACTTAAAGGCAGAGATTCTTTTTAGTAGTTTTCCACCTTCATCATCAGACAACACAGTGTCAGCCATGTACTCTGTAGTCTTTCATGAGAGCGACAGAAACAGTTCAAAAATTAATATAAGTGCTTCTGTTTCTTTTCTTTGATTAAAGCTGAGTCAACTTCTGTACAAAAACAAATTAGCTGATCCTTCGCCCCTTCTTTTTTCCTTCCTCTTCCCATCATACAAACTTCTGCTGTAGGTGTTTTAAGCAGAGTAAGTATTACTTACAAATGAGAGTGACTACAAGAACCAAAATGTTAGGCAAATAAAAAAAAAAATCTAAATTTAGGCTTCTAAATTTATTTTCCACTGCTCCTAGCTGCATGTCTCCTCCTAGTCCACTGGCTTTCAGCATTTGACTGGCTCTGGCACTTGCCTGGCCCCCTCTGGGAGGCAATTCTGCCCACTAAGCTGGCAGAAAACAATACTTCTGTGGAGGTTAGATTTTTACTATCATAATCACAAAAGTACAAATGTGGTGTAAGCTAGGAGCAGAGAGAAAAGGAAGAGGAGGAGGTAGTGGAAAATGTCCCTTCAATGATCAGAAACTGTAGGATGGCCAGTGCACTCCTATTTAAATACTCTGAAGATCCCATCCTTTAATTTTATTTTTCCTATCTGGTTCTGTTGCCTTTCAGGTACCTTTTCCTTTCTTTTCACTGCCTCATCCACTCACATCAAAGTTTATTATTTCTTATAAATATCTTTGTTGCACAGGATTAGGAGCTCTTTTTGCTCAGTGCTATCCATGCTGCAAAGCAGAAGCGGGAATACGTATCTTCTAAAGTATGAATAAGTTTTCAAATGTTATCAATAAAACTTTGCTAGGAGAGCAAAGAAACAACAGCAAAAAAATCCAAATCTTCATATAAATTTCAAAGGACTCCAGTATTTTTTCAGCATTATTTTGATTAATGCCCCAAATTTTCTATTTTCATTTTACTTTTTTTTTTTTTTTGCAACTGTACTCTTCTCTATTATGACTGGAATGTGCAATATGTCTTGTTTTTCCCAGTCAATTTTGAAGGTTTATTTGGAAAAAGATAATTCTTTGTAGTTATTTTTAAAGAAGTGGTTTGACTTAATTTTTCAGATAACTAAATCATTCAACTCTGGGACCCTACCCTTTGATGACACAAATTGTCTTATCTATGTTGAATTACCTTCATAAGGACCTGGCTATTTATTAATGAGAGTGGGTGAATCACTGGCTTCATTTTCTTGGAAAACAACACAGGAGTTAGAATCATTGTTCCACCAAGATTTTAAAAGCTACAGGCATTTTTAAGGATAATGCTCTTTGTCTGTGTCTGTTTTGAAGGCTAATAGAAGTGGTTATGTATAAAACAAGCTAAGGAGGATTTCTAGCTGTAAAAAACAGCTTCTTAAGAATAAATATTTTTTCTTGTTTCAGGTCCCAAATTAGTATGTGGGTAGGCATAGATGATGCTACCCTTAGTGCTAGCGTTTGTAACCCACTTTCACAGTATTTAGATAAATTTCTTTCGGATGAGACAGTTTGAAGACATCTGTTTTTTTTTTTTGTATTATGCAACTCTCAGCCTTCTAATAAAACTGCTCAGACTTTCTTCAAACCAGCAAAATTCCTTCGTGTTACAGATTCCACTATATTATTGTCAGTCCATTTTTGCTATACTTTCTTCACTTGTGGTACCTGACACTGTGATTAAAAGCAGGAGTATGGAAGCTTAGAAGATCCTAATAATACTCAGTGGTAGTTACATTGATACCCTATTTGCAAGTAGCTAGTCACTAGAGGCTGAAGCCAATGTCATCATTTTGTTTGTATTATCATGCTGAGTCCAAACTTTGCAATTTAAATTCAAACAGATGTTCTTTAGCAGACCTACTTTGAATTCAGCATGTTACAATACAGCTCCGTCAGTGCTGACCCCACTGATGCAGCTTTGCTTTTAGTGCACTCCTGTCACTTTTCTCCTAATTACTGAACTACCCTGAAATGTTTGTAGAATACCAATAAAATTGTACCTTTTATAAAAGAGTTCCCTCCCATTTTATTTCGAGAACCTATAATAGCACAGTACTTTACAGTGGTGGGAGCAATTGTTGGGTGAACCAGATGGTAAGGACAGCCTTTATTCCCAAAACTTCCGGACTTCTGCAGGATTCTGTAGTTGTATTTGCTCCAAATTTAGACTGTCTTTAAAATTAAAGTTTTCCAAAACATAAACCCAAAGACCTTTCTGTATAGATTCCCACACAATGTATGCAAATTAAGTATGCCTATGGATGTTGACCTGAATGAATACATTTTGCCTATAAAGTGAACAGACGAATATGTACTCCTTGAAACATGTGGAAATAGTGACAATTAAACAAATTATAATTCTTAAGTTTATATAGCATAGTTATTTCTTGTAAAATAAACAAAACCATATTGTTTCACAAATACAAGATCAGAACTGCATTGAAGGTTTTGCTGAGTACTTGCCTAAGACTGCATGTTCTATGAGTAAGGTTTTCAGAATATCTAAATGTTTAACAGTACACCTTAAAAATTGAGATGTAAAATATTTTAACGATAAGAGTCTTGAAGATTAGGGAAATTGCATTTTATTGAAACACAGGAGGATTTATTGCCAGTCCATTTGCCTTTGCAATAAATAGGATAGCCCTATTAATAGACTTAGTCTTTTCTCTGCTAGCACACTTGTTCCAATTTCTAATCCATTCTTTGCTAATATTAGAAGGTATTCAGGCCTAAAATTAAAATTATGGTTGGCTTTTCTAACTTTTCAGAAGTAATTTCTCAGCAGTCTATTTGTGTGCGTTTTGCACTTTGCTCCTTTGTTCCACACTTGGCTCTTGATTACTTGGTGCATACAGTGTCCCACAGAGCAAATCGTGGTGGACTAATTAAGAACTACCAAGAGCTTCCCAAGCTATGCAAGATCCCCACAACTATGAAAAGCTTTTTCAGCCTCCCAGTCGCATACTGTGAAGTGCCACAAAGCAAACTTTTGAAAACACTCGAAGCTGTGCTGCATGTACTTACAGGTATATTTTAGTTCCAGAAGTAGTCACTTTTGTTAAAGTTTACTGCTGGTTTTTTTTCAGTACTATTTTTATTAGCTTAAATCCCACAAGCTAAGAGCATTTTGAATACTAATAACATTGATTAAATGAGAAATGATCATTTACGCAACATTGGTGACATTGTTGTCTTTACTTTCACAATAATCTAGAAGAGTAAGTGAACTGAGAGCAAGCGCTTGGGCTTCTGTGTCAGAGCTCAGGCAGTATGATAAAGGAAACTAAACCTCATGGTTATGGGTGTCACATTACTGCTTGTGGAGGTCATGGAGATATTTTTATCGCCGTGTCACTAGTATGGGAAAACTTGGAAGGCCTCAGCTTCTTTTGAAACTGTAGGGGATGGCCGGGTTAATTGCTAAAATGGGTCATCAGTGTCATCTCATGCAACAAACTTTATGGCTGGAGTCCTGTAAGTGTCCTCATCTCACACTTAAATATGTTGATCTCACGTAGGTTGCTCGCTGTCATGCTACATCAACAACTGTATTTGTCCAAGGACAAATTTTATTACTGAAGTATTGTATCACTGGAGAAATTGTTCTTTTGGATTATTCTATGATGGAATAATGTACGTTATAGGTGCCCATAATGTTTTGTTATTAAAACAAAGATTTACATTAGGCGTTTGTACTGAAACAATCAGAAGACAGCTCCATTTCATGCTCTTGGAGTTAAATCCAGTATATACTGTACAGTAAAGGTAGAGCTGTGAAATCCTGATAATTATATTTTATTTTGCTCTTTAAAAAGGCTTCCTTTGTCCAAGAAAAAACATCTGTGATTGATTAAATAGTCAGCTGTAAAAACAGACAAGAAAAATCCTGTCTACACGCCCAAGCATACCTTAAAGTAACAAATCTATAGTGAATCTTTACCTCTGCAGTTGTCACTATGCACTGTAATTGGTAGAGTTAATTGGCACTGTTATTAGCAGGAGAGGCCTGGCCACAATGTGTGCACCTTCTCTTGCTACTGAAGATGAACATAAGGAACACTAAACAAGAAATGACAGCTTTCGCTGCTGGGGACTAGTTTGGGCAAAGAAATGGAGAGTTGCCATCAGATTTAAAAAGAATAGTTGTCTCAGACCAGCTGAGAACAAATTAAATTGCTATATTGATATACTAGTAATGAAGTAGCAGAAAACATTCCTACTAAACACATTAAAATAAAATAAAATGCAACAGCTGAGGAGTTCAAACCTTCTTGTTTCTCTCATATAGAAAATGAAATCAAAGATTATCCAATTTTGGTTTTGAAAGATATGATAATATAAAACAGCATCCAAATCTCTCCTCTCTTGAATATTTAATTAATTCTATACCTAAGTGAGAGATTTCTGTAAAAAAAATAAATCTGCAGCTTTGAATACCAGCATTGTCATGGTTTAACCCCAGCTGGCAGCTAGGACTGTGCTGTTGTTCACTCACCTCCCCCCTGCACTGTGATAGGGAGAAGAGAGAGAAAAAGAAAAAAAAAAAACCAAACCTCGTGGGTTGTGATAATGCTAGTTTATTAAAACAGTAATAGAAGAAAAAATAATAATGGTAAAAGAATATACAAAATGAGTGATACAATGCAATTGCTCACCACCTGGTGATCGATTGCCCAGCCCATCCAGAGCAGTGATTGCGGATTCCTGCCCCCTGAGCAACCCCCATTTATACATTGACCATGACGTCTATGGTATGGAATATTCCTTTGGCCAGTTTGTCCTGCCTATGCTCCCTCTCAGCTTCTATGGGAAGCTGCAAAAGTCCTTGGCTTAATATAAGCATTACTTAGCAACAACTAAAACAATATGTATTGTCAACATTATTCTCATACTGAATCTAAAACACAGCAGCTACTATGAGGAAAATTAACTCTATCCCAGCTGAAACCAGGACAAGCACACAATTGATTTTAGCGGAGAGAACAGGTTTTAGCCAGAGATGCCACACTGCATTTGAACTAGCTCTGCAGGAGTCAGAGCAGAAGGGAGGAGAGAGCAGTACTGCCTTGTTTTGCAGGAGGGTTCCCTGAGTTGAAATATTTCTTCGTCTGTAAATCTTTGTCTCATGCAGGGTTTAGGAAAACTTGTCTGGGACATGCAGTCTATCAGATTTCTGTGTGAGGTCATACCAGTTCAGCACAAATAACATTTTTTTTAATGGTTTTACTTGCATTTTAACACTGTATGTCATACATTTTTCTTTATGTTCCTGTGGTTTCATGCAAAAAGAGGGATAAAAATATATTAATGCAAAGAAAATCCCATTGTAAAAACAAAGGGGAGAAGAGAAGGTTCAGGGTAATAAAGAATCTTAAACAGTTTTAATTAATTTT